>CM069910.1:713516-1091617 GCA_036172215.1 Camellia granthamiana | reverse complement strand
ATAATTTACTTCGGCTGAAGAGTACAGAGTGTTGGTTTAATCCAGCCAACCACTCTTCAGCCGATATAAATTACTTCGGCTGAAGAGTACAGAGTGTTGGTTTAATCCAGCCAACCACTCTTCAGCCGATATAACTTACTTCGGCTGAAAAGTATATAGTGTTGGTTTAATCCAGCCAACCACTCTTCAGCCGATATAACTTACTTCGGCTGAAGAGTACAGAGTGTTGGTTTAATCCAGCCAACCACTCTTCAGCCGATATAAATTACTTCGGCTGAAGAGTACAGAGTGTTGGTTTAATCCAGCCAACCACTCTTCAGCCGATATAACTTACTTCGGCTGAAGAGTACAGAGTGTTGGTTTAATCCAGCCAACCACTCTTCAGCCGATATAACTTACTTCGGCTGAAGAGTATACAGTGTTGGTTTAATCCAGCCAACCACTCTTCAGCCGATATAACTTACTTCGGCTGAAGAGTACAGAGTGTTGGTTTAATCCAGCCAACCACTCTTCAGCCGATATAACTTACTTCGGCTGAAGAGTACAGAGTGTTGGTTTAATCCAGCCAACCACTCTTCAGCCATGCCCATACTTCGGCTGAAGAGTACAGAGTGTTGGTTTAATCCAGCCAACCACTCTTCAGCCATGCCCATACTTCGGCTGAAGAGTATACAGTGTTGGTTTAATCCAGCCAACTTCTAAGTTGGTTTTTCCAGCCAACTTAGAATAAAGTGTTTGGTTATTCCGGCCAAACGTCCTGCAGCCTGGATCCTTATCCTGGGCTTAGGAAGGGTGTTGGTTTAATCCAGCCAACCTCTAAGTTGGTTTTTTCAGCCAACTTAGAATATAGTTTACACCGCACCTAACTCATCAAAACTATCTTTTACAGGAAAAAACAACCATGCTGAAAAGAATCGACTTGTTTTATTGAGAGAGGAAAAAACTACACATTCTGGAGAGAGAAGAAAAAAACTAAAAATAAAACAATTTAAGATTGGCAGTGTTCCATGGCCTTGGGATTGCTTTGCCTTCCTTATCTTCCAAGTGGTATGCCCCTTTGCCTGCTAAGCCGACCACTTTGTAAGGTCCTTCCCAGTTCGGTCCCAACTTGCCATCTCCTGGAACCAGGGTGTTTCCCATCACTTTGCGAAGTACCCAATCGCCGATCTTGAACTGTCTGGGATGCACTGTTTTGTTGTACTTTCTAGACAACTCTTGTTGGTAGGAGGCGATGTGAACCAAAGCTCTGTCTCTTCTTTCTTCCGCAAGATCAAGTTCTAATGCTATTGCTTCGGCGTTTAAGTCTGGATCAAAGTTTTCACTCCGAATTGTGGGGAGACCAACTTCTAATGGGATGACTGCTTCCATGCCATAGGCTAAGGAGAATGGTGTTTCTCCTGTTGATCGTCGAGGCGTGGTACGGTAAGCCCACAGAACATGAGGGAGTTCTTCTGCCCACTTGCCTTTAGCCTTCTCTAGCCTTTTCTTCAGTCCATCCAAGACTACCTTGTTTGAAGCTTCTGCTTGTCCATTCGCTTGGGGATACGCCGGTGTGGAATTGTAGAATTCTATCTTGTACTCCTCACAAAATCCTCTGAAAATTCTGCCGTCGAACTGTGTGCCGTTGTCTGAGATCAGTGCTTTTGGTATGCCGAAGCAAGTGATGATGTTCTGCCAAACAAACTTCTTCACATCTTTTTCCTTGATTGACGCCAAGGCTTCTGCTTCCACCCACTTTGTGAAGTAGTCTGTTGCCGCAAGAAAGAACTTCCTGTTGCCCGGTGCTGTTGGGAGTGGTCCCACTATGTCTAAGCCCCACATTGCGAAAGGCCATGGACTAGTGAGAGGTAGAAGTTCTCTGGCAGGTTGGTGTATTTGATGTGCAAACTTCTGGCACTTTTCGCATTTCTTGACGTACTTCTCTGAATCCTCTTGCATGTACGGCCACCAATATCCTTGTGAAATAGCTCGGTATGCCAATGATCGTCCTCCTTGATGGCTGCCGCATACACCCTCATGTATTTCGAACAGGAATGCTTCCACTTTGCTGGGGTGCACACACTTTAAGTAAGGTCCTGAGAATGATTTTTTGTACAACGCCAGGGATGGGGAGAGCCAGAATCGCTGCGACTTTGCTCTTATTCTGTTGGCTTCTTTCTTATCTTCTGGTAAGGTGCCGTCTTTCAGGAACAAGATGATAGGATCCATCCAAGAAGGACCTAGATCGGCGCAGCATACTTCTCCTGCTTCTGGGTCTTCTATACTTGGTCTAGGCAGATAGTCGATCAATAGAGGATGTGGGATGGAGGTATCCGCCATTGAAGCGAAACCTGCTAGTTCGTCTGCTCTGCTGTTCTCCTCCCTGCCGATCTGTTCTATCCTCACCACCTCAAACTTTTTGATTTCGGTTCTGATCAGCTCTTGGTACTTAGCCATTCTGTCATCCTTTGCCTCATAGTCACCAGATATTTGGTTTACCACCAGCTGTGAGTCGCTGTAAACCATTAGCTCGGTGGCCTTCATGTAGAATGCCGATTTGAGACCTGCAAGAAGCGCTTCATACTCCGCTTCATTGTTTGATGCTGGGAAGCCAAGGTTGATTGCCTGCTCCACTACCAGGCCGTCTGGAGAGATGAGGACTATGCCAAGTCCTGCTCCATGTCGGTTGGATGCTCCATCCACGAAGAGCTTCCACATCTCCCCAACGAACAACTTCCAACAAGTAGAGGGATCGGATGATGCCTTGGGATATTCCATGCTGCTGATTTCTCCGTCTAAGTCTAGGCCTGCTGCCTGTCCCTTGTCATCTTGCTGCACCAAGTTTTTCTTCGTTGGCGAGTCTGGACTTGGTATAGCATGGTTTACCTCTTCCTTGTTTGTATTACTCCGGTCTGCCTTAGGACTTGGCTGAGTAACCAACACCAGGGGTTGCGTTATTCCGACGTCAACTTCTGTCCCTAGTTCGGTTGAGTCAGTCAGGTCGACTGGGCAGATATGATGACTTCCAGGAGTGAACTCTGCGACAAAATCCGCCAACGCTTGAGCTTTTATTGCGGTTCTAGGTTGGAACTTGATGTCGTATTGTCCCAACTCTACTGCCCACTTCAGAATCCGCCCAGAAAAGTTCGCCCTTTCAAACAAAGCCTTTAGTGGGAAGGCTGTAAGGACCACTATAGTGTGAGCGTGAAAGTAGTGCGATAGCTTCCTTGCGGCCATCATCAAGGCCAATGCCAGTTTCTCCAGTGGCAAATACCTTGTTTCGGCGCCCAGCAGTGTCTTGCTAACATAGTAGATGGGCAGATGTTGGACTCCTTCTGCTCGGACCAATACTGCGCTAACTGCGTGTTGTGATACTGCCAGATATAAGAAGAGTTCTTCCCCAGGGACTGGTGTTACAAGTAGTGGTGGAGAAGACATGTATTCCTTCAAGCTTTCCAGAGCTCGGTCACATTCTTCGTCCCACTCAAACTTGGCCTTGAGGGCATGAAAAAATGGTCGTAGCCTGTCTGACGATCGGCTAATGAACCGATTGAGCGCGGCTGCCATTCCGGTGAGATGCTGCACTTCTTTCACTGAGTTTGGTCTCTCCAGATCTTGTATTGCCTTGATCTGAGATGGGTCTGCTTCTATACCTCGGTTGGTCACCAGGAAGCCTAAGAATTTGCCTGATCCTACTCCGAAAGCACACTTCGACGCATTGAGGCGTAACTTATGCTTCTTCAGGATCTCAAACATCTCACTTAGGTCCTTGAGGTGGTCATTCTGATCCTTGCTCTTGACCACCATATCATCGATGTAAGCCTCCATTGTTTTGCCTAACAACGGCTCAAACATCTTGGTAACCATTCTCTGGAATGTCGCCCCTGCGTTCTTTAGGCCAAAGGGCATGACCTTGTAGCAGTAGAGTCCTCTTGGTGTGGTGAAAGATGTGACCTCCTGGTCCGGTTCATGCATTGCAATCTGGTGGTAGCCTCTGTATGCATCCAGGAAGCTTAGTCGGTTGTGCCCCGCAGTCAGGTCTACCAGTTGATCAATCCGTGGTAGAGGAAAGCTATCTTTAGGGCATGCTTTGTTGACAGTTTTATAGTCGACGCAGACGCGCCACTTGCCATTCTTCTTTGGCACGACGACTGTGTTGGAGATCCATCTGGGGTAGTGCACCTCTCTGATTGCCCCTGCTTCCAACAGCGTGGTGGAGTGCCGATCTGCGGGTGCGCTGAATGATTGGCCTGGCTGATGGGTAGACATTGAGTTGGTGGCAGATGAAGTTGGGATCAATGCCTGGCATGTCGTATGGAGTCCAGGCAAACACTTCGATGTTAGAGGTCAAAAATTCCAAGACCTCTAACCTCTCAGCGCCGGACAACGATGAACCAAGCAGAAAGAACTTATCCGGGTTCTTTTCATCTATTCTGACTTCCACCAAGTCTTCCACTGCTTTCTGGCTTGCTGCTTTGCCGACGTCTGCGAATAGTTCATTACTCTCCGGTTCTTCCACCGAATGAACATACCCCTTTGCAGCGCGGCTTCCATTCACCGTGACAAAACATTGCTTGGACATGATTTGGTCTCCATAGACTTCTTCTATTACTCCGGTGTCGTTTGGGAACCGCATCACTTGGTGGTAGGATGACGCCACCGAGCGCATGGCATGCAGCCATGTTCTGCCCAAGATGATGTTATAGGTGGATGGGACCTTTAACACCCAGAACTCTACTTGCTTCGTCACACTCCCTGCCCTGACTGGAAGGATGATCTTGCCAACTGGCCATTCTGGCATCGAATTAAATCCAATCAAAGGTGACACTGCAGGTGCTAAGTCTTTATCTTGCAACTTCAATTGTTTGAACGTCTCATAATACATGATTTCGCACGAACTACCCTGGTCAATCAGAATCCGCTTGACGTCAAAATCCTTGACTCGGAGAGTGACGACCAGGGCATCATTGTGTGGGCAATATATTCTGTCCAAGTCTTTATCCGAAAAAGACATAACATTTGTGGCCTCTGTCCTCCCCTTCTTGACGACAGGTTGGGCACTTAGTACCTCCCTCAAGTGCTCAGCTTTCTTGATCGAACCTCTGAGCTCACTTACCCGCTCAGGTTCGAAAACTCCATGTATTACATTGATGATACCTTGAGGTGGAGCATCGATTGGCATCCCATTGGGGTTATTTCGGTCCTGGGGGGCCGGCTGTGCCCCTCCTTCAATGTATTTGTCTAAGTGGCCTGCCGCCACCAACTCCTCCAAATGCTGCCTCAACGGGGTGCAGTTCTCAGTTCGGTGCCCCTTTTCTTTGTGGAAGGTGCACCGTGATCTATCGTCATAGTCCTTCTGTGCCTCGCCTAGCTTGGCTGGCCACTTGACGAAAGGTTCGTCCCGAATTTCGCTAAGTATTCGGTAGATCGGCTTCTTGAAGACCGTGGTGATGGCAGTGCGGACTCTCAACCATCTCTCGTCTCGGTCTTCTTCGTTGTCGCGTCTTCCACGCCCATTTTTGTTCGGCCGATTTACCGCATTGACCTTTGCTGAAGCCTTCTTTTCTGGCGCTGCGGTCGTGCCAGACTTTGCTTTGGCACGGGCGCCATCCTCTTCCACCCTGATGTGCTGATGCACTCTTTCCATCAGGGCTTCCATGGTAAGAGGTGGCGTCATGGTTATAGAATCCCTCAGTCTGTTCCCAACTGGGAGTCCTCTCTTGTATTGCGCAATGGCGAGATTGGTTGGGCAGTCCCCAATCTGGTTGAATGTCTCCCAATAACGGCTGTTATATGACCTCAGGGTCTCTTTTTCGCCCATGTCGATGGAGAGTAGTTGGTCGATCTCCACCGGAGTCTTAGTGTTTGTTCTGAATCTTGTGACAAATGCTTCTGCCAATTGCGCCCAGGAGGCTATGCTGCCCTCTGGGAGTTTCTCAAACCAAGTCAAGCCTAGGTCACCTAGGCTTGAGGGAAACAAGATGCACATTAAGGCCTCGTTCCGCCGGTATACAGCCATGACCTGGCGGAAGTGGCTTAAGTGCAAGTAGGGGTCCGTCTTCCCCTCGTATGTGGTGAACTTCGGCTGTAGAAATCCTGACGGTAAAGGCGCGTTCTCAATTGCTGGGACAAACGGTGAGGTTTGCAGCCTTGCCAATACTTTGTCCGTTGGTTCGTAGGCCGGGCGCGGTTGTGGCATTCCAACCTCGACGCTTCCATGCGTCCGAGGAGCCAACCGCTGTAAGGCCGAAACTCTATGTGGATCACGCGCCCTGGCATCCTCCCTGCGTCGCGCCTTTTCTTCTAGCACGGTTCGTAGGTCGGATGACCTGGGTAACTCCGTTTGTCTGGACCTTGTTTGGTGCGTGTGCGAAGGCCAGTATGTGCTTCCTTCCGTGTAAGACCTTTCAGATCTCGCTCTCTCAGACCTGGAGTGACGAGTTCTGGAAGATCTTGATTGTGTATCGCCTGTCCTGAGGCTTCTCTCTTCTGCCTGGGAGGGTGTAGAATTCCTACTACGACCCTCTGAGTGGCGAGGGGGCGTCTTGTTTGTGCGCCCCTCTCCTGTCGCCACTTCTTTTCCTTTCACCTGGCGTTTGAGAGATTCCATGTCTGCCGCCATCCGCCGTATCAACTCGTCTTGTGCTTTGACGCGATCCTCCAAGGCCTGAGGATCAACCCTGCGCCTTTGCCTTTCTGGGCTTTGCGAACGAGAGAGATGAGGGCTGCTATTCCTCCTTCGTCCCCTTGCATCCCTCCTGGAATTTTGCCTTTGTGGTTCGAGGTTCGCCATGGGAGGGACCAAAGGTAGGCCTTCACGCCTTGCACCTCCATCTGGAGTTTGTCCGTCAATGGCGGACTGAGGTAGTTCTTCATTGTTTGCCATCGAATTTTGAGAGAAAAACACTTGATCAAGAGGTTGTTCTTGTCTGTTCTTCCCACAGACGGCGCCAATTGTACGGGAAAGAGATTCACCTTCACGTATAATCCTGTTGATCAAGCCTGTGTTCTTCTGCACGTCGTCGTTCTGTCACCTGAAAACTCAAACTTGAACTGGCCGGCGGGTGTGTGCCGGAAAACCCCTCCGATGCCTAAGTCAGTAAGCAAGACAAATAGGCAAAAGCTCAATGTATTCAGGGAGCAAAAATTGCATTACCTCTTCATAGGTGATATTGGTGAGCTTATATAGGTTTCGAGTGGCACAATCCTAGTGGGACTCTAACTCCTCCATGTAGAGTCCTCCTAGGATTCAAATTCCTGGAAGATAATGCTTATCCTCCAACACCCCCCTCACTGCTTAAACCAAGTGAGATGGTCCTTCTATGGCCGAACTCCAAACGACCGGAGTACCTGTTAGTTCGGCCCTTACTATACTCTCCCTTACCCCGGCTTTCCCATGCTCAGACCGAGCTATCCATAAGGGAGTTAAGGCGAACTACTTTCAGAACCATGGTCTACCTCGGTTTTACACATGCTCCAACCGAGGTAACCGCTAAAGACCGAGCTTCCCATAATACATTCTCAACCAGAGTATAACAACTAGATCTTACTTCGGCCGGACTAACCACCATGGCTACGACCGGACTAACATCAAGGCATCTTATTAAGACCGGTCTACCCCACTTCGGACCGGAGTAACCCTACTTCCCTCTGGGACCGGAGTCACCCTACTTCTCTTTCGGACCGGAGTAATTCTACTTCTCTTTCGAATTGGGCTTATCTCGGCCCAACACCTAGATCGGCCCAATTTATTAATAAATTACCCTCTCAGTATTAGATTCAATTCTTACTAGGTAATATCAACTATTTAGGATCACGTCCACAGATTCTAACCAATCTATATGGAGAAGCGCTTTATATAAATTTAAATTAATTGAGATGCGCATAAACGAGTTCAAACATCCAAATATTAAAAAAAAAATTCCTTAATACCTAACCAAATCAGCTCCAAAAAAAAACACATTAAATATAAGTTACTTTTGATAAATGAAATGCTAGATACTTTCAATTTCTACCTATTACAAGGTCCCACAAAAACAACATTGGGTGTACCAAATGCCATATCATACGAGTTGACAATGTGGTTTTTATTGTTTTGGGATGAGGTTATTTTAATGATTTTTTTTTTTTTTTTGATTAAAATATGAAATGACAAAAAAGTATGTTTGAAATTATTTTTTTGACTTTTTACAGAAAAAAAAAAGTGTAAAAAATAAAGAGGAAATAAATTTTTTTATTCTTTTGTATAATTATTTAACTTTTTAATTTTTTAAGAGGTTATTCGACTTTTTAACTATTCTAAGGAGCTTCCAAACTTGGTGTAACTAATGGTCCCGTTTGTTTTTAGAGATAGAATAGAGGAGCTTGATAGTGAGGGGATTAATAGTGAGGGATTGTTAGTGAGTAGATTAGTAAAATTGTGTTTGTCTTGATGATAGTTGGTATTGTGGGAATTGTTAAATTATTATTATATAAAATAATGAAACAAATAAAATTATAATTTTTACTTAACAAAAAATATTAAATCTTTAAACATTAATGTTAAAAAAAAATGCCCAACGGGTAATAATAATAATAAAACATTTACAGTTGACCGGTTGACTAACCGGACGTCCCGGCGGATGATCGTAACTCACTAAGCTGATAGACTATTTTCCTAATACCACCTCTTCGCCCAGATTAACAATCTGCTCACCCAAGACATATCCTAATCCGAACGAACTATCAATCCGGAGGGCCACAAACAAAACAAACGTGAGCAAAGCTCATTGTTCATCCATCACAATCCGAAGTGGACTGCTACTCTAGAAAACAAACGAGGCAATGTGCCATGACAAGAAAGTAGATTTGGACGTGGGTTCTTTTTTCTTGGTTTTCTCTTTTCATATATGAATAGTAGAAGATGCACGAAAATTTATTTTTTAAATGGAAAATTGATTTTGAATTTTTATATTTTATGTTTATAAAATTTTAATAATTGAAAGTTAAATACAAATAAATTTGTTAATGATTTATGAAAATTTTTGTCACTGTGCGTATGATCTTATGTAAAAGGCTCACAAAAATAATTTCTTTCAATTTTTTTTTAAAAAAAATGTGTATTCTCAATCTAAAATCAAATCCTCATTTGTATTAATCAAATTTATCAAAAATTATAAATTTCACTTGTATCAAAATATTTGTTTTTGAAAAAAAAAATGAAAAATTCTATAATATAAAAAGAAAACATTTGATTAAATAATATATATATGATGGGTGGTTTGTATTTAGAGTTTATTTGAGAAGGGACTTTTTTTAGTAATTTTTTGGTTAAATATGATGTAAAAAATTTTAAATTTTGGGAATGATTTTTTGTTATTTTACAAAAAAAAAAAAAAAAAAATTGTATAAAAAAAATAAAGAAAATAAAAATAAATCTTTAAGTTTTTTTTGGTACAATATCTTAAATTTTTGAATATTTTTTTGACTAAATTATTGGATTGGCAAACGCAGTGTAAGGATCATAGTTTTTTGTCCCACCTCCCGTGACTGGTTTAATTCTGTGGTCGTGGACCCACTACATGTTTCCCTGGCTATTTCAATGGCCACAACTACAAGGTGCTACACAACAACGAAGAATCACGAGACCTATTTCTTTCTATCAAATGAACCACATTCGGTACATTCTAGTCTTTTATTTATTTATTTATTCCTATCGCCATTCTACAACCTACACCACACCTGCCAATTTCTAAAAATAGCGCTCTCTCTCTCTCTCTCTCTCTCTCTCTCTCTCTCTATATATATATATATATATATATGTATATATGATGTAACATTATTGCATTATTGGAATCACATGAAATGGTATCATAGAAAACAATACGGATTCAGAAAAGGGTGCAAAATCCAGTGCCGACATTATTTTTTTTAATTCTTTGATTGGCAGTGCCGACATTCGTCTAGGCGGAGTAAATTATGCCTTTATAGCACTATTGGCCCTGTTTGTTTTTGGGAGATTGAGGGGGGATTGAGATTAATTTGAGATTGTGTTGGAATTTATTAATATTGTCTTTGTTTTAAGAGATGAAGAAGGGGTTCATAATTCCCTCCGGATTAGGATGAACTTGGGGAGAGGATTAGGATGGAGGCTTCAAACTTTGTATTAGAAAATAATCTGCTAAAATATTTTTATTTATTTTTATATTTTACATGTCGGGCATTTTTTTTTTACATTAATGTTTAATTTTTTTGTATTTTTTTTATTTGTTTTATTATTTTATATAAAAATAATTTAACAATCCCTACACTAACAACTAGCTTCAAAACAAACACAACTTTACTTAATCCTCTCACTAACAATCTCTTCACTATTAATTCTCTCACTATGAATCCCTATATTCTACCTTTTAAAAACAAACAGGCCACGTTTAAAATACATTTGCTTGTATGAGAGGAACTCTTCAAAATTTGAAATGGCATTGATAAGATAAGATAATAATTTACAATAATCAAAATACAAACCAGTACAACAAATCAAATGAGCGATTTTCTTTTCAAGCTACCCGAAGGAGGTTACAACACACATAATGCACCGAGGTCTCACAAAATGTTTGCATCATGCAAAGATTTTGTGAGATATCGGTTCGTGTGTGTAAACTTTGTGGGCGCGCAATGTTTTTGTTTTCTTTTTCGTTTGTCAGCACTAAGGTTGATCCACAAGTAAATTTGGTAAATCTCGGACTGTCAAGTATTTTGTATGTTAAAGGCAAGTTGCACTACTGCTCTGTTGAAGAGAATTCCTAGGGACAATGACTGTTGTATCAGCAGGAACTTGACAGGTGTCAACATGTTGAATGAGTGAGAACTGTGTGTTTGAGTCACTTTTTGAGTACAAATTTACAACCGCTACTTCACTTCAACTGGTCCTGGCCACTTGCCTGACCATTTATTGAGACTCCCAACTGTGAACTCCTCCATCTTTTCTCTCCTCTCTTCCATTTTAAGGTGGAATTTTCTATCACTTTCCAGAGAAAATTATAAAACTTGGGCTTTCTATACTCCCATATTCTGATATACTTCATATTGTTAGAGATTACAAAATAGCCAGCAAGCCATTACTTCATATGGAGCAAACTCATTGGCATTTGATCATTGTAATTACCATAGCACTTTCCCAAAACTCGAGCAACGTGGAGGGCAGAGCCCATTTTCACAAGGAGCACAAAGGGCCCTCTGCTTATGCTCTTAGTTCTCACGACCCTGTATCTCAATCTCCTGCTTATTCCCCTGTTCAATCGGACACAAGCGAACCCGGTAATTCCAGCTCAGATTGCATTTTCGACGTGACATCATTTGGAGCGATCGGAGATGCTTCGGTCGATGATACTGCTGCATTCAGGGCAGCATGGAAAGCAGCCTGTGATATTGAATCTGGTGTTCTTTTGGCTCCCTCAAACTACACATTCATGATTACTTCAACAATATTTTCAGGCCCTTGTAAGCCTGGACTAGTGTTTCAAGTAAGCATTTTGAGAAATTTCACTGTTTCTTCTTCTCATTTAAGTTCAGTATAGAATGTTTCATGGAAAGCTGGTATGTGAATTTTCTCAAATTTTGTGAATGTGAAAAGGTGGATGGGGTACTAATGCCGCCTAATGGACCGGATTGGTGGCCAAAATCAGACAGCAATAGGGAATGGCTTGTGTTTTACCGGCTCGATCAAATGACATTCACTGGAACTGGAACCATTGAAGGGAATGGTGAGCAGTGGTGGGAACTCCCTTGCAAACCTCACCGGGTAATTTTATTCATATTCTTCTATTTTTTTCCTCTAATTTACTCTTTTGGATTAAACCCAGGTTTTTTATTTTATTTTTTGATCTGTTCGACTTTAATTCTAGAATCCTACAATCAACATCATCTTGTCATGTGCTAGTTCCAATTTGTGATCCACTCAAATGATGAAAATGAAATGCCACTAAATTTATTTGACATGGCCATTTCAGGGTCCCAATGGGTCAACCTTGCCTGGACCATGCGATAGCCCCACTGTGAGTAAAAGTGCCCAACACTCAGTTCTGGCTTTTACTCAATCAATCATAGAGATTTTCTTGTCCAACAATGCCAACGGACGCCAAATCTGCATCGAATGGAGAGGCGACAACACTGAAGTCATCTTGAATGGATTGTAGCACGGGTTCCATTCATTTTGAGTGGAGTGTTGTCAGGCCTTGTTTGGAGAGTAGCTATTTTAATCAAAAAATCACTATAAGTATCTTTATTTTTCTACATATCTCTTCATAGAAAGCCAAAAAGTTACTAAAATAACTTGTACTACATTAATATTGTGCACATTTTGGTGTCAACAACATGGAAAATGCTATAAACTCCAAATAATCTACCAAATTTTCTACCAAACCTTTCACATGGGTGTGGGTTTGTGTGAGTTCCACATATTTTTGGTAGAAAATTTGGTAGATCATTTGAAGTTCCTAGCATAACTCCAACAACATTACTCTCTGAGTTCTTTTTTTTTCTTTTTTTCTTTTTGTCTTTTTCAAATGCAAGTTGTTTTTGAAATAGAACTCTCAAAGCTCAAGTAGCTTTAAATTTATTTCTCAGATTCATGTTGTTTCATGAAATCGTGTTTCAATGAAGTTTTCAAAATATAGCTTCAATTTTTTATTTTTTTTTGGCAGCAAATCAGTATGTGTTATCAAAACACTATTTTAATGAAGTTTCAGAACACAAGTTCAACTCTAAAACTGTGTTTTGAAAACACTGACTTCATAAAAAAAATTGAGTCTGGTTTCATTTTAGTCTTTGTTGTTACAACAGTTAATTCACTTCTTCATGAGCTCCGATCTGGTGGTAAGTGGGCTACGAATCCAAAATAGTCCCCAGTTCCATATGAAATTTGACAGCTGCACGGGAGTGCTGATAGAGAAGTTGTTCATATCTTCACCTAAGCTTAGCCCAAACACTGATGGCATCCACATCGAGGGCACCAAGCATGTTGGCATATACAACTCTGTGATAGGCAATGGTACCGACTCAAAGCCCTGCCCTGCCCTGCCTTGCACTGCACGCTATTATTGTTTCAACAGTTATTATTGTGATTTTTTTGCCACCATAGCTCAATGGGGTTCACTCTGATTTTAACAGGGGATGATTGCATTTCGATTGGACCAGGTTGTTCCAATGTTGACATTGATGGTGTCACTTGTGGTCCCAGTCACGGGATCAGGTATATCATTAATTCTTTACCCAAAATTTACGTACACAATTTTGAGTAATGTATACAATTTTGAGTAATGATATGCAAACAAAAACAACAAAATTAGTTATACCAAATTTTAATACAAAATGATGTGATTCAATAGTGACCTCCAATTATAATTTGATTTGAAGTGCATCCCAAGTACCCAAGTAACTAGGCCAACACAGTAGTAGATATACTTTATATTAATCCAGATCATAACATATATAAACTCTGTTTTCTGCAGCATTGGAAGCCTTGGTGTGCACAATTCCCAGGCATGTGTTTCCAACATAACAGTCCGCAACACAATGATAAAAGACTCAGACAACGGGGTCAGGATCAAGACCTGGCAAGGCGGGACTGGCTCAGTATCAGGCATATCATTCGAGAACATCGAAATGAACAATGTGAGGAACTGCATAATCATAGACCAGTACTACTGCTTGACCAAGGCTTGCCGAAACCAGACCTCAGCAGTTTACTTGACCGATGTGTCCTACAGGAACATAAAGGGCACGTACGATGTGCACAGCCCTCCAATTCACTTTGCGTGCAGCGACACGGTGCCCTGCACCAACATAACCATGTCCGAGGTTGAGCTTCTTCCACATGAGGGGGAATTAGTGGATGACCCTTTTTGTTGGAACTCCTATGGAATTCAGGAGACATTGACAATACCTCCCATTGATTGCTTACAAGATGGAGAGCCAGACTCATTGGCAGAGGTTTCCACATATGGTTGTTAGTATAGCTATATATATATACATTGTAAAAAGCCCAAGAGCCATTGTTTTGTTTATGGGTCTTGATTGTTATTTTAGGCTCCATCCCTTTTGGGATTATGTTTCCCTTATTGGGTGATGAAGGTGTTGTAGAAATAGGGTCTTCTGTTTGGATTGGATTGGATTTTTACATTATAATAATTGAAATGCAGTAGCAGTTTCATGTCCACTGCATCTGTGATTTTCTGTTGTTAAGGAACTAATAAAACCACGTGGTATTACGTCATAGTGTAATGGACTTAATGAAAAGTTTTAAATAATGACAGGTGAGGATCACTTAACCCCACCTCATTTGGGACTTTCAATTGGTTGATAGTACCATAAAAATAGTATTACCGCACACAATTTTTTCAAATTGCAATAGTAGTTTCATGTTTACCACGTAATCATCCTTCTCAATTCTTCATATTTCTTTTATTTGTCCTCAATAAGAAACAGAAAATGTGGCAAGGAGGGATGGAGGTGATCGGAAAGCGTGGGGGAGGGGTGGCAAACAATAAGAGTAGGAGAGACAAAGGAGACAAAAATTATATAGGGGTATTTTAATAAATTCAGTGTAGATTCCACCCCTTTGTATTTTTTATTTTTTATTTTTTTTCCACATTCTAACTAATTAAAATAATTCTTTATTGGTTTGTAATATTTTATCCAACATGTTTTTCTTTTTCTTTTTCTTTTTTATCCAACATTTCTTTCCTGTTTTTGAGATATTATTATGTCCACCTTGACAAATAGCTTACAGACCTGTGGTAATGATCCACTAACAAACACGCGCACTACAATTTGAATAATAACTAATAACTGATGTTCACTAATAAAAAGGAAAAAAAATCTCTTGAATCATAAAATTACCTAATATAAATATATTTTTGTAAAGCAAGCCATATTCTTGTTTATTTATTTTTCTAACACTGTTTGCTTGTTCACGTTTTATATGGATCATACAACATGGATGGTAGGTATGCTTGCTGGCAAAGATGATAGCAAGCATACCTACCGTCCATGTTGTATGATCCATCCCCAACAATCTACCCCGAGGGATTTGATGGCTTTGTTTTCAAGTTACAGTTTTGTAACGAAGTTGAAAAGGCTAATATCAACGATGCTTTGTTGCTGAATTCACTCACGGTTTTGTGTCTCCTATGCTATTCAATGCTTGATTTATTAATTGCTATAATTCGTGATTTATCACCAGGAAATTGGTTAGGTTATGATCAGTTTATTATTAACAGAGAGAACGTTGATGAAAACTAGTTGTGAACACACTATTATATAATACATTGATATGTACCGAAACAAGCATGATGGGGGAAAATGTTACTTGCTTCTCTCCATCGTACTCCTTACACGTTGCAAAACACGAACAAACTCATAAAACAATGAGAAGTCTAAATCTCCGACGCTGTCACCATCTGCAGCCATTGTAGGAATTTTTGAAGAGTAAGTGTACGGGTTCTGACAAATGATAAAGTCAAAACCACCGAACTGCTTAATCAGACTCTCAAGCTTGTTACTTGCTAGCCTTTGAATGCCCTCAATCTGCACCAACTCCCCAGTTTGTCCCGTACTCTGCCACCACTTCTTGAGAATCTTCCGCTTTCTTTCACAAGGCTCTATAGACACCACCCCTTTTAAGCGAATCCCAAGACGGTGCAGAGAAATTTCTGCACCGCCAATTCCACTGTAAATTGATAGTACACTAAGTCCTCCTGGGTAGAAAGATTTTAACACGGATAAATGGTACCCCAACGTGTCTATCTGGAAGGAATGTTTGAGTGATTGAAGTCTTTCCTTTAGGCTAAGCTCAGAATCACGAGTATGATTCAACGGGTAACCCAGAATTCGCTCTAGATGTTCTGGCTCTACAGGGGCTAGTTTGTGACGGCCAACCCACACAAGGTTTAATGCCCTGCACTGATGGAGGAGATCTCTCTGCTTTTCTGCTGAAAGTATTCCTTTAGAATCTGTCAATATCTTTCCAAGCCTATCGCATAATTCTGAGACTCCATTAATTTCAAAACTGATGCAGCTCAACTGCTTCCTAGGATCCCACAACGGCCACCATTTCTTCGTATGCGGTATTGCTGCTTCTATTGTCATTGGCGGCTTTGGAGTAATATGAAACCTGTTCTGGGAAGGAAGATTGTGTATGTAGCCTTCCTTCCTACTCAAGGCCGAGAAGAACTGACTGTTTACAAATTCTGGCTCGATTGCATACAAGAACTGTGATATTTTGACCCAACAGTCTTGAGATAAATTCATCACATTTCCATAAAAGAAATACGGAGCTTTAGCTACCATTTTATCAACACTCTGGCATGACTTGGGTTTGGACAGTGTGGGCATTCCTAAACCATCAATCCGTCTAGGCTTATTACCAAGCTGTCCTTGAGGTACAGGCGCCCGCTCTTGTTTTGGTCTTTTCAAACTGCTTAACTCCAAATATTCTTCTCTTGGCCTTTTTCCTTTATGCTTCTCTAAGTCAAGATCCTTATACCTAGAAACAGCTATTCGGCTAAACTCCTTGGTTTTCAGTGTAAATGGATCTAAAGAATTGTTACTTGGATCATCTTCCACCCCCCTAGCCCAAGACCTATAATTAATTCCAGTATTTGAAAATTTCTTGTTGAAAGAGGTCAAGGGATGCTGCAAGAAACCAAAAAAAAAAGTTCCAGATGTCATAAACCAACCGATAGAAACACTGTAGTAGTAAGCAAGAACAAAAACCAGCATGCAATAAAACTTTCCCATATTGCCTGAGCACAAAGTAATGTGCAGTATGTAAGCGTGAGGGCACTCTCACCTCAACAACTAGTTTTTGGGGTTGAGTTCGACACAAAACCGTGTAACATAGTTTCATAGCCAGCGTACCTAGGAATGGGTAGGGTGTGTGTCGCTACTTGTGAGGGAGAGTGTGAAGTGAAGTCCCACATCACCTCATTACAAAGGTAATGTGCAGTATATAATGCACCCTCACTTCAATAACTAGCTTTTGGGGTTAAGTGTGCATGTCTCTGGCCTGCAGTGTGAGGGCACCCTCAGTTCAATAACTAGTTTTTAGGGCTAAGTTCTACCCAAGACCGTGTAACACACACAAGACCTGAAAAGCTCAGATACAAAGGCAACAAAAACACCAGGAAATAAAGAACTACCCAAACTGCAGGTTTAAATATTATCTCAGATCTTGCAAGCAAATGCTTTTCTTGAAGATCAATGCGGTCAAATTGATCAAATGGAGCTTCAATAGAAAGTTTCAAAACCTAAGCACAAACATCAAAGCAGCTGGCCTATACTTGCAAGATCTGTTACGTCAACTTATATTTTTGTCAATTGTTCTGAGCATTGTAAACAGAAAATGAACAGCAGTATGGTTTATACGAAACAAATGAGAATGTTAGTAAAACAAAACATGATACAAAAGACACTAACCTTGTTTTTGACATTGCAAGCACCACCAATTTCATCTGCACAAATTGAGTTGGCAAGCTTGGAAATGGGAACTTCAGAACCTGAAAGACAGCAAAAATGGCTAATAACTAGAAAAATTGGCAGCAAATGGTCTGCATGCCTGACCTAGAACAATGATGAAATGACTGGTGTGGGCACTTGTATCAAGCCCAATACGCGGCAAGCCCTACGGGTGCCACATCACCAAAACCCCACCCACGTGGCAGACCAATAAGGCACCACGTAGGCATGTCATATGTTTGATACATGGCGAGCCCTACGGGCGCTGTGTGCCAAGGCACCACGCAAAACCAAGACTATATGCTTAGCCTAAGCGGGAGCATACATATAAGCCCAAATATATCTAAATATAAAGAGCCCTGCAACAGGCAGCACCATGGCCCCTCAGGGCCCATGGTCCTTCATAACTCGCTCCAAGACCAAACAACAACGTAATCAGCCCCCGGTTCACTTGGACTTGGATTGATAAACACTGGCTCTCCTAAACATTGAGATAGGCCTGCGGCCCATTCTCTTATTTGGTCGCTTGGAAGCGAGCCCTTCTCTTAAACATTGAGATAAGTCCGCGGCCTATTCTCCTACTTGGTCGCTTGGAAGCGAGCCCCTAGCTCTCCAAAACACCGAGGTAGGCCTTGGTCCATTCACCTACTTGGATGCCTGGGTTGGGAGCAGGACCCATGCACCACTGCTCAGGATCATCAGAGGATATTGGACTGGCGGCTGAGGTCATGGGATCGTCAAGATGGTTGTCTTCTTGCTAAGACTACTCCATCTCAACCAGGCTTGGGGAAGAGGCAACAACAACCTTACATTCATGTCATCCAATGCATATACAAAACGTTACTTTCCGCCTACCATGAAACGTGGCTCTCCACCTGCCATCAAGCCACAGACGGCAAAAGGGCTTATATTACTTCTGGCAGAATTGAGGAGAACAAGCCACCTGTTCAACAGTTTGCTTGGGCTCTAATACTTCTATGGCTTATATAACGTATCGTATATGCAGCAAGACACAACAACAACACAACTCCATAATTCTAACACACTAAGTCCCGCACTTAAACATCCCCTCTCACACTTTACATCAGTGTTCAAGGTCCATCACTGCCAACCTCTCCCTCTCCAAGCTTGCCTTGACCTCCTCCTCTCCATCTCCTGTGATCTCAGGCCATTGAAGTGCCCGCCATCTTCCTAGACTACCTCTAACCACACCTCTCACCCACAACTGGATAGTAATTTCACAAATTCTTTAAGAAACAAAATAAGTAAGGAATGATGTAGATTCCTAGAAGGGAAGTTAAACTCTCATTTGCATCACTGACTAAAAATGGTTCAATGGTCATTTATGCAACATCCATTTCAGTAGGTTTAAGATCATTGAAACATCCACTTAAGTAGGTTTAAAAAAATGGAAACTGAAAGGAAAATAAATAAATGAAAACAGAAGAAGCTCGAAGAACAAAAGAGGAAGAAAAGAAAAATTAAATGGACATAAATTGCTTTATTTCCTATACCAAAGTATTAAAAATAGCACATAAGGCTGATGGAACATTGATGTATATTCAATATCAGTGCAATAATTACCCACCATACTTCTCAATAGCTGCAGAAATTTGATTCTCTGAGAATCCCATTTCAAGCAAACGAAGTGTCTTGTCCGTAATCAACTTAGAAGCTTCCTGTAGAACTTAGATGGATTAGTTAACCATAGGCCATATGACATTCAAGAACTAAGCTAATTAATCCAGGAAAACATAGAAACGAATTAATGCACAGTTAAACTTGCTAAACTTGACAATCAATCCACCTTGCCCTAGATGTAAAGCCAAGTACATTTATTTTTTTCTTTTGTTGCCGATCATTCAAAAAAAAAAAAAAATTAGTCAAGTACTTTTTTGATCTAATCATCCTCTAAGTTCATAAGCAACATAGTAACACCTAGATCTGGCCACCATGTACAGATCAATCACCATGCTAAATTATTATTCTTATCTTTACAGAGCTATCATAAGTCTATGTTTATATAATTCCTTAGGAGAGCAATATCTATCTAAGATCTTTCCAATTTTCATCTCTTCTCTTCATAATGTGCACATAAATTGTCCTCATCTGCAGTCCTATCAAATATGAGATGGTAACGCCATGTATGCCAAAGAAAATCATTGCAAAGTAATGCATTAAACCACAAATGTAAGTCGGGGCTGAACCATTTTAAACTAATGGAGTTTATATGATAATTATCATAGACAACGAAAAGCAATAAACAGTGACCTGTAGCTCAATGACAGACAAATTCTTGTCAAAACAAACTAACCATGGCAAACTATATTGTGTGATGACCTTAATGCAGTCAACTGAACCACGATATAATGAATGAACAAATTATCAAGATAGAATATGTAGGCATGCATATAAAGGGCAGCCTAGTATACAAAGCTCCCGCCCTATGTCCACAGCTTTATCTCCACATGCGGAGAGGCTGTTTCCATGTTTCAAACCCATTACGTTGCCATGGAGCAATCTTACTGCTACACCAAGGCCTGTCCTCAATATATATGTATATTAATATAATAAAAATAATAATAATAATAAAGAATCATCAACAAAGACCTTGTTCCTTTCTGCATTGCCGTGACAAGTGTTATCCTTATCATGTGCTTGGTGTTCAGATATCTGAGCAGCAAAGATGAAGTCCACCAGTTCATTGACTGGAGCATCTTCACCTGATACACAGTACTAGGATATTAGAGTTAGAGAGAGAGAGAGAGCCCTTAATAACACAACTCCACACATGTTAAAACAATGAACTACTAATACCAACCATATTAGTTGTTCGTATAACTGAATCTAAGAAACAGAAGACTTTTAAAAACTTGAATCTTTTTTTGGGTGGAAAAAAAAAAAAAAAAAAAAAAAACTTGAATTGAAAATCATAAAGTACTTATATAGAAACAAATCCTTGATGATGTTTTGCAGATGTATGGGCATAAAAAACATAAGCACACACATAAATTTTAATATTTGGAAATTTGAACACGTGTTGGATTAAAGAAAGAACCACCCAAAATCTAGGCATGTTGACATGGCTACAGCGGACTTGTAGTGACAGAAAGTAAGTCTCCATATAATTGTGAAAGTTTATTGAAAGAAAGACAAATGCAAAAACCCATATGGGACAGAGAAAGGCTAAAAAAAATGCATACCGAGCTTATCCATCGCAAAATTGATTTCATCCAGAGAGAAATTCATCATGAGCAAGGATGCTCTTCTGTCATCATTTACTGCATTATGTATATCAGTCTCCTGCAGTGGACTGTGGATTAGACCAAACCAAAGACAACTTAAACAATCCAAAAACTTGAAGAAAATAACTAAAATGACAGTTGTTATACCTAATGAAATAGGCAATCTACCGCTAATATATGATACAAGAACAACCACAATCGACTTCACACTTATCATAAAATTATAACCAAATAAAGCTGCTATACTTTGGCCAACAACATAATGGAATAAAAGAAAAGATAGATAACATGATTTAGTTTCACTTTCAAAGTCAGATATGTTCCTGGTCAAGATTATTATAAGAATTACATCATCCACATTTTGATCCAAACAAAATCTGAGACATCAGAAATATCCAAAGACTGTGGAGTGCTCAAGACTATGACTGGGACTCAATGATGGCATGATGCAGTGGCTAACTTCCATCATTCATAAAAATTATCTATGAAAAAATCAAAAATCGATCCCTCCTTTCCCCGTCCAATGGTGACTAAATTGGGCACACTTCTATAATACAAATCAAATGAGCACAATTATCACACAAACAAAATCCCAAGAGGTACCTCTTTTGGACACATTTCCCCTGCAATGTTAGGGGAACAGCATGTGTCCTTGTCATCACCAAACAAGCTTTCCAGAGAATCTGATGATTTGGAATTCTGTTTATGAAGAACCTGTTACATTTCAAAGCAGGTCATCAACTACTGATTATAACTTCCAACTAAAAAGGTCATAAAGAAAGGGGAATGGCTCGGCTATCCCTTTCACTTCTTTTCTTTTTAAAATATGTTCTCAAAAAGAGTTTCACATCTACAAGAAAATCATAGAAGTGAAAGTTTGGTTGCAATTCATTTTGCTGCAATCAGGTGCTGTGTTCAATTCATTGCAGTGGCCTTCACACAAATTCTCTTACCATGTCTTAGTGTTTCGTTGTCAGGTAGCAGTTCTCTTTGTCTAATGTAAGTTTTTTTATATTTTTTTATTTTTGAATTTTTGTTCTCTTGGGCCACAGAGTGCGACGATCAAAATTCAAACAATGAAATATTTATCAAGTCTTCTAAAAGGGAGAAAAAGTTTCAAGAAAAACCCATCAAAGTGCAAAATAGGCATTAATTTCAACTAAAAGGCTCCACTAGATACTATGAAACCAAAACATCAGCAAATTTGTCACTCTTGACAAAATTTTCCAGCAGATAAAAATAAATATATTGATAAATGAAGGAAAAACTAAAAATGATTATTTTGCAATATCATTGTCACTAGTTCGGGGACCGGATTGATGTTCATCATGTTCTTTTGATCTTCCTGTTGTTCAATCTGATTGACACAAGGAAACCAACTATAGCAAATATGACTATTATATTAATTCCTTTGACTTATTCAAATTGGTCAAATAAAAACTCCACATCTTACAATGTGAAGATACATGCCAAAGAAGCAATCTATGTTGCACAGCCAAAATGACACCAACATACCTCTTTTGGATGACTATCTGCAGCTATTTCATCCTTCTTGTTACAAAATGAACCATCCAAAGAATCTGAGGACTCAGATTGTGGTTTTTGAAGAGCCTATTTCATTCCAAAGCATGCAATGTTTAATCATTAAAGCTTCTTATGTAAATGTGAAATGCATAATGTATTGCACAGTTGATGTACTTGAATAAAATGTATGTAATGCATACAAATAATTTCTGGAGGCATAACTGGTTTATTTAGATTTTGCATTATAAATAAAAAAAGATATTTCGAAATTCGTTTCTATTTCTAAAAGCAGATTCCTCATTGGAATTTGGTTTCCTTTTCCTGAATTAAGGATCCATGTGTGTATCACTATTACTCTATAATCATTGGCTCTCTACCAATGAAGGGAAAATTTGACAAAGCAGCTGAGACAGAACAATCATTAAAAACAAGTAGTCAGGTCCACCGAGTTCTGACATCGAAGTACCTAATTCAGTTGACAAAAAGTAAATACTTCCCACACATGGAAGAAACAGAGACATGGATTTTTCTCACTGAATCAATCGAAGTGACTAATTCAAGATTTGAGAATGAATCATCACTATAGAAATTTCATATTTGAGAATTAATTTTGATTCAAGAATAAATCATTAGCATGAAATATTTCAAATTCAGGAATAAACAGTGATTAGATCATAAAATATGTATTATGGTGGTAGCTACAAAATTCTGAACAGTGTCCAGGGAATAATAATCTAAGAAGCATGGACACTTTAAAGAAGGGGACATGTCCTTGTACAAAACCAACACTCATCACGCCCTAACGTGTGTCAGGCACACATTGAAACATTTTCTATAATTCTTTTAATGTATTGAGAATCGGACATGCTTTGGGGGTCACACATGTATATTGCTTAGATACACGTGAAACTCACATGGGCATATGGTTCCTAGCATGAGTTTTTTTTTTTTTCTCAAATTAATAAAAAATTTGGTGTGGTGGGTGGAAAAATCCTAACTTGAATTGGGGCATAATAAAGTGAGCCAAAGAGGAGGGCCCAAAACAAAAGGCCCAACTAGGCATAGAGCCCGGGACAGAGGGACAAGCAATGTAAAGTTCCCCAGGAGGGAAAAACCATTTTTCCTAGTGAAAGGACCATTAGTCGGCAAGGAAAGGACAAATTGCTGATCAGACTAAATGAAGTGACAAGCGTTAGAGCAGCGTTGTCACTAATATGGGAAAATAAATAAATTCTAGACGTCAAATCTAAATATTTCTTAATAGAGTTTGATACTACCAGCACATATTTCTGTCAAAAGTAAGTATATAGACAAGAAAAGCTTAAAAGCAACTATGCAAGTTGGGCTACGGACCATTATTGATGGGGTCATCAGTAGATCATACGTTATTTTTATTTTTATCAGCAGTAGATCATTATATGTATCTTGCTAAAAAGAAATATATATATATGTCATGAGTACAAACAAGTAGATAGTTGATGATCAGAAAAAAAGATAAAACTAAAAAAGTATAAAATGAGTGACTAAAAAGTATAAAGCGAGTGAGTAAACAAACAAATATAATGTTAATTATGAGATATTTTATTTATATTATCCTTCAACTAATGAACATGGAGACCTTCATACAATATTTTTGCCAACTAAAACAATCTAACATTATACCACCACACAAGAAAGGTTCTCACTTACAGAATATGCAAAGAGCGTCTCCAGTAATAAGTCAACATCATCTTCACCTAAATTGAAAAGGAAATACTTTCTGGTCAAGATCATTAAAGAAAGGATAAAATCAACGAAGAAAATCACATTACAAAGTTTGCTTTTGTGCACAACATTACATACCCTTTTCTTCAATCACTTTGTCAACAAGAGATTGTGAGAATCCCATCCCTATGAAAGATGATCTTAAATTGGTCCCTGATGAGCTTGCAACATTGTCCTAGAATATATATTTTCCAAGAAAAAAAAAAAAGAGCAAAAAATAAAATAAAATTATTAGTTGTAAATTTACTGTCCATTTTCTAATGAACTTCCAAGAAAAGTAAACAATTCAGTCCAAATGTCCAGTGGCAAAAATTCATTATTGCACAGAGAAATGACACCAAAACAAAATTACGCATGATCCATGCACGAAATTTATTATTCAAAGATAGCAACAGACATAGAATAGAGTATAAAAAGGTCTAAAGGTTCCCTGTGCTTGACCTGATCCATTGTTTTGTCAGGATGATTATCGAAAGAAGACAATGCTTGGTGTGCAGCAAAAAATTCTAGACATTGCTAGCAATGTAGGGAAACTAGATAAATGAGCATTAAAAGAAAAAAACAAATTAAAATGTATGCCTCCAGCAACATAGAGCAACAATTAAAAATTTGGAGCAAACATGTGACCAAAAAAAAAAAAAAAGCACTGCCACCCACCATTTCCTTACTGAGTAACAGGATTATAGTAAAAGAATATCCAACAGAGAAGCATAATCCAATGTGTCTACAACTTTTGCCATGTTCAAAAAAAATTACTTAATACATCAAAACGGTAAATTCAGCGATTTAAATGTCTAATTGTTAAAAAAAGATTACTCTAGACTAAAAGTACCTTAAATTCTTATAGTGTAAACAATAGTACAAGTCTACTCTTATCGTACCACAATTTAGAGTATGCGGTGTACCGCCTTCCTATTCCTGTTCCACTTACCGGAACGATCCATGTTCCAGGGAACTTAGCTCTTGAGAAAACAGGCAAAATATCAGAAACTATAGCACAGAGCCATAGACAAAAACTTTTTTTGTCAGACATAAGTATATTTTCCATTGGGTAGCAGACTCTAAATGGAAACCAGATGAAGGCCTGCATCTGCATTCATAGCATTTTTCTCTATGGATGGTAGCAGCAGCAGAGATTATAAATGCTTTTTAGATACATATGGGAAAACATAGAATAGCTCGTTATTGCCCAACGAATTATTCAGTAAAAAGGTTGCCACACGGAAGAAGAACCAGCAGCTCATACCCATTTTCACACTGCAAAATGGGTGATAATTTTCTAGTTTCATTTTCTTTGTTTATCCAGCATCTTTTATGCGGAGTTGTAAGTGTTACAAGTATGGCTTGTAAAATCATTAATTTTCATGGTTTGGAACATGTATTCGCCCATTCTGTTTTTTGTGTGCTTCTACAGCTTTTCAAATGAAGCTGTTTATTGTTATGATTTGCTGCGAAAGCGACCAAATAACTTTTGCAATGATCCTATAATCCATAACAAACAATTAAAACAATGACGCACCAAAATAGGACTCAAAATAAACACTAACTAAATATAACTACTATAAGACATGACAAAAACAAAGTAGAAAAATTAAAAGATCCAAATAAGCAAGAGAATAATCAATTATCTACAAAAGTGGGACATACCCCAATATGCCTTGAGTGGATTTTATCTGGTGGCAAGTCCAAAATCTCATTCTTTGGCATGGTCCCTGCCTCACCATCCTGTTCTGATGAATTTCTGTTGTCTGTAAACTCTGTTATCTCATGCTATAAAACAAAAGTAAGAGATAGGGTGTGTGAATACATTCAATTGCATTAGAAGAAAATTAATGGCCAATGATTGTATATACCATATTGACACGAAAAAACTTGGCAGCAAAGCTAGACAGTAGTAGTGTATATACTACCACAAACTGCAATGAGTCTCTGCAAAAGAAATAATCAAATCAGCCTACAAATGGAATGAAGAAACATGCAACTTTTAGAACTCTAACTTCAGCATTCACAACACAGTTAATGTGTACTATGGTTGAAGCACAATGTCTGTTGGAAACCAAATCTACTATGGCAAGTGCACCGTTACGGAGGAAAGGGAAAGGAATAAGGTATGAAAGTGAATAACTTTAGGCTGTGTTTGGTTCAATTGAGCAAAATTCTCTTTCGTGCAAACTATCCAAACCAAGCCATATGTCCCAATCGATTGGAGTCGGCTACATGACTATATTTTTTCTTCCATTCTACACCAACATAGATATAAGTATGTACCAAAGCTTTTCACAGTAATGGTTAGCTGATTACACACAAATTTCAAGAATCCATATTGTAAAGAAATATTCCAGTCCTTTCACACAAAAAAAAACAAGCGCATGCTGTTTGGATTCGTTTCAATCAAAATTCGAGAAAAATATTGTGTGCTGTTTGGATTGAGCCTTCATCAAGCACTCAAGACCACAAGAAATGAACATTTTGGCCCCCAAAATCTATATAATTTTACTCCGATCCTTCCAAATCTAAATATTTCTACCTCCCTTTGCACAATTTATGAATTCTGCTACTGATCCAGAGATAACAGTCGCAGAAATTCACAAATCCTTGGTACCAATACCTCACTCTGAATAACCGCAAACAAAATTACTTGAATTGACCATTGCCGCCTCAACCAAATAACATCAATCACAGACATAAATACATGAATATGCATGTCTATAAATATATATATAAATATATATATATATAGAGAGAGAGAGAGAGAGAGAGAAGAAAAAGTCAAGAAACGAGAAAAAAAACAAGAAATGGAAATTAAAAACAGAGCAAAGAGACCATAGTCGACAGCAAATCGAGCACAAATTTTGAAGAATTAAGATCAGAAATCATGATCGATACGTGGAGAAGAAGAAGAAGAAGAAGAGTGAGAGATGTAGCTGATCGGAGATTTCACCGGAGACCTCAAATCCAAGTCGAGAAGAGCGGCGCGTCGAGTACACCTGACTGCAATTATAGATCAAATTGGAGTCCCAGAGAACTCGGAAGGAACGAAGAAGAAGACTCCGAGTCACTGTGATCTCTCTCTCACGGGCTTGGTACTCTCATTTCCGTACGTGAGTGAGTGAGTGAGGATATCTATCTGATCTGATATTATTTTGTGTAGTTAAATTATGGAAGACAGTGTGTGGGGCCTGAGCTGATGCATGTATCGCGCTTGTCATTTATGTGTGGGGGAGACTGCGGTAAATTTTAGGTGGTTGATGGGAATTTTTAACCGTTAATGGGTTGGTTTTTGTTTGTTTTGTTTAACCGAAAAAAAAAAAAAAGATTCTTTCCACTTCAACTCGCCTTCATCATTTGCACATTTGGACCGTTTGGACATTATTGGACACGCAATGTTTTGCCTTCAAATCCATCCTCTCTATTAATTAAGGTACAACTATTTATTTTTTATTTTTGGGCAAACAACCTAGGGGTGGGGTCAGGGTAAATTGAGAAGGGAAGGGTGAGAGCGGAGTAGGTTAATTTTTTTTATCCCTTTTATGAACGATAATATTAATAAAAGATCTAAAAGTATAAATTTAATTTTTTTTTATCCAAAGGTTCGAACGCGAAATTATTATGTTCATAAAGATATTTATTGCACAATGACTAAATTACCCCTCATATATTTAAAATCACGTCTGTTACCTATCAAATCCATCTCTCTCTCTCTCTCATGTAATTATTCTCTCTCTCGCATGTTCTATAACTTCTCTTTAGGTTTCAACGCTGATGGCTTTGCCTACTTCGCTACCATTACCTACAACAACGTCTCCGTTTTGAAGGTCGGCAGTGGTTCTAGCACTACCGATTCCTCCGCCTCCTTCTAGTTCCTCGCCAATGACAACCTCCGCCTCATCTAGTCCTTCGGCGTTGTCGTTTGACACTCCAATATCGAGGCCCCACCAACTTGGGTAACTTCAAATGAACAATCGATTTGTGTTGATCTCGCTACCATTGCTCCTCCATCGATCTGTGTTGATCTCGCCGCTACCTTCATTTTCCGATTTGCCTTTATCTTTTTCTCCGGAGTCTCAACTACCGTAGTCAGCGTCGCCAGAGCACTTCGAGAAATTCAGATGATTTTGACGATGAGAAAGATCATGAGAAGAAGGTGAAGAGGTCGTCTTCGAATAAGGTTATGTATGAGAACATTTTTTATAACATTTTTGTTCTAAATTGCAAGGGTTGCTGATGTTTTGCCCCACATCGAAGCCGATCTGAAGAAGATTGCTGCTAGGGTTATAGAAAAAGCTAAGAAAATCTGTCTCAACTAGTCGAGCACGACAAAGATTTGGTTAGAGTAACTATATTTGGTAGCACCTCCGTGATTTATGGGAATCTATTTTTTTGTGCATGATTATTTGTGGTTATCTCTCTATATGTGTGTGTCGTTATCTGATGTAGTGCTTTGAACAGATAAGTTGTTGTTAATGTTGTTGTTGATGAAGTTTTGTTTGGAGAAGAGTGGAGAACATATAGGTTGAAATCTTTTTCTTTGGCTAGACATTCAAAGCATTAGAACAAATAAAGGAGATGAGATGAAAGAGAAATTAGATTTAAAGAGTAAAAATTACACAGATAGATGATTTTATCTGTTCAATTTTATGAATGTAATGTGAAATTTAATTATTTATAGATTCAATTTAGGTTCAAGTTCATTTCCAACAGATAATTTTTTTTTATAGAATTTCAACAGATAATTTGAACATGTAGACTTTTTGAATAGATAAATTTCAACAGATAAATTTTATATGGACAAATATTTAAACAGACAAAAGAAATTTGAATTGAAAAGATTAAAAAATTAAACTGATAGACAAAAAAAAAATTGAACAAATAGTCAATGAAAAATCAAACAGATAAAAAAAAGTCAATGGGTAAAATTAGAAACAAAATGTCCTCCATGACTTCTTACCAAACTATTTCACAAAGTGTGGATCTCTCACAAAAAAAAAAAAAAAAAATCACTAGACCTAATGTCTTAGACAATTGTTAAAGTAAATTTTTCACCAACTTTCTATTAATAAAATGAGAAATAATATTTACTAGAAATAATATCATATATTACAGATAATAATTTATAGGTGCCAAGACTTAAAAATGAGAAATTAAAAATAAATGTTTCAAATAATATTTTAATTTTAGTATATTTTTTAAAATTAAATTATAATACAAATAAATGTAATCAAGTTTAAGGGGTACAAAACAAGGTGGGGGAGAAATAGCCATCGTTATATACAACCAAAATTCAACACCTCTAATGTGAAAGATACGTTTGTTAAGCTTATAATGTTGGTGACAAATTTATATATTCAAAATTTAGTTAATGTGACAATATTAACACCAACAATGTCATAGGCTATAATTATTGAGTGATTTCAAAATATTATGTGATGTATTCTCAATCAATGATTTAGTAAAAAAATTTATGTGCCAATCAATGATTTAGTGGACAACTTTACAAATTGAATAATGTTGATTCACTTTTATTAAGTAATTGAGAGAGACGAGAAAGAATGACCCACTCAATATATTTTGTAATATTTTATTTACCGAGAGTATTACAAAAATAATATCACATAATATTTTAAGACTAATATTTTTTTATGTTATAGTGATAAAATTTTAACAGTATGCTGAGTTCAATTGTGTTGCATTAGTTAAAAGCATAAAGTCAAAAGTAAATGAATTTTTTGATTTAAAAAATAATAGAGACGAAAAAAAACACCAAACAAAAATATTGCTAATAAAACCAATTAACACAACTACTTTACTTTCCTGTTTCCTTTTCCACCCCAATTTTAAAGAACCGGTAACAGTACAAAGTTAAAATTGATCTAAAAAAACAATAATAACTTCTCTCTCTCTCTCTCTCCCTCTCCCCCCTTTTTTTCCCCTCATTTCCTTGCAGCCTTCAACCCACCCACCCCTACAGGCAAATCTTCAGGATGCAGCAATTATTAATAAAGGATACGTACGAGCAAATTTTGAAAGGGAAAACTTCAGAGTCTTGGACTGATGGTTTCTCAAAGTCTATCTCAACCTTCCCACCAAAAAAAAAAAAAAAAAAACTCTATCTCAACTAATATGGCTACAAGAGCAAATAGAATCAAATAAAAGAATTACAATGCATATCAATTCAACTAATAATTAACATAGAAGGAAAATCTATATAACATTTCCAATTATTTTATTTTCATTTTGGTTCTTCACTTCCAAATTTACTTGGACACTTAAAGCATAGAACAAGTTTTACCCTGTTGATATAATGAAGAGACACTAATCATTCCATATAAATATATAAATGAATCTCCCCAAAAAAAAATTCTTTGTAAATGCACAGCACAGCAGAGAAAAGGATAAAGAGAGATAAAAATAGAGCCGAAATTCCCAGAACAAATGGTAACTGGCAAGAAAAAGAAAATAATCTGTATCTTGAATTCATTGATAGAAGGTGAATAAAAAAATTGAAAAGGAAAGGTTTAGACAATTGTATTCATTCCACTTAAATCAGACAACACCACCATGATCCCCCACAAAAACCCAAGACAACAGTAACTGCTGAACAAAACTTTCTTCAGCAGACCAACCCAAAAGTAGGGCTGTAAAAGAAACAACAAAGATGAACTAAATAGTGGTACACATGACCTAAACCATAACAAAGATTTTGCATACTGCTAGTACGAGCCAATACTACTTTGTCGCACATATTCCAGCACAAATAACTTCCAGATAATGAAGATATTACCTCCACATCATCAATGTTGAGATCCGCTTTTAGTAACCCCTCCTGCATCTGGCTGTAATGCTCTAGGATCAAGTGGGATAGTCCCGACTGTTAAGAAACCAGAAGAGTCTGCGTAACCATTAACTCTAACAGGCATCGAGCCTACTGTGACAACATTCACAGGTTTAGCATCTACTACCTTAGCAACAGTAGACAAAGCCTCTGAAGGTTCAGATTCAACTTGCTTTGGGATGATAGTGAGTGAGCCAATCTTTAATGAAGATACAATATCATTTTTTGCTTCACCCACAATATGCTTAATGTTTTCCTTGGCAATACTTAAGCTGCTGAAATCAGAATCCAAAGAAACCTGCCCAGTGACAGAGTCTACAGCCTTTTCCAAGCTATTAAGCTCATTAGGCTTGGTAGTTTTCTCCTCTTCAACAGAAGGCATGTCAACCAGAAAATTTTGCTTCCTAGGTGGATCCAATGCAGGTAAAAGGAATGAACTTCCGTAGCTTTTGATCAGTAACCTAGCTTTCTCCTCCTGCAATATCTTCTGTCGATTTTCGTAGTACATGAAGTCATCAAGTAAAGATGTCTTCGATGTGTAAAGTTTGAAAATTTTAAGCATCTCAATACCTTGCCTACACCTTATCTGCACATAAAACAAGATTATCAAAAAACTGCCAACTAGGACAAAATGTACTACCTCATAGTCACGTTCAACCAAGACCAAAAAAATTAATCTGTAACACCAGACAAACAAATCAAAAATAATAAAATACTAATTTTCCATTAAAAGCCACATATTCAAGTCAGCCATAAAACAGACATGAAGTTAATGAACTCTCTGTTTCAAATGCAGATATCAATCTTTTCTAGAGTAAGATCCAAATATTAGTCCACAAGAACATCGGAAGGGCAAAGGGAAGTGAACTAGCTGCTAGTTACAACTTCAAGAATCCACACAGAGGAAACATAGTAGTAAGAAACAACAGAAAAAAAAAAGAAAAGAAATGCACACATTGGCTGGAACTTCTAAACCATATGTAACTATGACAGTTCCGTCAAGTGTAATGACGCCCAAAGACAGCGTCAATAAGGAGGTGATATTGTTCAAACTGAAGGAGATAATATTAAAATTTAGGCACGAAAAGAGCATGGGCGATATAAACTTTAAAATCCAATTGCAGATATTGCCCGGGGTAAAGGACTGCAGCAAGCAAAACTGATCACAGTACTTAGCTTGGTTGCAATTCAATGTCAATTAATACTCTTTAAGAGTGTTAAAGATTCATATATATCCCTCTAGACTACTTAAGTCACTCTTGGTTATTTTATTCTTTTTCCTTTCTTTTTTTCAAACCTCGTAATTTTTTGAGATCACCACAACTACCAATTGTGCATTTAATCAATTATCTTCCATCAAAATCAATGAAACCAAACAAGACCAAGTGATAGGTGCACAATCAAAATGTAAAAGTATTATCAGGTATCAAGCCAAACAAACCTCTTGTGTATCTCTGCTATTAGTTACAGGCTTATTCTCATTGTTCTCTAAAATGATGTGCCGAAAATTGGGGTTAGGAACATCTTTTATAATGTGCCACTTCACAGGAAAACTTCCACTCCATTTATCTTGCTGCCAGAAATCCATATCTTTATGGAAGTCAACAGGGCCAGTCATTTCTGCAACACCACAGAATTGGCCACTTGCATTAACCTGCATTTAGAAAATAGAAAATCAAAATAAATTTTAAAAAAATTAAAACCTGCCAGGTTAAGGAAGTCAAGCAAAATGAAATAAAGAGCACAAGCGTGTTTTAAAACAAATATAATTGCTTAACAAACAAACTTGTGGAATATAATATTTCAGAGCAAAGGACAAAATTAGTGGAATATCACTCACAGAAAAGAACAGGAAGATAGGACAGCCTCTTGGTTCCCCGGAGGCTATTCTCTGTGCATCTTCATATGCACTCTGCAGCTTCTTGTTTCCATTGGGAGTAGATGACCAAACATTATATTTAATGCCCTTGTGCACATCATCCTCGCTATATGATTTTATTACAAAGAACTTCGCATTCACATAATCTACTGGAAAATCATCCTTGTTATACTGGTCAGTATAGATAATGATGTTTCCTTGTGCATCGTACTCTCCAGCTCTGGTTGTGTAGGCTTTCACAGCCAAGTGATTCTTGGATTTGTTGGTTCTAGGGCCTCGATTTTGTTCAGTCAATGCATCTGGACTTCCATTCACATCATTCGATACTCTACCATAGTGGAACTTGGACCGAATCTTTTCCACTGCGGCCCCTCCATGAGCACTTGACCCAAAATTAGATAAGCCGTTACTAGAAGTGAGAGCCATTTTTAGTTGGTTACGATGAGACAAAGCCTTCCCATGTGAAATGTTATCTACAGCTTGAGCACCCCTACCCTGTAAACACAAAAGTTAGAAAACAAAATTGGTAAAATGATGCGAAAAGGCAATAAAAGACCATGATTGTAAAAACTTGCTACTTTTGGCAGGAAGGGGGTGCCAAGGGGAAGCATTTTGGGTTTCCTTCTTGTTGGTTGAAGGGAAGGAAAAGAGAAAATCAGTCTGATATTTTTAACATAGGACATTCAATTATAAGAATGAGTCAACTTCAGAGGGCAACAGTACAACTTCACATTTTCAAAAACAGAGAACAGCCTGGCCATCCCCTTTTCTGCTGTTGGGGGGGAGCTCCCTCCTCTCCTCCACCTAACCAATTAAAGGAAAGTTCTTGTACCCAGTGTTTTAAAAGGTTCTAGGCACACCGAGGCGATAAGGTCTCCAATAGCCTAAGAGTGAGGCGCAAGGCGAGGGGCGCGCCTCTCCAAAGTGTGGCGCAAGTAGTAGAACAAAGCAAAATTATAAAATAAGAAAACTTCTCAACATAACAAATATATATAGAATTTCAAAAATCATAAAGTAAGCTTCACAAGCATAATAGAGAAGAAAAAACAGAGAGACAACCCAGCGAAGAAAGAAGAGAAGAAAAGAAGAAGAGAAGAATAAAATAAGAAAAGAAGAGAAGAAAAATAAGGAAAGAAAAAACAGAGGCAGACTCATGAAAAGAGAACCCATCGAAGAAGAGAGAACCCATCAAAGAAGAGAATAAGAAAAGAAGAAGAGAATAAAAATAAAGGAAGAAAAAACAGAAAAAGAGAGATAACCCAACCAAGATAACCCATCGAAGAATTGAAGATGAGAAAGAGGACCAACAAAGAAGAAGAGAGAGAAAAAGCTGAAGAATAAGCCGAAGTCGTGTCATCTTCTCACTTTCTGATTGCTTTTTTTAATCTTCCCCACCTAGGAATTTTTTTTTTAAAAGCACTTTCTGCTCTTTTTTGACCAGTTTTGGTCATTTTATATTGAAGAATTTTGATTCCCTGTGGGTATGCCCAAAAAAAAAGTACTTAATCAACAGTTAGATGAGAAAAATAGGTAAAGCCCATGAAGCCAACGCATCGCGCCTCGAAAAAAAGCTCTCGCCTCAGCGCCTAAGCTGTGCCTTACATATTGCGCCTCGTCTCGACCTGTTTGAAGCGCAAGGTTGCGCCTCGCACTTAGGCGCGCCTTTTAAAAACATTGCTTGAACCCCTCAACCCCAACACCGACCCCCCCCCCCCCCCCCAAAAAAAAAAAAAAAAAAAAAAAAAAAAAAAATTTCCTTTATTGCTTTCTCTCCAACAAAGCAGACTATTAAGCTAACATATACATCCGCAACCAACAATTAAAGATCTTTTTGATGCTAGACGATATACTGATTTTTTAATTTGCAGTCTAATGGCGTGGGTCATAAGGATCAAGTACCATATTCTTACAAGAGGACGGACAGCATAGTACAGAACAAAATGATTACAAACTAAAATATTTAATGGACAGCATGGTACAGAACACAATGAATCTACTTATTCAAAAGTACATGATTGCACAACTTCTATGCTTTCTCAAAAAATGAAGGATATCTATTGGATATTATCTGAAAAGAGCAGAAGATCACACCTGATGTACTTGTGATGATGCCAGACTGGAAAAACTACTGGATGTAACATTTCCGTGTGGTGCAGGTAGCTTACTTGGTCCAGCATTAGCTTTAACTCCTCCTGATACCCTAGCAAAGGAACGTGTCTGATTTGAAGCAGGCTTTGGGGCAGTATGTAAAGTTGCAGATGCTGGAGACAGATTATTGTGACCTGGCCCATCAGTTCTATGTGCAGTAAATACACCAGTATCTAAGAAGGGTTCAGTTGTACTACTTGTGATCATCTCTGGCCCAGATTGGATGACCATGGGGAACCCAGAAGGTGAAGACAAAGGGTTTTCATAAGATGGGATGGCATAATACTGTTGCGTCCCTACAAATGGGCCATCAACTCCTAACATAGCACCAGGAATGTAAGGGTTGTATGGGTTATATGGAGACTGTGCATATCCATAGCTAGGTGTATAATATACATAAGGCAAACTTTCAGTTTGTGCACCCTGAAGAAGAAGAAGAAGAAGAAAAAAATCCATTAAGCAAAACTACAAACAATATGGAACTCGTGTTTGAAAAACAGAAAGCAAGAGATGATACAAACCGCATACTGAACTTCTTGACCATCCAGACCAAAAATCCTATGGTGGTCATCCCAATCGCTGGGTGATTCAAATCCTGATCATATCGAGTCAATGTAACACATAAATGAGACAATACAAATTAGCATCCTAATCTAAAATAGGATAGTGGATAAAAATTTACCTGTACAGATGTACCCATAATTGGTGGCAGTAGGGTAATACAAGCCTTGTTCAACTAGAAACTCTGGGGCTCCTTCCTTATACATGGCGTCAAGTTGTTCAACAGGTGGACTTGTTAGATGTGAGTTTGGCTCAGTGCCTTGAATCTAAAAGGCCAAGACATGAGATTTGATTATATATTCTGTTATAAATAAAATGACAGATACACGTAATGAAGACTCAGCCTTGCCAAACCGTTCAAAATAGGTCTTCATTTGATTGAAAGAAAAGCAATTGCTGAGGAATTACCAGATATGTTTCTGCATTTCCATCAAAAACATTATACATTTCCATCCGAGGGACTGCCACCACTGTGAAACAGATTTGATATGGTGTAAGCAAACACAGAACTCCAATATATAACAACTAAGATAGATTTTTAAAAATTAACATCAAAGAAAATGTAGACAGGTTGATTTTCATTTTCATTCCCCTTAATGTCATGGGCATAGATGAAAAATCAGAGCAGCTTCATATTACAGCAAACAAAATGCCAGAGGAACCTCAATTTCAAATGTAAGGGTATAAATCAAAGAAAACCTCATATTCACATCCAAAGAATTGCCTAAAATAGCTTCATATCTACCATACCAACACCATACTAAGTAGATAAACAAATGTACACAATAAATAAGCATTGAATATCAACCAATAGAAAGAGAAGACAACAAAAAAAAAAAAAAAAGGTCCACCAACACAAACATACATGAATCCCCAAATGCAAATTTTTAAAAATGCTACAGAAAATAAGCAATTTTTAAGTGCATTCCTTTCACCTTCATTCTTTACCATAACTAACGGAGCCCCATATATAAATTACCATTCAACACAGGTGAAAATGTCAGCTAAATTCAACAATCAGACCTTTCAAAAGATTAGGGCACGCACACAAATTTCAGAAAGCCTAAAATTCAATCGGTGGAAGGTAAACAAAGACAAGTTGAATAGTTTGGAGCATCATCCCATTCTAATTCACACCATAATGACCATTCCAATAAAGCACACCCCTCAAAATTAAATTTCATTGCCGAGCAAGAAACTATATCGGCGCCTTCCTGGTCACAGAACTAAATGCAGCTCCCCAAAGTACAATTACCGAAACAAAACCGCGCAAAACCCTAAAACTCCCCGAACCACTAAACAAACAGCTCGAGCAATAAGGAACCAGCGATCTCTTAACAATAAATAAGAGTAATTCATATCCTCGTAATACTCCACAAACTTCATGTGACTATACAGATAAACACAAACCCAACAAAACATGGAAGATTCAAGTAAAATAGTGTGCCTCAATGAAATATGAGACGTGTGTGTGTGTATATATATATGTGGTGTGTGTGCAGATGGAATGAAATGAGGATTACCTTACAGAGTTGATTCAAGACATGCTTGAGACCTATAAAGTCCTCTGAGAGCTAAGACGGAGAAGGTATAGATAGAGTTGGGGGTTTTGAGCAACATCTCGGTCTTCAAAATGGACACGCCTTGGGAAACCCTAACCCTAACACACCAAAATAGACAGAGAAGAAGAGAGACAAAAAGAGGACTCTGTGTCTTAAAAAAAGGCGGTGTTGTTGGGGGGAAAAATTGAGAGAAAACTGAGAGACGCGGAGAGAGAGAGAGAGAAAGAGAGAGAGACTATACGAAGCGTTTTGTGTTTTAGGGTAAGAATAATATTGACATCTCTAATTTTAAAGTTTTAAAGAAATTTATAGTTTTATGATAAGGAGTGAGATTTGAGATTATTTGGGGAATTCAATTTTTTTGGTAGTAAGATTATTTTATTTTAAAAAAATAATTTTTAAAAATTATTCTTTGATAATATATTTTTTAGAGAATATTAATATCATAATTGTATTTTTTATATTATTAATAAATTTAAAAGAATGACAAAATAAGAAATTTATATTATTTTTGAACTTAATTTTTGAAAAATAATTAATATTTTGAGAAAATAAAAAATAAAATAAATGATTAATATTTTAAAACGGAGGAAGTATACATATTTTTTCTTTTATCACAGATAAAATTCTTTTTAAAGTTTCAAAATTAAAGCTCTTTAATGCTGTTGTTAAGGCAAATTAGCTGCACTCACTTGACAATTGAGATTTAACTAAATTACTACATTTTTTTTTTTTTAGATTTTTAAAATTACATCTTGTCTCATTGTAATTAATGCCCTTCGTAGAGATAATAAATTGATTAAAATGTCCTTAACTATGCAAAGAAATAATGATATTTTGTTAATACATTACTAGTCTATTATCCGTGTTATGCACGAAATAATTATAGATATTTATATTTGTTTTAAATTTTTTTAATATATAAATTATGTTTTTAAAGATTTTTTATAAAAATAATTTAACAATCTTATCACTAACTATAGTGTATGATAAAAGTTGAAAAGGGTACTGCAGTAACTATACACAGATTGTATCTATAATTATATGTATGAGGGGATTTTAACTACTGATCAGGAGATTTTGACTAAATCAATAAATGCAGGCATGTGGAAAGACATGTGGATTGAAAAAAGTTAATAAATGCTGATCAAAAGATTTTGACTAAATCAATAAATGCTGAGTTTTTTTATTTTTTTAATAAGAAATTTAAAAAATTCAGATTGGGATATTGAAGCTCCCACAGGCCTTGGGGTTAAAAATTCCTTTTTGCTTAATATATAGTATAGATATAGATTAGCCTATCACCTGTGCTATGCATGGGATAATTATAAATATTTGTATTTGTTTCAAATTTGTTTTAATATATAAATTATGTTTTTTAAGATTTTTTATAAAAATAATTTAACAATCTTATCATTAACCATAGTGTATAGGAGAAATTAAAAATGCTACTGCAGTACCTATACACAGGCTATATCTATAATTATTTGTATGGGGGAATTTTAAATGTTGATCAGGGATTTTAACCAAATCAATAAATACAGGCATGTAGAAAGACATGTGGATTGAAAAAAATTAATAACTGCTGATCAGGGATTTTGACCAAATCAATAAATGCTGAGTTTTTTTTTTTATAAAAAATTTTAAGGTTTTTTATAAAAATAGTTTAACAATCTTACCACTAATCATAGTGTATAGAAGAAATTAAAAATGCTATTGCAGTAGCTATGCACGGACTATATCTATAATTATTTGTATGGAGGATTTTAAATGTTGATCAGTGATTTTGACAAAATCAATAAATGCAGGCATGTGGAAAGACATATGGATTGAAAAAAGTTAATAAATGTTGATCAGGGATTTTGACCAAATCAATAAATGCTGAGTTTTTTTTTTTTTATAAAAAATTTAGAAAATTCAGATTGGGATATTGAAACCCCCACAGGCCTTGGGGGTTAAAAACCCCCATTTGCTTAATATATAGTATAGAAGCATAGATATCAAGTCAATCAATAATTGTTCAATTTTTGTTTTAGAATTTTTTTTAAAAACATTAAAAATTAATTTGGTTAAGAAATAAAAAATAAAAAATAATTATCATTTTATTTAATTTTATTTTTGAGAAGTTATAAATAATTTTTACACATTAAATATATTTTTATTAAATTAATTTCCATTCTTTTCAAAACAATATTCTGAATTTTTTTTCTAACAACAAATCAAATATGGTTCCAAAAACTTATGTAGCATTTGATTTAGAACTCAAATCATGATTTGAATCAAAAAATTTCAAAACTCATAACCAAACTCTTTACAAAACTATATTTTAAAAAATAAATAAATTCAAAAAATATATTTTTATTTTTTTCTATAATTTATTTTTTATTTTTTCAAAAGTATTATTCATTTTTATTTTCGAAGAAAAATATTTTTATTTTTTTATATATTTGAAAAAAATGTTTTTTATTTTTTAAGTATTGACTAAATAATTTGTTATAATTTAGATATATATGAATGATCCAAAATTTTTTAAAATTTAAAAAGATTTTAAAAAATATTCAAAAAAATTAAAATATTTTAAAAAATAAAATAAAATATTAAAAATTAAAATTTATATATATATAATATAAATATTTTTTAAAAAATATAGTGCACAAATATAGTAATTATAGCACACTTTAAAAATAATAATAATAAATATTTATCCTAAAAAAACAAAGAAAATTTTAAAATATTAAAAAATATCAACCCAAAAAATTTTAAAATACAACTCAAAACTCAAAACCAAACAATTTTTATCTTTTGCAAAATTCAAATCATGATTCAAAAAGTAAAGCAGAGCCTTAATTTCTTTTTTCATCTAATGTAATCTTTTTTTGTAAATTTTGTTAACTTATCAAAGGAATTTCAGGTTAAATCAGATTGTTCAATACTTTGGGAAAGTATCAAGGGCAATATCGTATGTGAAAAACAATTTCTAACATTTACTTGACGGAAGGTGGTAAATTGTTACTCTGTGTTCATCTACTTCTTTTTCAAATTTCTATCATTTACGTCACGATCAGGTTCATTTCATGGAAGTATCTCTATAGGACCTTAAGCTACAAAAAAAAAATAATAATAATAAATAATGTTGTGAATTTCTTTTATTATCAAAAATTATATAGAAATTGAGAGGGGAGATTTCCATCTCTTAGTACGGCCGAGCAAAAGTGACGTTCGGCGTTACAGACTACGTGTCACCGAGCAATATGGGAGGCCGCTACGATCGAGCGGTCTGTATTGATCGGTTAACGATTTCAACCGGTAACCTCTTGAGGGCCGAGCTGGAGGCCGCCCGCGTAGGCGTGGATCGCGGTGGAAATTGCAACCGAGCTTTAGGACTGACCGGCTACGCCGAGGATGCGGCCTGGCCGGTATGCCACTAGCCGTCCAGCCAAGGCAAAGCGCTTGCGCGTGACCGAGATTGGAGGTGAAACGGTTGGAGGCCGGCTTGCCTCACAACCGGTCAATTGCGCTGAACCGGCCGAGGGTAGCTCGGCGTTTGCTGTTAAGTTCTCACCTGGTTCCAAGTGGGAAACCGGCGGTATGTGGCATGATTGTGTGATGGCAATTTTCCACAAGTGTTTGGCCGGTCATGATACCTCGATCAAGGGTGCCACCTGGGCCAATGGTGTGAAGGAGAGGACGTCTGCTCCACGAGCGCCTCAATACCGCTAGGCAGTTCTGCATGTACTGGAAGGAGAACAAAACCTTTACACGTGTAAGGTGGTCAGAGGCGAGCACTGCCACCTGTCCAAGGAAGGACAGCAGAGGTAGTGCGCGCACAATCTCGGAGCTGCGTGGCCAGCCTAGATATGGAGAGGGAAGGCGAACGTTACTGGTATGCGAACTCACTCTCACAAACATTCTCTCCTCATTGTCTTCTTCCGGTAATCTGACTTGGGCGTCGGAGGGTCTTTCCGGCACACCACCGCCGGGCAGCTCACCGTTTTTGTGTTGCAGAGATAGACGCCGTTGACGGAAGCTTGACGTTCAAGGCGTACGGAGGGTTAAGAATATTTTCCCCCCGTACAATTGGCGCCGTCTGTGGGAAAAGTTTGATACTCTTGTTCTTCGAGCTTCTTCGACCAATTCCATGGCCAACAACGATGAAGTTCCGCTGTCCGTCGTCGATGGTGTCACTCCGGAATATGTGCGAATGAGAGAAGGCCCCCCTAATGTCCCAACCATGGCGGGCCTGGGAACCTCTTCACGGGGAACGCGCGACAAGCGTGGGAGGAGTTCAGATCGCTCACAGAGTCCTGGGGGCCGCCGGCGCCGGGGGGAGTCCCGTGAGAAGCGCCTGGAACACAAACTCAAGGATCAGGAGGCCCTCATTTGTAAGATGGCGGCGGAGATGGAGCTTCTGAAGCGCCAAGTGAAGGGGAAGGGTGTTGCTGGAGAGGGCAACCTCAGTGAGCGCACCCCCTCCCCTCATTCTAGCAGTCGCCACCAGAGGAGGACTCATTCAATCTCCATCACCAGGAACTATGGGGTTGGAGACTCTAACCAACGAGAGAGCAGATCCACCACTCGCGACAGCACCTATCGCCCCTCGCGCCCGTCGTCAACGTCGCGATACTCTGCCTCCTCCCGTTCCAGGGACCTCAGGGACGTGCTGGAGGAGAGAGCGCGCCGTCGGGAGGCTCAGAGGGTGCCAGCGCTCCAGAGGCTAAGTGCCCTAGTTCGTTGCAGCGAAGAAGTGATGATGCCGGCACCCAGAAGCATAGCTCCAGCACTGGTGGACAAAGAATTGGCAAGGCTTACGTCCACGCCGTTGTCCCCAGAGATTGAGGGCACCCCACTCCCTGCCGGATTCCACCAGCCAAAATTCACTTTGTACGACGGCAAGACGGATCCGTACATGCATGTGAGTCATTACCGGCAAGTGATGGCGGGGCACCGACGGAACGATGCCTTGATGTGCCTCATATTCCCAGCAAGTCTGGGAGAGCTGGGCTTGAAGTGGTTCGAAAGGCTCCCGGAGGGGAGCATCGAGGGGTGGCAGCAACTAGCGGAAGCCTTTGTCACCAGATTCAAGACTAACACTCGAACGCCGAAGGAGGTAGATCATCTCCTGGGCGTCAAGATGGAGTCTGGGAGTTCACTGAAGGCATACAATGCGAAGTACTGGGAAACTTACAACGAAATTCTCGACTGCCCTACCAATTTGGCGATCACTCAATACAAGAGGGGTCTCCCAGTCGGACATAGGCTGCGAGATTCACTCACGATGCATCAGCCGACCACCATGGAATCTCTGATGCAACGGATCAACGAACACATTCGTGTGGAGGAAGACACCGCCTCTATGACCGAGAAGGATAATCTGGTCGGGGTGGACAGAAGTGTAGCGGGGAAGGTTCACTCGGTCGGGCAGGAGGAGAACCGCCCTGGCGACCGACCAAAAGATCAGCGTCGAGGGACCGGCCAAAATGACAAAAATCGAGGCCGCAGAAACGACCGGGCTGATGCACCCCGCGACGCAGCAGAGGATGCCAAGAGAAAATTGAAGGCGCGGACAGGGATTACCACGGTCTTCAAAATTCCCATCTACCGCATTCTAAGCGAAATCCGCGGGGAGCCTTTTGTCCGTTGGCCGGCCAAGCTGGGGAGCGCGCAGCGGGGCTTCAATCCAAAGTATCGCTGCACCTTTCATGAAGAAAGGGGGCACCGGACAGAGGATTGCTTGCCGCTCAAACAGCATTTGGAGGAGTTGGTGGCGGCAGGGCATCTTGACCAATACATTGATGGGGGAGTCAAGGCCGCACCGGCTGGACAGACAGAGCCAAACGGAATGGCCGCCCTAGAGGCGCCCCCACAAGGTGTGATTAACGTCATCCACGGCATCATTGAACCAGCAAGGGTTTGCGAGCTGAGAGGGATGATCAAGAAGGCCGAGCACATGAGGGAAGTGCTCTCGGTCCAGCCCGCGGTAAAGAAAGGCAAGACCGAGGAGAAAGACGTCCTTTCATTCTCTACCAAGGACCTGGAAAGGGTGTAGATGCCGCACAATGACGCTTTGGTGGTGACCCTTCGCGTCAAGGATTTCGATATCAAGAGAATATTAATCGACCAGGGGAGTTCGGTCGAGATAATGTACTATGACGCGTTCAAACAAATGAAGTTGGAGGACAATGATTTAGCTCCTGCAACATCTCCTCTAGTCGGTTTCAACTCACAACCAGAATGGCCGATTGGAAAGATTATCTTGCCGGTCAAGGCGGGGTCGGTTGTGAAGCAAGTAGAGTTCTGGGTGCTCAAAGTTCCATCGACTTACAATTTGATTCTGGGCAGGGGTTGGCTGCACGCCATGCAGGCAGTCGCTTCAACTTTCCATCAAGTCATGCGCTTTCCGGCAGCCAACGGGCAAATAGAGGAAGTCTGGGGAGACCAGGTGATGGCCAAGCAGTGTTTCGTTGCGGTAAATGGCAGCCGGGCGGCCAAAGGGTTTGTTCAGATGATCGAGGGGCCCGAGGGAAAGGAAGTCCTTGAAGATGTGGGCAGAAAGGCCGAGGAAAAATCAGTCGAAGATTTGGTGGAAGTTTACATCGACAAGACAGATCCAGCTAAGTTCTTCCTCCTGGGGTCGTCTTTGTCCAGCGCTGAACGGTCAGACTATGTGAACTTCTTGGTCGACAACTTGGAAGCTTTCGCATGGACGCCTTACGATATGCCTGGTGTCGATCCAAGTTTTATCTGCCACCAGTTGAATGTCTTCCCCAATGCGCGGCCAGTCATACAAAGGACGCGCCGTTCAGCCTTGCACCATGCTGAAGTGGTGGCAGAAGAAGTGAAGAACCTGTTGGAAGCCGGGGCCATAGAAGAGGTGCAGTACCCTCGATGGATATCTAACACGGTGGTGGTACCTAAGAAAAATGGCAAGTGGCGAGTCTGCGTGGATTACAAGACTGTCAACCGTGCGTGCCCAAAGGATAGCTTTCCTCTCCCTCGAATTGACCAGCTGGTGGACTTGACCGCTGGCCATCAGAGGTTTAGCTTCTTGGATGCATATCGCGGCTATCATCAAATAGCCATGTATAAGCCGGACAGGGAGACCACGTCCTTCACCACCCCCAGAGGCTTATACTGCTACAAGGTCATGCCGTTCGGACTGAAGAACGCCGGGGCAACCTTCCAGCGGATGGTGACAAAAATGTTCGCTCCTCTCTTGGGCCGCACTATGGAAGCCTACATAGACGACATGGTGGTGAAGAGTAAAGAGAAGTCGCAGCACCTTGCCGACCTAGCAGAGATGTTCGCCATACTCAAGTGCCACAAGCTTCGCCTGAATGCCTCTAAGTGCGCCTTTGGGGTTGGCACTGGGAAATTCCTGGGCTTTCTGGTCACAAACCGGGGAATTGAGGCAGACCCATCGCAGATCAAAGCCATACAAGAATTGGAGCGCCCTAACTCCACGAAGGACGTGCAACATCTGGCCGGGATGGCAGCCGCGCTGAATAGATTCATCAGCCGGTCTTCGGATCGTTGCAGGCCCTTCTTTAAGACCTTGAAGTCCAAATTCTTCTGGGATGATGAGTGCGACCGCGCGTTGGCCGAATTGAAGGTTTATCTTTCCTCGGCGCCTATTCTGGTCACTCCTCAGCCGGGCGAAGAGTTGTTCCTTTATTTGGCCGTTTCTCAGCACGCGGTGAGCGCGGTATTGGTTCGTGCTGAGGGCATCCAGCACCTACCGATCTTTTATGTTAGCAAGACCCTGCTTCCAGCTGAGACGAGGTACCTCCCCTTAGAGAAGTTGGCGTTGGCCCTGATGATGGCGTCAAGAAAGCTGGCACATTATTTCCATGCCCATACGATAGTTGTGTTGACTGAGTTTCCGCTCAAGGTGCTTTTTGAGAAGGCAGACTTCACGGGGAGAATCCTAAAGTGGGCCGTGGAATTGGGGCAGTATGACATCAAGTTCAGACCGCGCACCGCGATTAAGGCACAAGCACTTGCAGATTTTGTGGCGGAATTTTCCCCGGGAACACACCCTGTTTGCCCGATTGATTTGGTTGATGCGGATTTAGCACAACCCGTGGTTTTGGCAACAAGTGTTAGCTCGCCACAGCAAGCAGAGCAAAATACAACCGGTCAACCTAAGGTCGACGGTTCGGTGGCAGACGAGACCAACCAGGATAAGAAAGGAGACCGGATTGAACCAACCAGGGACATTGATTTAAGAAGTTCTTAGAATCCCTCCGATTGCTGGAAGCTGTTCATTGGCGAAATGTGGAAGCTCTTCGTTGATGGGGCCTCCAACAGACATGGGGCCGGGCTAGGAGTTGTGCTAACTTCACCGGATGGGCTCATCATAGAGCAAGCAATTACACTCGGCTTCCCAGCTTCCAACAATGAAGCGGAGTATGAGGCCCTCCTTGCCGGGCTGAGAAGTGCATTGAGAATGAAGGTCACAGCTCTTATGGTGTTCAGCGACTCCAAGCTAGTGGTCAATCAGGTCTCGGGGGAGTATGAGGCCAAGGATGAAAGAATGGCCAAGTATCAAGCGTTGGTCCGAGAAGAGATCAAGAGGTTCTCTGCGATAAGGGTCGAACAGATCAACCGCGAAGGAAATTGCACGGCCGATGAATTGGCTGGTCTCGCTTCCACTCAGACAACCTTTCCCAATCCCTTGATGATTGAATTTTTACCTCGGCCAAGCATTGAGGAAGCAGAAGCAACTGAGGCACTTTGCACCGACTTGGGTCCTTCCTGGATGGATCCCATCATCGCCTTCTTAAAAGACAGGGTTCTTCCAGAGGATAAGAAGGCAGCCCACAAAATCCGGGCAAAGTCAGAGCGGTTTTGGCTCTCACCTTCCGGCGCCTTGTACAAGAAGTCTTTCACGGGTCCATATCTGAAGTGTGTCCACCCCTCAATGGTGGAAGCTTTTCTTTACGAGATCCATGAAGGCATATGCGGCAGCCATACTGGGGGCAGATCTCTAGCATACCGAGCAATCTCGCAGGGCTATTGGTGGCCTTGCATGCAGGCGGACGCGCAGAAATATGTTCGCAAGTGTGAGAAATGTCAGAAATTTGCTCACCAGATCCACCAGCCAGCAAGAGAGTTGCCCTCGCTCACAAGTCCTTGGCCGTTCGCACTTTGGGGATTGGATATTGTTGGACCACTCCCAGTTGCACCGGGCAATCGTAAGTTTTTCATCGCCGCCACCGATTATTTCACTAAATGGGTGGAGACCGAGCCACTGGCAACTATCAAGGAGAAGGATGTGAAGAAATTTGTCTGGAAAAATGTAATCACTCGCTTCGGTATTCCCAGGGCCTTAATCTCAGACAATGGTACTCAATTCGATGGAAAACTCTTTAGCGGATTTTGCGAAGAGTTGAAAATTGAGTTTTACAATTCAACGCCAGCTTATCCTCAGTCAAATGGTCAGGCGGAGGCCTCGAACAAGACCATCCTGGACGGCCTGAAGAAGCGGCTTGAGAAAGCTAAGGGAAAGTGGGTTGAAGAGCTTCCTAATGTGCTGTGGGCATACCGCACTACACCAAGACGATCGACCGGGGAAACACCGTTCGCCTTGGCCTATGGTATGGAGGCCGTCATCCCACTAGAGATTGGCATGCCAACCATCCGTTCAGAAAGTTTCCAGCCAGATTCGAACAATGAGGTTGTGGCACTGGAGTTAGACCTGGCTGAAGAAAGGAGAGAGCGTGCACTAATTCACCTAACCGCCTATCAGCAGGAACTTTCTAAAAAATACAACAAGGCAGTGCACCCCCGGCTGTTCAAGATTGGGGATTGGGTCCTAAGGAAGGTGCTTAGCAATACGGTGGTCCCTGGCGAAGGAAAACTTGGTGTAAACTGGGAAGGGCCATACAAGGTGGTTGGCCTAGCTGGCAAGGGGGCATACCATCTGGAAGATTTGGACGGCAAGGCAGTCCCCCGACCGTGGAACGCAGCCAACCTTAAGGTCTTTTACTTTTAAGATGTAATTTGCTCTTGTTTAGCTTTCTTAGACCTCTAGCCTTTTGGCACTACATGTATGAAAATAGCATTGCCTTTGCAATGTTCATGTAATGAAACCTGGCCCTATTGCTTTTGCTGTATTACCTTGTTGTTTTTTGTATTACCTCCTTGTAATGGCACTGCACGGTCGTAAGGTATGCCAGGGGCAAGAACCGACCCTAAGAGGACCGGACTGTTTTCCTCGGAACGGGAGCAGACCGCACAAACAGTTGCGTCTGAAGCAATGCGCATTAGGGCCGAGCTGGTTTTGCTCGCCCAGTTGGAATGTTGGCAGCACGACCAACCTGATTGAAACATTGGTGAATTGCCCAATGTAGTAGCCGAGCGGATTTTGCTCGGCCCACTTAGCATATCGGTGAATTGCCCAATATGGAAAACGGGCTGATTTTGCTCGGAGGAAATGGCAATGTTGGTGTCTTTTCCAGCAATTGCAAGGCCGAACTGAATTTGCTCGGCCGAAAAGAATTGTAAGGCAAATTGAACAAACTTCAAAATGGCGTGTTGCTCGGCCAGATACTCATTGCCAGCCGAACAAGGCCGAGCGGATTTTGCTCGGCCAAAAACATCTTACTTGACATGCAAGGGGTTGCGAAGTAACTTGCAGGCTTGTTGTTTGCGCGGTAAAGCCGACCAAAAAGTTGAAACAAAATTTGGAACAAGAAATTCAAATTACACAAGCCGAACAGAAAGTAGCTTGTACGAGCAAAAAGCTGTTTCATTGATCGAAGAAGTTCAATACAATCGGGGAGCATAGCCCGGTTACATCGCAAAAAGAAGAAAATAAAAGACGAGGAAAAACAGAAAAGTACAAGGCAAAATTTTCAGTCTAGGTCGGGGCTCTGCTCGGCTCCCTCCACTGTCAACTCCGCGCTCGGGGCAGTCTGCTCGGGAAGCATTTCCTCGGCCTCGTCGTCAACATCCTCCACCGAGACAACACCCCGATCAGACACTTCGTCCTCAGCATTCTGAGATGCTTCGGGCGGAGTTTGTTCAGCTTCTTTCTCGGCGGCGGCCTCTTCCTCTGCCTCTTTCCTCGCCTCCGCTATCAGACGGTTCTGCTCGGCTTGGGAGTAGGCTAGCATGTAGACCGGGATATAAGCAGTGGGTGGGTTGATGAACATCTCAGAATCCTGGCCAAGGCCAACTTTTTCCACGGCAGCTTTCCAGCCGCATTGGAAAAAGATGTCCTTGGTATCCCGGACCTGGCGCTCGTAGGTCCTTTCCCCCTGCTTGTATCCACGGTCCTCCGCCTCGTCGACCGCCTTGGTCATGGCGTCCTTGTTGGCATCCCTCAACTTTCGGAGCTCGGCGAGGTACCGAGCTTTCGCCTTCTTCTCGGCCTTCTTTTTGTCCTCGTCAGCCCGGTCAAGCTTCTGGCGCAGCTCGTCCCGCTCGTTTTGGACAACCACCTGCTCGGCCTTGAGCCTGTCTACCTCGGCCTTGAACACCTTGTTTTCGGTGATGGCATCTCGAAGGCTTTGGCGAAGAGAAGCCATCCGCTCGTGGGCGAGGTAGTTCTTCTGTGCGGCCTGCCAAAGCAACAGAATGTTAGTATCTCGAAGCCGAGCAATTAACCGAACAAATACTTGGAATCAAAAAATGGACATCTTACCAGCACAATGGATTCTGCAGCTGAGCGGAGGACCTTGAGGTCGGTTAGCTCCTCATGCTTCTTCATGTCACCGGGCAGGATCAACCCTCTTGTCAAGTTGAAACCGAGTGAGTGATCCTTGTCCTCGGCAACAGAGTCGGCAGGAGAGACTGCTCGGCCCTTATAGATGAACTCGGGCGCCCAGACCGGGGGGGCAGCAGGGGCCTTGCCCTTGGTTTTGCGGGCAAGCTGCTGCTCGGTCTGGTCGCCGAGCTCGGTGGAGGCCACTTTAGTGGAGTCCTCATCCACAAGACTTTGCCCGGCCGCCTCCCTCCGTTGCTTCTTCTTTGGCCGGCCAGCCGGTTGTTCGCTGGCCAGGGCGAGCACCGCCCCTTCTTTTTGCCCGGCCGGAGTGGAAGATCCTCCCCCGGTTGCTTCTGGCGTTTGGGACTCGCCTTCGTCCCCGGTGATCATTGATTTAATGGCTCTGATTTTCGCCATTTCTTGCTCGGCGGAAGTTGGGACGAGTCTGACCGGCGGCAAATTTGGATCTGGTTCGGGTGTTGGCTCGCGCAGAAAGTCTGTGACCCTGCCTCTGCGCGGTGCTTGGTAGTTGTACGTTTGCTCAAAACCGAGCAAGGTTGGGGACTCCCTCTCTTCCGCTGGAATGCGCAGCAAGGCTCTGATTGCCTCTTGGTTAGCTCGGTCGTAACGCGCAGCCAAGTTTTTATCTGCAAAGAAAAACAAGTGTTAGACCGGTGCAAATAATAATAATGAAGAACAGAAAGATAGCTGTGCGGTCAGCCGGGCTCCTTACCAGCACTACCAAAGTTTTTCTTGATACGCCAGCCCGGTACGGGCGCCTCGATATCCTCATAAGGACCGGACACCCAGAGAAAGTCGTCATCGTTTGACTCCTTGTCCAGGTTGCCTTCGATGAGTTTTGCTCGGCCCTTCTTAACCTTGAGGTACCAGCAAAACCCACTCTTATTTCGGCTGAGGCTGTATTGGTGGAAAATCTCTGCGAGGCCGAGATTGAGACCGTGCCTTCGGTTCAGCTCGGCGACGCCGTTTATTATTTTGTATGTATTATTTGAGACCTGGGTCGGGCAAAGCTTTGTCTGCCTCAAAAACTCGCAGATCAAAGGTTGCACGGGGAAGCGCAGCCCTCCTTCAACAATTGATACGACCGTGAAGGGGCACCGGTCTAAGTCCCCCCACGGCGTAGCTCCTTTCTTGCCGAGCTCTAGGATTACGTCATCGGGGATATTGAATTCTTCTCGAAATTCCGCCATTGCCCCGAGCGAGCTAACCCTAAAGCGGTATTTGCCCATCTATCTCGGTTATATTCGCTAAAGCGGTCAAAAAATGTTGGCGTGATTGCTCGGTCTTTGAGCTGCACCAATAACGCTGAAGGGAATGGTCGGTCCTATTTGTTCTGCATATTAAAAATAAGGCCAGGGGTTAGCACGGCAGATATTGCGCGGCTCCTACTGGAATAGCTCAGAAAGTGTTTGGCCGGCCTCCACCTACCTCGGCCCATCAGGATGGCTGATTTAGCCCTCCCCTTTTTTGGTGCTGGTTTCTACTCGGTCTAGGAATTTTGACCGGCTGGGTTCTAATGGAGGTTTTTTGCTCGGTCAAGCCCAGATAAATATTGGCTTATGATCCCAGGTCTTTAGCCCCGTTAACCCATCTGCCGACCTAAGGTGTATATAGCTCGGTTGTAGCCTCAATGCAAAGCCACAAACAGCTTTTTGCTCGGTTACAGCCTTAGATAAGGATCTAAATGAGCGTTTTGCTCGGTTTTGCCCAGTATTCATCGTGTTCATTGTGTTCTTCCTAAGTTCTTGGCCTATTCAGCCTACCCATTGAAAAACGGGGGCACGAGGGCCCCCTCTTCCCCCCATTTCAGTTTTCCTAAGGCATGAAAGACCCAAGCAAGGAAAAACAAAAAATACCAAGCAGAAATACAAAAAACAGGGGCACGGAAATGAAGAACACAAACAGAAAATGGAAGACTAAAAATGCAAGGGGAAGAAGGAAGGGCTTACCAGATGATGAAGAAGGGCACTGTAGAACCCAACTGGAGCAACAGGAACGAAGGCTCGAGCTCGAAAGTAGCAATGGCTGGAAGGATGCAGTGGCGGCAATGGCAGAAGAGGCAGGGTTTTTGGAAGCTCGAATGGAAGGGATAAAAGGTGAAGGGTCTAAACCCTTGGAGTAGGGTTTATTGATGGGGGGAAGCCCCAAACGGCGCAGCCGTTTGAACTTCGCGCGTGCCAGACAGCTGTCTGCACGACCAAATAAGGTAATGACGCGTGGCACTGAGAATGCGGCTGCAGTACGGCCGTACGACCTTTGATGTGACTGCGGACGTGACCGCCGGGCAATTGCAGCAGCTCGGCGAATGATGTGTCCCTTATTGAGATAACTCGGTGACTGATGTGTCCCTGCTCGAGACAACTCGGCGACTGACGCATTTCTGATTGAGATAGCTCGGCGACGAGGATGTCTCCGATTTGGCTGTCGCTCGGCAATGAAAGCTCCCCGACTAAGCTCGGGCTAGCAGGGTCGTGACCCAACCTTTGCTCGGACAAGGTAAACCCAATCACGATAGCTCGGATGGGTTTAAGGGGCAATTGAGAGGGGAGATTTCCATCTCTTAGTACGGCCGAGCAAAAGTGACGTTCGGCGTTACAGACTACGTGTCACCGAGCAATATGGGAGGCCGCTACGATCGAGCGGTCTGTATTGATCGGTTAACGATTTCAACCGGTAACCTCCTGAGGGCCGAGCTGGAGGCCGCCCGCGTAGGCGTGGATCGCGGTGGAAATTGCAACCGAGCTTTAGGACTGACCGGCTACGCCGAGGATGCGGCCTGGCCGGTATGCCACTAGCCGTCCAGCCAAGGCAAAGTGCTTGCGCGTGACCGAGATTGGAGGTGAAACGGTTGGAGGCCGGCTTGCCTCACAACCGGTCAATTGCGCTGAACCGGCCGAGGGTAGCTCGGCGTTTGCTGTTAAGTTCTCACCTGGTTCCAAGTGGGAAACCGGCGGTATGTGGCATGATTGTGTGATGGCAATTTTCCACAAGTGTTTGGCCGGTCATGGTACCTCGGTCAAGGGTGCCACCTGGGCCAATGGTGTGAAGGAGAGGACGTCTGCTCCACGAACGCCTCAATACCGCTAGGCAGTTCTGCATGTACTGGAAGGAGAACAAAACCTTTACACGTGTAAGGTGGTCAGAGGCGAGCACTGCCACCTGTCCAAGGAGGACAGCAGAGGTAGTGCGCGCACAATCTCGGAGCTGCGTGGCCAGCCTAGATATGGAGAGGGAAGGCGAACGTTACTGGTATGCGAACTCACTCTCACAAACATTCTCTCCTCATTGTCTTCTTCCGGTAATCTGACTTGGGCGTCGGAGGGTCTTTCCGGCACACCACCGCCGGGCAGCTCACCGTTTTTGTGTTGCAGAGATAGACGCCGTTGACGGAAGCTTGACGTTCAAGGCGTACGGAGGGTTAAGAATATTTTCCCCCTGTACAGAAATGTTAAACTAAATATCTCAATTTTTAGGATAAATTACAAATATATCTCCTGAAGTTTAATTAAAATACAAATCGCCCATGTAATTTTAGAAATTACATTTTATCTCTTGAGATTTCTAATTTCATAACAAATCGCCAATTTTATTAATAAATCATCAAGTCAATTAACAGTTTTTAATGATGTCAGAAATATGTTTCAATTAATAATTTAAGTAATTTTATTATTGTATAGGAGAATAATTATGAAGATGACTAATTAAGACCCCCTCAAAACTCTCACCCCCACCACCCCCACACACACGTGGGGGTTGGGGATTGGGAGAGAAGAAAAAAAAAAAAGAAAAAAAAAAAGAAAAATGGACCAATCAAAAGCAAAGGGGGTGGGGGGAAAGGGGGTCTTAAATATTTTTGAATTATGAATATCATTTTTTTGGTTAATTCTGTTAAATAAAAAATACTAACAGTGAGGTATTTGTAATTTTCCAAACCATAGGGGAAATCTGTAATTTAAGCAAATCTCATGGAGTGTATTTATAATTTATCCTATTTTTTATTATATAGGAAAGTAATTAAAAAAATTTAATTAATTTTCTTAAATAAAAAATCTCATAAAGGATATTTATAATTTTTCAAAATATAAAACCAACTCTTATTTTAAATAAATTTTAAGAGTGTGTTTGTAATTTTTTTTTATTATCTAATATGAAGTTTCCAGAATGCCTCAAGTGGACATTGATTCATCAAGAAGAAGAATGTAGGTCAAAAACGACGCCGTCGGTTTGTAACCTCACGCATGGACATACACGCTAAACGATGTCGTATGTTGCCTTAAAGTTCTCCTCTTCCTATTTCTGAAAAAATAAACAATAAATTAAGAAATAAATATTTTTTTTTATAATTTTAATTAATTTTATGAGTGACATAGAAAATCATCAATCGGGAGGGGTACCTTGTTCTCCAATAATATTTGGTTATAAAGTCTAAAGGGCTAAAAGATAAATTGTTCAAATTCATCATGAAAAAGTCCTAATAATATGTGAGAAAATTTTTTATTGATCTTAAAAATATTCAGTGTGTTTGGTTTAAGTTTTTTGGATTAAGTTTTTTGAAAATTCAGTTTTTTGATTTTCGTATTTTTTTGTCTTTAGTGAATATTTTTAAAATTTTAAATATTTTTTTTACCTTTTAGATGCACTTTACTTAGATGTATTTAAAAAGTAAAAAAATTGTGAAAAAATATTTTAAAATTTTAATAAATACATAAAAATACAAAAAAATGTATTTTTTTATATTTTTGGTATTTAGTGAATTTTTAAAAGGTTTTTTTCACAAATTTTTTACTTTTTAAGTATATTTATGTTAGGTATGTTTAAAAAGTAAAAAAAATTGCTTAAAATATTTTTAAAAATTCAAAAAAACAAGAAAAACAAGAAAGTAGAATTTTCTGAAAAGTGTTTTTAGAAAAACACAACCAAGCAAGCTGATTGTTATTTATGAGTGTATCCCTACTTATGAGTTTATAAAGCATTAATGCGCCCTTTATCGAAAACTAAAGTAAGAAACGAGAGAAGTTGAGATTGTTTGAAATGATTTAAATAAGTATATTTTTTAATTTTTTATAAGAAGATATGTAAAAAAGTAGAAAGTTAATGTGACCCAAAAAAATAAAAAAATAAAAAATATTCTTATATAACACACTCTAAACAAAATGTTTTTATTGTAATTTATTTAAATCGTCAAACTCCTATTAATTCGCATAACATACAAGTTGAATCCTTTGAATTTAAACTTGATTATTTTTAAGGAAAAAACGTGGTAGCTCGAACTGGAGGGGGCTCAAATGGCTTGAATGGGTGTTGGGCAGACGACCGGGTGAAAGGTTGTCTACCGCGGTTGTCACCTTTACCGACCACGGTAGACAGCCTCCTCGCTGGATGACCGACAAAATGAATTTCAAGCAATTCCAACCAATCTTATATTCAAACTATCAAGCATTGCTCTATTTTTAGTTAGATTTTTTTTGTTCAAAACAATAATCTATCATGCATTACTTTGGGGAATCTATAGTTATATTATATTCTAAATATAGTAACTAAACTCATGTCCCAATGAATGAGAAAATGCAAATGATTTGGTTTATACTATTCATATAAACGAGTGTCCCAGTAAAGGTTGTATTAAACTTAGATTTTGTTTGATAAAATAAGTTAAGACTAAAAAAAATATAAAAGATAAAATAAATTAAATAAATTAATAAGATAAAATATCATATTTAAATCATAATTTTTTTTTTTTTTTTTTACAAAAGTCAAAAAAATCAAAAAAATAACCAAAACGAACTTTTTAATTCGTTAAAAAAATCCCAATTCAAAAAAATCAATTAAAAAAGCCTCAACCAAACGACAACTTAGGCCAAGTTTGGCATGTGCCCAAAAAGCCAAAAAGTACGGCTGCACAACTCTCAATCCTAATTTTTCCCTACACACTAATTTATACAATTTTTTAATACACATTTTTTTATAAAAAGTCAAAAAGTTAACCCAAATAATCATATTTTTTTCCTCAACTTTTTAGTCCAAAAATACACTTATTTAGGGCATTCCAAACAACCCATTAAACTTTTTGGCTCAATTGCAAGGCAAATAATCTTACTTGAACGGTAGCAGCTTAAAACTGACTCATGAAGCAGGCTTTCAAACTTATATGCATTACACATGAGAGTTTATACAGTATATCAATTTATAAAATCTAAATGGAAAAAGATTTTCCGCCCGAAAAATTTGTGCCCCGAATGCCCCGAGAGAGAGAGAGAGAGAAGAGAGCGGGGAAGAGGAGGAAGAGAAGAGAAAGGAAGAGAAGGAAGAGAGGGGAAGAAGCTCGTCGCCCGGCGTCGCCTTGCAGCAGCTCAAAGCTCGTCGCCCGGCGTCGCGTTGCAGCAGCGTGTCGCCTCCGGCAGCTCCGCCTCCGCCTCCGCCTCCGCCTCCGCCTCCGCCTCCAACCCTAGTTTGTTGGCCCCCTTCCCTCCCCCTCCCCCTCCCCCTCCCGTTCTCTTCTTCTCTTCTCTTCTTCCTCCTCCTTCTGTTTCTCTTCTTCTGAAATGAAAAAAAAAAAAAAAAAAACGACGAAACGACGTCGTTTCGTCGATTCGGGTGATTCGGGCTCAGGGTTTTCGGGCTCTCAATCAAAACTCAATCTAAATTAATATAAGTTTACACATAAATACATGGATGAATAGTCTTCTCAAATGCCATCAAAGAACAATACCAACTAGGTGTGTTTTGCTAACCACGATGCAAAATATTTAATTTCAAAAAATCTTTCAAGATTTTAAGAATAATGTTTCGGAGCTCGAATTTGGCCCCCCCTAATCCCCCGAATGCCCAAAACAACGTCGTTTTGGGCATTCTTTTTTTTTTTTTTTTCTTCTTCTTCTTCACGCAGGTCGTCTCTGAGACAGAGGGAGAGGGAGAGGGAGAGAAAGAGAAAGAGGGAGAGGGAAAGGGAGAGAAGAGAGCTTGCAGATCGTTGGCGATCGTGAGCTCGTCGCAGCTCCGATCGCAGCTCGTCAGCTCGTCGCCCAGCCCGTCGCTCGCCTCCAGCCCCGCCTCCGCCGCCTCCTCCCCCTGTGGTTATGGCCCCCTCCAGTCCTCCTCCTTCCTCCTCCTCCTCCTCCTTCTCTGCTTCTCTGCTTCTGAAAAAAAAAAAAAACAAAATTAGGGGGATTCGGGGAGCTCATTTTCAAGCTCCCTAGCATTGCTCAGATTTTAATTAGAAACTTCTCTCTCAACTTTCCAAAACTTTATTTGCTTTTATTTTTTAGGGCCTTCCCTTATACACCCAGTGGGGGTTGACCCCCAGTGACGTGGGGCACCCCCACTGGTCAGTTTTTCTTTTTTCTTTTTTTTTTTTTATTTTAGTCCAATCCCCCAGTGCCACGTGTCACTGGGGGGTCACTGGGGATAAGGAATACTGGGTGTAGGAAGCATTTTGCTATTTTTTATTTATTTTTCCCTTTTTCCTTTTCAGTCTTTATCTTTATCCTTGTGATTGTTTTTTTTGTTTTTTTTTTTGGGTGAATAAGACATAATCATTGTGATTGGCTATTTTCTAATGAAAAGCATCTTCAACCCCAACTCCTTAAGAAGGGGATCAACTGTGATGCTTTTTTTTATTTATTTTTTATTTTTTATTTTTTTGTAAAAATTATAAACACATTTCTTGGAGTTTAATTAAAATACGAATCACTTTTTGTGATTTTAAAAATTACATTTTACCTCCTCCTGAGATTTCTAATTTCAAAACAAATCACCTTTTTTATTAATAAATTATCAAGTCAATTAACAGTTTTTAATGATATTATAAATATGTTTCAATTAATAATTTAGGTAATTTTATTATTATATAAGAGAGCAATTATGAATTTTATTTTTTAATTAATTCAGTTAAATAAAAAATTCTAACAAGGGAGTGTTTATAATTTTTCAAATCACAGAAGACAATCTGTATTTTTAACAAACCTCAAAAAGTGTATTTGTAATTTATTCTTTCTTCTTTTTTTTTTTCTTTTTTTTTAAAGTTGCACGTAATAGCATATTACTATTACTAAAATTTGGTGCCGTACTTATGAAATTAAATTTTTTGTAAATAACAAAATTATCAAAAAAGTTGTTTACAAATTTTGAAAAAATCTTTTTGCACCAAAATGAAAATTATGTAAAAACAAATTTCTCATTATTTTGTTTCCAAAAGCATGAGAAACACTGAAAAAACAAATACATAATCAAACAAGGTTCTGGTATTTTCAAACATAAATTTAGAAGAGAGGAGGGGAAAGAGAAATTTGTTATAGCACATCTGTTTAAAATGTTTTCCATGAGAAATTTGTATGACCCTTTGGGTCTTATTCAGTATGTTGTTTTTAACACAAATGTTTCCCATGTTCTCAAAAAAAAAAAAAAAAAAAAAAAACTTATGGCAAGTCCATAATGAAATTTTCAAGTAAATATGATATCACATAAAAGGGTCGAGAGGGGGGGCAGAACATTGGCTTAACAACAATGCAAATCAATAGACAATTGAACATCCTCCCATTACTAACAAATTCCAAGAGCCAAGACAATACAGAGAAGATATAGAAACGGAAAAAAGAAGGAAAAAAAAAAAAAAAAAGTGATAAAATGCATGGAAGTTTCACAGATAAGTTCAACCTCCAAAGCTAACCTCAATTATCCTAACATAACAATCTCCCCAAGGAGTGCAGCAAGCCAGTTTTCATCTTCTCCACATAATCAATCAATTCACCAAGACAGCCCCAACCTCAACTTTGCAGCAAAAACTGGGATTATATCAACCCAACCCCGTCTTTAGAAAAGTCAGGAGTTAAGCAAACGATTACACACAAAAATTGATACCACCTCTACCCCAAAACTCTTAAAAATACATGTGAACTGTGTGTCACACCTTACAATTCTGGCTCAACATTCTCAACCGGTGGTAACTGGCCAGGAAGCTCAACTCCAGAAATTGCATTGGCTTGTGTGCCTGGAGACATAGGAGACATCCTTGCCTCAGGAGGCCCAAATACCGGCATTGAGGGTTCCATCTGATCAAATTTTGACTTACGAGGTCTTTCACGTCTGTCACGACTGCGACTACGGCTGGGGCTACGGCTGCGAGACCAGCTCCGACTCCGGCTGCGGCTTTGGCTTCGGCTCCAACTTCGGCTACGGCTACGGCTACGGCTTCTACTATAGCCCCATGTTCGAACCCTTTCAGGACTTGAGCTATAACTTCTACCTCTACTCCGGTTTGCAACATCTCTTCTGTTATCAAACCGTCCCGACCCCCTGCCATAGCCCCGTCCACGCCCATCCACGTTGTATCTATCATGTGGGGCCCGTTCATTCCTATCCCAGCCAACATGACCACCACCACGGCCACCAAAGTTACCATCCCTCATGCCTACACGGCCACCAAAGCTGCCTTCCCTCATTCCAATGCGCCCGCCAAAACCACCATCCCTCATTCCACCGCGGCCGCCAAAAATACCATCCCTCATTCCACCACGGCCACCAAAACTATTCTCTCTCATTCCACCAAAGTTGCCATCTCTCATTCCACCACGGACACCAAAGTTGCCGTCTCTCATTCCACCACGGCCACCAAACTTGCCATCCCTCATTCCACCACGGCCTCCAAAACCACCATCCCTCATGCCACCATGGCTGCCAGAATCCCAACGAACACCGGCAGTTTCAAAACGGTTCGGCCCACCCCGATCCCTGCCAAAATTGGGCCCACCACGCACAGCCATCTCTCGTACTTCTGGAGGCACCAGCTGGTCAGCCCCCTCCAGAACTTTTACCAGATCACCTGCATACTTCCAATCCTGGTCAGAGAAAAAGGTGTATGCCACTCCAGTGGCCCCAGCTCTCCCAGTTCTTCCAATTCGGTGGACATAATCCTCAACCCCATTTGGAAAATCATAATTGATCACAACCCTACAATGCGACAATCAACAACAATTTAAAGTGGCAAACAACAAATGACACAGAATCCTCCAAGAAGAGACATCAAGTCTCATTCATCAATTCCACAAATAAAAACTGAGGTTTGTCTCTAAAATATGAATCCTGTTACGAAAATTAAGAAAAAGGGGGAGATCTGACCTTATATCTTTTATGTCAAGTCCCCTTGCAGCAACATCAGTGGCAACTAAAATCGGGGACTTTCCAGACCGGAATTGATTCAGCACCCAATCTCTCTCGCCTTGAGACTTGTCTCCATGAATTACAGCAGCCCCAAAATTACGTCCAATACTACGTGCAAGCTGGTCACACAACTTTTTCGTTGAACAGAATATAATGACCTTAGAACCCTGTTCTTGGGCCCTAAGAATCTGCTCCAAGCGCCTCTGCTTCTCCATTTGAGGGACTATTTCAACATACTGCAGGGATGATCATAACAAATTCACATCTCATGAAGGAGCAGAATATTTAAAAGGAAGGAGAGAGAAGAGAAAGAACATATTAACAAAAATTCAAATTGAAACAGAAAGTTAACATATAAGTTCGCAACAACACAACATCTAAGTATCAAAAAATAAAGGAAACAACTTCGATGCATCATGGAGCTTTTCACCTCCCCCTGAAGAAATCCCCCAGCACACAAAGAATCAAGATTCCATTGAGAGCAACAATCACCCACAATACTAATCTTCTAATTTCAATCCAAGGATACATATTAACATAAAACTTTAAGCACAATGCCATATATTTCCAGCTGTATATGATTCTTTCCCTCATTATGGTAACTACAAGGTGATATAATATACAATGATTTGCAAGTATATGAATCTCGTGTCTAACAGAAACCAATAGTCAACTATTATGTTAACTTTACATACAAGAAACTTAATCACATATAAAAAAAATTCCAAGAAAGCTTAACACTTGCAATCACAAACCCATCATAATTAGAACCTTATCCCAATTGAATAAAGGTCACAAAATCTAACCCCTCCCAAACACCCAAACCAAACCAAACCAAACTATGCCTTAAGTCCCATCAAATGGGGTCGGCTACATGAATTCTTCTTTTCCACGCGGCCCTATCAAAAGCCATATCGTTAGTCAAATTAAGTAGATCCATATCTCTATTTACAACGCTAACCAACGTTAATCTAGGCCTACCCCGTCCCCTAACACTTCCATCTACCGTCACAGTATCGCATCTCTTCACTACAGCATATGTTGGTCTCCGTTGAATATGACCAAATCATCTCAATCAATTCTCTCTCAACTTATCCTTTATCGGTACTACTCCTACCCATTCCCGAATACACTCATTCCTAATTATGTCTTGTCTAGTCTTGCTATACATCCACCTTAGCATTTTCATCTCAGCCACACTCATCTTATCTACATGTTGTTTCTTGGTTGCCCAACACTCCGTCCTATACAGCATCGCTGGTCTAATAGCCGTTCTATAGAACTTACCTTTAAGTCTAGTGGGTATTCGTTTATCGCACAGTACCCCAGGCGCACTTCTCCACTTACACCCTGCCAAACACCCATTATTGGATATTAATTGGGTGTCATTCTATAGAAATTCCTGACCTTCATCAGAACAGCTGACAATAAGAATTGAGTTATTACAGCTTGCATCAAATAGATTTTGCTCGATCAATCCATTATCAAGTTCTAGTTATTAGACTAATAGAAATATAAGGAAAAGAAATGTTGAGAAAATGAGAAATACACCATTAATTATGATCCAATTCAAAATAACTTTAATCTTTGCATGATAAGTCAAAAAATATGTTGCTTCATTTAAAAGGCCACGAATATGACTTCTACCTGAGTAATAGATTTATTTGCAGCAAGCTCATCAACACTGCCTATGTTCACCTGAACAGGATTAACAAGAAGATCACTTGCTATTTTTCTCACTTCCTTGGGCCAGGTCGCTGTATACATAAGAGTTTGCCGTCGGGGAGGAATCTCATTCACAATCTTACGTATTTGGGGTTCAAAACCCATGTCAAGCATTCGATCAGCTTCATCAAGCACAAGAAGAGAAACTTGCCCAAAATCAATTTTCTTCATTTCAAGGATGTCATTGAGCCGACCAGGAGTTGCCACGACAATATCCGCCCCTCGATCCAATTCTTTTAATTGTAGACCCTTAGGAGCTCCACCATACAAGCACTGAAACAATAATTAGCCCATATGATAAAATCATAATTCTGTACAAACAAGTAAACAAAACGAATTCATCAACATGATTAAGAGGAAATATAGATTTGCGGACTGACTGTGCAAGAGACCCTTGAAGATCGACCGAACTTGAGGACCTCATCTTGTATTTGTGTGGCAAGCTCTCGGGTTGGAGCTAAGACCAACACCGTTGGGCCATTCTGAGGATTATTACGGCGTCGCCTAAGAAGAATGAAGGCCGGGATCAGATAGCCCAATGTTTTTCCAGATCCGGTTTTGGCAATAGCCACTATGTCCCTATTTTGTAGTGCAATTGGCCATGTTTGCGCCTGAATGGGTGTGGGAGACGAGAAACCTGCAAAATGCAACTGAAAAAGGAAATGTATAAGATCAACCCTGAGAATAAAAAGAAAATCAGATGGAAATTACGATTCATAATTAAGAATCCAATATAAAGAATTACATATGGTAATCCAGAGTAATGCATCTTAATGGGGGAAAAAAGATTGCACAAAGAAAACTCATGGGTATGTGGTTGCTTACTGAAGCAACTTGAGGCAACAAAAGGGAGCAAATAAGACATAAGATGCGGAGCCACTACGCTAGAAATCCCAGTCACAGAAGTGTGATTTGGATCAAGGGCGAACCACCCTTCTGGAAGATGCCAAAGGCAGGCTCCAACTATCCATTTTGCAGCCTCCAAAAGTCAGAATAGTTGTCACGTAAGAATGCGGATAGCAGGGCAGCGTACGACATATGCTCCTTTTCTGGAGCAAATATCGCACCTGCGGCAAGTAAGAATTTTATAAGCTTAAGGAATAAAGAAAAGGGAGAAAAAAAACTACACAAATAAAAATTGAATGGATTTAATAAATTATCATCTATAACAGTACTAAAAGCAACAACAGTCAGTCCTGGCAGGACAAAGAACTTACCTCTTTAAGTATCTCTAGAGGAAAGCCAGTGGCTTCAAACGTCATGAGAGGAGCTGGAACATCACCACCCTATGCAGTTCAATTCAAAAATCAAATTCAAACAATCTTCAGATTATTAAACACCTTGCACTGTCTAATATAGATAAAAAAGACTATTGAACAAGATTAGTGCAATTAAGTTGACCAAGCATTTGGCAAGGGAAAAAAACCTACAGATCCACCATATGCGTTAAACAAAAAGATAAATAAAAAATGACAATAGTCGAAAGATGTCACCACTATGAAGTTCAAATATCATAATGAGAGCTCCAATCAAGATGTTTCAGCTTTCCATTTCACCACAAAATTTACTCATATATGCACATAATTTGTTGAAAGAAAGGGATTTCTGTTTGATGCACAGACAGGTTACAGAACTACTTGCCAGAGATGCACCCCTGCTCATGAAACCCCGGTAGTGGAGTAATGGTAGAACAGAGTTAAAGTTGATAATAATGTGAACTCTATAAGTATGATGTGCAAATAAAATTCAAATATCAAAATTTTATGATCCTAATAAGCATAAAAATTACATTCTCTGATAAGGGTCACCAAAATAAAAACTAAGAACATCAAGATTGGCTACTAAATCAAATCTGGATTCTGTGATTTTTCGAATAAAAGAAAGCCTATTTATTTCTGGTTCCAAGACCAGTAGTTCTAGCAGTCAATTCTGTTCGATCAAATTATTTCTCAGAATAAAGAAAAGTTAACAAAAATAAAATACAAGCTTGTTTTATGGCAATAGTAATTAATCGTTGTTGCTTCAAGGTTTATTTATTTATTTTGCCTAGTTTGGGTAAACATGTAATGTTAGCAACATATTTTTTGCCATAACTGTTATAAAAATTAAATAAAAGTACAACTGTGTAAAAAGGGAAGCACAAGATACATGGAAATCATGATAGTCAACCAGGGGTAAAAAAAAATGCATGACCAATCATGGGTTACTAAAAATTGATGAGTTTCCCCTTAGAGAGACTTAGGCCTCGTTTGGGAAGCAACCGGTTTAACCAAAAAGTCAAAAAGTTCCTAAAAAAAATCAAAAAGCCAACAACCCATACCAAAAAGTCAAAGATTCTATTTTCTCTCTACTTTTTGCACATCTTTTCGTAAAAAGCCAAAAAGCCATCCCAAACATACTAGTTTTTTTTACATCACATTTTAGCCAAAAAGCCAAAAAGTTACTAAAAAAACTTGTTCCCAAACGAGGCTTTATTCTACAACGATTCATGTTTCTTAAAATTTTCAATATTTTTGTTTCCCTTTCTATGTTGCCTAATAAACAACAAAGCATTAACTTTAATTTTCCTTGTATTTTCCTACTATGTATATTCTATAATACTAAGTTCCTTTTTAACCTGATATGATTTATTTGTCAATTCACTAAAGCTATCTCATTAATATGCATTCACAATCTCCTATTTATAAAAGCAAAGCAAAGGAAACTATATGACCATGACAAGCTCATTGTAACATTAGCATACATATTCTTAGAGGGCTCAATACATTAAAATACGGACCGTTGCTGTGACTTCATGCTTCTGACAATATACATCAACTGGCGAGAGATCAACAGAATCTGCAGATTCCATAATCATTGGAGGCTGCCTCAACATAGCATTGTTTGGAAAGCCCGGCGCACTGGCTGCATGACCATAAATGTTATGCAAGGCAGGCCCTGCTACAGAGTTTAGTCCACCAGCAATACCAGGTGGGACATTAGGAAGTGTAGCACCACCCACCCTCATCTCCTAATAGAAAGTATCAACAATATCAGCTAAGCATCCATTATCACAAAACAATGGCAATGGTACGAGGAGGAAGATATATAGGGCATACATAAGCATGTTATTAAAGGAGGCAACACACTATTATTCATGCCTTCTTGGTATACACAGGAAGGACATAATAAATACATGAGATTGCAAAATCATGAGTAAACAATACTTGGCTAAGTAATTTAAAAACATATATATATATAATTTTTTTTATTATAGAAATTGAGAAAAATATTATCATCAATGAATGTAATTAGAACATGCCTGCTGATTTCTCCCCATGGGTATAGAAGCAAGCTTCGGCTGCTGGGGAACCATAGCAGTGCCGTCATTGCTAGCATTGAGGTAATACTCAATCCCAGCTCTTCTAGTTGCATTTTCTTCAAAACCCATCTTTAAATTGACAGGGACTGCACTGGGTTGTTGGCTGTGCATTATTGTTGAGTCAAACTGACTTTGAAACCTGGGACCATGTTGCAGCGATGGAACGAGAGAGCCATGTTGTTGCATATTGAGAGAGGAGCTACCAAATGGTTGTGCTTGACCAGGTTGCACACCCATTTGTTGCATCTGAATGGAATTAGTTCCCACTGGAACAGTTTGAACAGATGGCCCACCAGGTTGTTGAATCTGCGGAGGGGAAAACCCAATTTGCTTTCCTTGTTGAGAATCAACATCTTCTCTGTGCTGGAATCCTGCTTTCTGCTCCTGTTGACGGGGAAATAGATGCCCCTGCATAGTACGCTGCATCTGTTGCAGTGAATTTTGTTGGCCCTGCGGAAGGTTGCTCTGCTGATATGCCATGTACTGCATCTGTTGATGTGTAAATTGATGCCCTTGTGATTGCCCCATTTGTGAGCCTTGATACATTGGCATTTGTATTTGCTGCATTGACTGCTGTTGCATTTGCTGCATTGACTGTTGTGGCATTTGCTGTGCTGACTGCTGAGGCATTTGCTGTCCTGATTGCAATAAAAGTTGCTGATTTGGTTGCTGTATTGTTTGTTGCCCAAGTTGTTGTGGTGTTAAATGTCCCTGCTGTTGCATGGCCTGAGCCAATTGTGATCCCTGTTGTTGTCCGGCTTGTGCTAAGTGTGAACTATGCTGTTGAGCAATTTGTGGCATTAGTTGGGGATGTTGTGACGAGTCTGTTTGTTGCCCTTGCTGTTGTGGCGTCTGTGTCATTTGCTGCCCCGGCTGGCCCACACCATTCAGTTGCATCATTCGAGCACTTGGTATGGGAGCCAGCTTGGGTGTAGATACTGAGCTAGGCAAGCCTGGCGGCAATGGCGGAGGCAAAGAGGATGGCTTTTCATACTGAGTGATGTTTGTTTCAGGATTCCAGTAGTACAAAAGCCCAGTGCTTCCATCAATTAATCCCTGCCAGGGTTTTGGCAGAGTAGGATCCTCAGGCGCATAACGAGGACCAAGGGATGCAGGTGCTGGCTCTGCAGTTGCCATGCTTATTGTTTCCTAAAGCCAGGTAAATGTCAAGCATAGTAAATAACAATAACAATTACAACATTGGTAATATTCTTATAAAAATTTAAAAACAACAACAACAATAACATTGCAAATGGTTTAATGCAATTTTCCAGAATAACACATATAACTATGTCATATACTTGTAGAAGAATAACAAACGCACTCAGTATTATAGAATCAGTTCATTCAACCCCAACAAGTTCTGGGTTTGGGATGGGTGTGCGAGAAAATAAATTTCACATTGGCTCTCTGGTTGGCTATATCTCAACAACCTAAGAAAATACTAAGAAATTCAGTTTCATTGTGGAATTAATCTTTGTTTGTTATAGGTATTTGTTTTCAAGCACCCCTATAATATTAATAATCAAAATCAAAATATCTACGTTTTTTTTTTATTCTAACATTTTGACAATAAAAACTGAGAGAGCATCAGCTGCATCACAATAACCCCTAGAAGAAAACAAGCATACACTACTAATCCCAAGTGAAGGATTAGTTTTTTATTGTCTTTTTTCTTCGTTGGGGTTATCTTTATTAAGTAGAGAAAATCTATGAACTTTTCACACATTTCATTTGTAGCTTTACAAATATAGATACAGTGACTTATAACTTGGCAAAAAAAAACAAAAAAATTATTTTGAATTTTTCTTTGTTGGGGTTATCTAATCCTGAGTTTTTTCACACATTTCGCTTCTAGGTTTTACAATTTAAAAACAAAAACAAAAACATCTGTAGAAGCAAAGCAAAGCAGATACGAAAATCGCTTACTTTGTTGGAGAAATCGAGCTTGCAAATTTGGGGACACGATTTGCAGAAAATTGTGAAACCTACAACAATAGGACTCGTGTGTCCCTCTGAAGTTTGAAGCAGAGAGTAATCGAATGGATTGCTAATTTGCTAGATGATGAATTCTCAGGGAACGCTCGACTCCGTCTAGGGTTCAAGAATCAGGTAGGAGGAAAGAATATTATAGCCTGGAACAAGAGTCCAGGCTTCGGCTAAATGGACCCCCGTGTGATATTTTAGCCTACGATGCCTGTCGTACTACTTATTCGTAACAGACCCTTTGTTGGGATTGGGTGATTTGCAAATGTATCGGTCACTAATAAAACAAAAACATAAAAAATAAAAAATAAAAAATAAAAATAAAAAATAAAAAAGGGAAAATTTTGTGGGAAATTGTTTTTGTCACATAATTCATATTTTGAATCTTTCAAAAGCATAAAATTTATGGGACAAAATTAATTAAATATCATTTTAATATAATATCCAAAAATGTCTTTTTAAATATGGAAAAATCAAAAAGACTAATACGATTAACTTTGTAATATAACATAATATCAAATTTTTTTTTTTTTTTGGGTCTTCTTTTATGTAATGTATGGGAAAGAAATAAACATTCTCGTATAATCATGTTAATCAAGTCTGCGATCCTCCGTACAACGTCACTCGACTACCTGAAAATACAAACGTGAGCTAGCCGGCGGGTGTGTGCCGGAAACCTCTCCGATGCCTAAGTCAGCAAACTAGACAAATAGACAAAAAGTTCTGTGTATTCGAGAATCAAAGTTGCGTTACCTCTTCATAGGTGATGTTTGTGGGCTTTTATAGGTTTCGTGTGGCATAATCCAAGTAGGACTCTTACTCCTCCATGTAGAGTCCTCATAGGATTCATACTCTTGAAAAATAATGCTTATCTATCAACACCCCCCTCACTGCTTAAACCAAGTGAGATGGTTTTACCATGGCCGGATTACCATACGACCGAATAACACTGCCATGCTAGACTAGCTGGAATGACCGATCTAACTGTTAGTTCGGCTCTTCCTCGCCTTTCTCCTACCTCGGCTTCACATGCCAAGACCGAGCTATCCATAGAAGAGTTAAGCCGAACTAATCTAAAACCAAGTCCTGAAGAGGGTTCAGCATACCTCGGTTCCATATGCCATGACCGGGCTAACTCTGGCGACCAAAACATCTGCAGTACTCTTCTAGACCGGACTAAAAATAAGGCCTTCTGTGACCGGACTAATCATTAAGCCTCCCTCGGACCCGTCTAACTTCCCGGGCTTTGGATCGGACTAACTCCAAAGGCCCCTTCACTCTGTCTTTCTTATTTTGGCCCACTGCCCATTGTCCAGCTCGGCCTAATTTAACCATATAAATTACCCTCTCAATTGCCCCTTAATTCCATCTGCAAAGCATGATAGGGATTACTTGTCTATCAGCCGAGCTAACAGCCGAACTAAAACTTTTTAGCCTTTCCAGCCTAGCTAACTTAAGCCAATCTGTACTTGTCTGGTCAAAACGTCTCTTCAATCACAGCAATTGAATCGCTTCTCCTTCCCATGACACGTGGCATGCTCTGATTGGCTGAAGGCAGCTGTCCCGCCGCCCCTCGTACCTCGCGTTTTTTTGAACAGTTCCCGCCTTTGGTCCCTTTACCAAAACCAAAACCTTTCATCTTTGAATCACTCTCACACAACTCATCTCCTTCCTCTCTCTTGCAAGCCTCCGAAACTCCCCATTCTCAGCACTGTGAAGCCTGTGTCCTTTTGTTGCTGCCAGTTGCTTCCATTTTCTTGCCTCTTTGATTTTTATCAGGTAAGCATCATAAATCTGTTCTTATTTTCCTTGTTTTCGCATTCGTTTAATCCACAGCTCTAGGTTTGTGTTTTTGTGAAACACTTTCTTTCTATTTTGCTTTGCCTTGTACATTTCTGGAAAAAACTTAGCAATAGAATTTTTGAATATACATAATATCCTGTAGAAACGCCGTATTTGATCCCAAAATCATGATGCAACCAAACTAGGAAACTGTCCGTGTTGGTGTAAGTCTAGCCAGTTCATAACCGAACTAGCACTTTATGTTTATAACCAGTAGTTTCAATAAGTCAAAACCATTTTTTGATTTACCTGAGCCGAGATAACACAACCGAACTGAGTCTGCAATTGGTGTACAGGGAAACCATAATACTGACCGAGCTATGTCTTCGGGGCTAAACCAGCATTCTTAGTTTTAGACCGGGACTAAGAAGCTTGCCCTAGAAGCTCAACCGGTCTAACAAAATCTCTCGCTCTAACCGTGCTATCGAACACCTTGCTTAAACCGGGATAACAAAGCCCTTCGTACAAACCGAGCTATCGAAGCCTTTGCTTAAACTGAGCTAAGACGTGATATGTTTATTACTCTTTTAGCACGGTCCAACGGTATGTGCTTAACACCTTTGTTCTCTCTTTTCACTTTTGCAGACTTAGGTTGCCCAGGCACTCCTTTAAGCGCTCAACCGAGCTACTCAGCACAAATCTTCGACCGATCTAACACTTGGCTTTAATTTATTTGTAACTTAAAACATAAATGGGGAAGTATAGATTCTTAGTAGAGACACCTGGTGGTTTGGCCGAATTCCGAAGGGAGTACAACATCCCTGACGATGTCCACCTCACCTTAGCCAAGCAAGATATTACTCCATGGGAGAACCAAGGTTTTGTACCCTTCACCCTTCTGTCCATAGTAGAAACCGGACTAAGATTCCCTGTTCAACCCTTGCTCTGTGAATTCCTTAGGCAAACCAGAATATGCCCAACCCAGCTTTCCACAAACTCATACCGTATATTAAATGGTATAACCCGAACTAAACCGCCGAGCTGGCATTAACCTCGGCCTAGCCGAGATCTTCCATCAGTACTCCATAGGCTCAAAAGAAGATGGCTGGGTCTATTACCTATGAATACGCCGTCGCCGAGAAAAAATAATAAAAGACACACCGGACAAAGACTCTAAATGATGACGACTTTTTTTGGGTATCTGGGAATTTTGAAGATCACCAAGCCCAGATCCCTAGCCGTAGTATAAATTGGAAAAAAGGAACCCCTGGTATACTTACTTCGGTTTATTTGACTGCTTCTCTTTTATTTAAGTTTTCTATTTCTTAACCAAACTAACAGTTGTCATCTTTATGCAGATTCAGCCCACCTTAAGTCATTATACAGTTACCCCAACCTAGACACACTTCGCGCCGCACTAGGATACCCTGAAAGAAGTTGGGCCAAGCTTCTGAATTTTGAGCCGACATACCGATATAGCAGCCAACGCAAAGCCAGAGTAACCGACTTTTTGCTAGAGGACGCCCCTGAACCGGATCCAACCTTGCCACAAATTAACCTCGTCCGTACTACTGAAGAAGAAGAAATGGCGAAGAGGAATAGAGTAAGGGCCCTCTTAACCGAAACAAACCGAGTCGAGGTACCACCACCGAACCAAACCCAAGAAACAATGGTGGACCCTTCCAACTCAACAACCCTCTTCATCACGCTCGAGCAAGCGCGCCCGGACTACCCCAACCGAGCAGCGCCTTGTCGATGAAGATGAAACAATTCTTCCACCAAGCCCTCAGCCGGAGCGTTCTGACCGTTGGCTAGCTCCTCCAAATGGGCTCCAAAAATGACTTTTCAAAACCGAGATATTCAGGACACTGACTCAATTGTCACTGAAAAAAGATCACATGATGGCATTCAATTTTGCCAATAGTGTCTGCCTTCCAGCAGACATAGAACATCACAAGAATTTAACCGAGCTAAAGGCCATCCGTTCGGCCACAAAATCCATGGTGCTTGTAAGTAATTTCTCCTGTTTAATCTTTCTAATTTTGCACAACTCTTATTTCGGTTTGTTCATATGTCTTTCCATTCTTTTGCAGGCCATGCAGAAGAGTCATATTGCTCATAAGCGTGTGCTTGAACTGCGCAAGACTACAAGGCAAGCCTTGGCCGAAGTTGAAGAAAAAACCACCGAGCTGAAACGCTCCCACACCAAAAAAACGGCCGAGCTAGAGGCCAAGGTAGCCCGTCTAACTGGACTAGTTACCTCGGCTAATGATAATAAACAGAGAGCCCCTGACCGTGATGAAAGACAAATACTTGCGTGAGCTTGCCAAACTTGAAGGCAAGAAAAACGCTGAGATAGAGCAACTGAAGAAGAATGCTAACGACGCCGAGCTGCGGGGTTTCAATGAGGGCGAAGCTCTTTACATCAAGCAGTGCCGAAGCGGCAAATGACCTATTCTTCAAGTGCGGCTGGAGGGGAGCCGTGGTGGAGCTCGGCCATGGGCTTGAAACCGAGGTATTTAATCCTCCACAATACTTTATACCGAGCTCACTAACGAAGTATGCTGCCGACCTTCAGAAGCAGTTTCTTGAAGAAGGCAATGATGAAGACTCTACTTCTGAAGGCAACTCCCAGCCCGGTCGCCAGTCTATTTCGCCGATTCCAGTGATCTCCAATCCCCCAACACCTGATGCAACTATTGTCGTGCCTCCAGCTGGGCCGAACCAAGGGAGCTTGTTTCAACCGAGCCCAACCAAGTTCTGGCTACGACCGAACTTTCTGCTGAGACCGGACTCAGAATTGAGTTGGATGCTGAACTGGATGATCTCTTCAACTGAATTTGTGTAATCGGGCTGAAGCCCTTCCTTTGTATTTGCTTTGAACTTGATCAATGAAAATCTTCTTTTGTGTTCAACACTTATTCCGGTCTTAGCTGAGCAATCTGACGGCTTACTAGCCAACCACTCTTTAGCCGATGTATTTACTTCGGCTGAAGAGTATCAGGAGTTGGTTTAATCCAGCCAACCACTCTTCAGCCTATACCCTTACTTCGACTGAAGAGTAACAAGAGTTGGTTTAATCCAGTCAACCATTCTTTAGCCGATATACTTACTTCGGCTGAAGAGTACTAAGAGTTGGTTTATTCTAGCCAACCACTCTTCAGCCCATACCCTTACTTCGGCTGAAGAGTAATAAGAGTTGGTTTAATCCAGCCAACTTCTAAATTAGTTTTTCCAACCAACCTAGAATAAAATATTTTGGTTATTCCGACAAAACGTCCTGCAACCTGGATCCTTATCCTGGGCTTAGGAGAGGTGTTGGTTTAATCCAGCCAACCTCTAAGTTGGTTTTTCCAGCCAACCTAGAATAAAGTGTTTGGTTTATTCCGACCAAACGTCCTGCAGCCTGGATCCTTATCCTGGGCTTAGGAAGGGTGTTGGTTTAATCCAGCCAACCTCTAAGTTGGTTTTTCCAGCCAACCTAGAATAAAATGTTTGGTTATTCCGACCAAATGTCATGCAGCCTGGATCCTTATCCTAGGCTTAGGAAGGGTGTTGGTTTAATCCAACCAACCTCTAACTCACCTAACTCACTAAAACAAACTTTTACAAAAGGAAACGTCTATACTGAAAAGAAACTACTTGTTTTATTGATAAAGGAAAAAATTACACATACTTAAAGAAAAAAGGCTAAAAATAAAATAACTTTAGATTGACAGTATTCCATAGCTTGGGAATTGCCTTGCCATCCTCATCTTCTAAGTGGTATGCCCCTTTGCCTGCTAATCCAACCACTTTGTAAAGTCCTTCCCAATTAGGCCCTAACTTGCCATCTCCCGGGTACCAAGGTGTTTCCCATTACTTTGCGCAGTACCCAATCTCCGATTTTGAATTGCCTTGGATGTACTGTCTTGTTATACTTTCTGGACAATTCTTGTTGGTATGAGGCAATGTGAACCAGTGCTTTTTCTCTTATTTCCTCTGCAAGGTCGAGCTCCAATGTTATGATTTCGCTATTCAAGTCTGGATCAAAATTCTCGCTTCGAATTGTGGGGAGGCTGACTTCTAGTGGGATTACTGCCTCCATACCATAGGCTAAGGAAAATGGAGTTTCTCCTGTTGACCGTCGAGGTGTGGTGCAGTAAGCCCATAAAACATGAGAGAGCTCTTCTGCCCACTTGCCTTTGGCTTTCTCTAATCTTTTCTTCAATCCATCCAAGACTACCTTGTTTGATGCTTCTGCCTGGCCATTTGCTTGGGGATATGCCGGTGTAGAATTATAGAACTCTATCTTGTACTCTTCACAAAAGCCCTTAAAGATTCTGCCGTCGAACTGAGTGCCGTTGTCTGATATTAGGGCTTTTGGTATGCCAAACGGGGTGATGATATTCTGCCAGATGAACTTTTTTACGTCTTTTTCCTTGATTGATGCCAAGGCTTCTGCTTCCACCCACTTTGTGAAGTAGTCGGTTGCTGCAAGAAAGAACTTCCTGTTGTCTGGTGCTGTTGGAAGTGGCCCTACTATGTCCAAGCCCCACATTGCAAAGGGCCATGGGCTTGTTAATGGTAATAGTTCTCTGGCAGGTTGGTGTATTTGGTGTGCAAACTTTTGACACTTTTCGCACTTTTTGACATACTTTTCTAAATCTGCTTGCATGTATGGCCACCAATATCCTTGCGAGATTGCCCTGTATGCTAATGATCTTCCTCATTGATGGCTTCCGCATACACCCTCGTGTATCTCGAATAAGAATGCTTCTACTTTGCTGGGGTGAACACACTTTATATAGGGTCCTGAGAATGATTTTTTGTATAATGCCAATGATGGGGAAAGCCAAAATCGCTGCGACTTCGCTCTTATTCTGTTGGCCGCTTTCTTTTCTTCCGATAAGGTGCCATCTTTCAGGAACAGTATGATGGAATCCATCCAAGAAGGGCCTAGTTCGGCGCAACATATCTCTTCTGCTTCGGGGTCTTTGATGCTTGGTCTAGGTAGGTAGTCGATCAGCAATGGATGAGGGATGGAAGTATCTGCCATTGAAGCAAAGCCTGCTAATTCATCTGCTCTGCTGTTTTCTTCCCTACCGATTTGTTCTATCCGTACTACTTCAAATTTCTTGATCTCTGTTCTGACCAACTCTTGGTACTTAGCCATCCTGTCGTCCTTTGCCTCGTAGTCGCATGATATTTGGTTTACCACCAGTTGTGAGTCGCTGTAAACAATTAGCTCGGTGGCCTTCATGTAGAGTGCTGATTTGAGGCCAACAAGAAGCGCTTCATACTCCGTTTCGTTGTTTGATGCTGGGAAGCCAAGGTTGACTGCTTGCTCTACTACTAGGCCGTCTGGAGAGATGAGGACTATGCCGAGTCCTGCTCCATGCCGGTTGGATGCTCCATCCACAAAGAGCTTCCATATCTCTCCAACGAACAACTTCCAGCAAGTGGAGGGATCAGATGATGCCTTGGGGTTAAAAACGTTGCTGGTGTCTTCTTCAGGGTCCATGCTTGCTGTCTGCCCCTTACTATCTGATTGTACCAAGCCTTCATTTGTTGGTGAGTCTTGGCTTGATGTAGTATGGTTTTCTTCTTCCTCTCTTACTTCACTCTGATCTGCCTTGGGACCTGACTGGGCAACTTGCACCAGGGGTTGCGTTATTCCGACGTCAACTTCCATCCCTAGTTCAGTTGTTTTAGTCAGGTCGACTGGGCAGATATGATGACTTCATGGGGTGAATTCTGTGACGAAGTCTGCCAAAGCTTGAGCTTTTATCACGGTCTTGGGTTGAAACTTGATGTCATATTGTCCCAACTCTACTGCCCACTTCAAGATTCGCCCAGAAAAGTTTGCCCTTTCAAACAAAGCTTTTAATGGGAAAGCTGTGAGGACGACTATGGTATGGGCGTGAAAGTAGTGCGTTAACTTCCTTGAGGCCATCATCAAGGCCAAGGCCAGTTTTTCTAGTAGTAAGTACCTTGTTTCGGCGCCCAGCAATGTCTCGCTGACATAAAAGATGGGCAGATGTTGGATTCCTTCCGCACGGACCAACACTGCGCTAATTGCGTGCTGAGAGACTGCTAGGTATAGGAAGAGTTCTTCTCCAGGTATTGGGGTGACAAGCAGTGGCGGAGAAGACATGTATTCTTTCAGGTTTTTCAGAGCGCGGTCACATTCTTCATCCCACTCAAACTTGGCTTTTAGAGCATGGAAGAATGGTCGTAGTTTGTCCGATGACCGGCTTATGAACCGATTGAGCGCAGCTGCCATGCCTGTGAGATGCTGTATTTCCTTTACTGAGTTTGGTCTCTCCAGATCCTGAATTGCCTTGATCTGAGAGGGGTCTGCCTCTATACCTCAGTTGGTTACCAGGAAGCCCAGGAATTTGCCAGATCCTACTCCGAATGCACACTTGGACGCATTGAGGCGCAACTTGTGCTTCTTCAGGATCTCAAACATTTCACCCAGGTCCTTGAGATGGTTGTTCTCATCCCTGCTCTTGACCACCATGTCGTCGATGTAAGCCTCCATTGTTCTGCCTAACAATGGTTTAAACATCTTGGTGACCATCCGTTGGAATGTCGCCCCTGCGTTCTTTAGGCCAAAGGGCATGACCTTATAGCAATACAGTCCTCTTGGAGTTGTAAAGGACGTGACTTCCTGGTCTGGTTTATGCATGGCGATTTAATGGTAGCCTCTGTATGCATCCAGAAAGTTAAGTCGGTTGTGTCATGCCGTTAGGTCTACCAGTTGATCTATCCGTGGTAGAGGAAAGCTGTCTTTTGGGCATGCTTTGTTGACTGTTTTGTAGTCGACGCAGACACGCCATTTGCCATTCTTCTTTGGCACCACGACTGTGTTGGAAATCCATCTGGGGTAGTGCACCTCTCTGATAGCCCCTGCCTCTAGCAGATTTCCCACTTCTTCCGCCACTATCTCGGCATGGTGGAGTGCCGATCTGCGTGTGCGCTAAATGATTGGTCTGGCGAATAGGTAGACGTTGAGTTAGTGACAGATGAAGTTAGGATCAATGCTTGGCATGTCGTATGGTGTCCAGACGAATACTTCGATGTTAGAGGTCAAAAATTCCAAGACCTCTAATCTCTCAGTGTTGGACAACGACGAACCGAGCAAAAAGAACTTATCCAGGTTCTTTTCATCTATTCTTACCTCTACCAAGTCTTCCACCGCTTTTTGATTAGTTGCTTTGCCTACATCTGCGAATAGTCCATTGCTCTCAGGTTCTTCCACCGAATGAACATATCCTTTGGCAGTGCGGCTGCCATTCACCGTGATAAAGCATTGTTTGGACATAATCTGGTCTCCATAGACCTCTTCAATTACCCTAGTTTCGTTGGGGAACCGCATTACTTGGTGGTAGGATGACGCCACTGATCGCATGGCATGCAGCTATGTTCTGCCCAAGATGATGTTGTAAGTGGAAGGGTCTTTCAATACCCAGAACTCCACTTGTTTCGTTACGTTTCCTGCTCTAACTGGAAGAATTATTTTGCCGACTGGCCACTCTGGCATTGAGTTGAATCCAATCAGGGGAGATACGGCAGGTGCCAAGTCTTTATCTTGTAACTTTAATTGTTTAAATGTTTCGTAGTACATTATTTCACATGAACTACCCTGGTCAATCAAAATCCGCTTCACGTCAAAATCCTTGACTCGGAGAGTGACAACCAGGGCATCATTGTGAGGGCAATATATCCTCGCCAAGTCTCTATCTGAAAAGGACATGATGTTCGTGGCCTCTGTCTTTCCCTTTTTTATGGTAGGTTGTGCACTTAGTACCTCTCTTAAGTGCTCAGCCTTCTTGATTGACCCTCTAAGCTAGCATACACGCTTAGGTTCAAAGACTCCATGTATCACATTAATTACGCCTTGAGGTGGGGTGTCGATTGGTATCACGTTGGGGTTATTGTGGTCCTGGGGGGCTGGTGGCGTTCCTCCTTCAATGTATTTATCCAGGTGTCCTGCTGCCACCAACTCCTCCAGGTGCTGTCTCAATGGTGTGCAATTCTCAGTGCGGTGCCCCTTTTCTTTATGGAAGGTGCATCGTGACCTTTAGTCGTAGTCCTTCTGAGCCTCTTCTAGCTTAGCAGGCCATCTGACGAAAGGTTCGTCGCGAATCTCACTTAGAATCCGGTAGATCGGTTTCTTGAATACCGTGGTTATGGCAGTGCGGACTCTCAACCATCTTTTATCCCGGTCCTCTCCGTTGTCTCGCCTGCCTCGTCCATTTCTGTTCGGACGGTCTACCGCGTTGACCTTTGCTGGGGCCTTTTTCTCTGGTACTGCGGTTGTGCCAGATTTTGTGCGCCATCCTCCTCCACCCTGATGTGCTGATGCACTCTTTCTATCAAGGCTTCCATGGTGAGGGGCGGTGTCATGGTGATTGAGTCCCTTAGTCTGTTCCAGACTGGAAGGCCTCTTTTGTACTGTGCAATGGCGAGATTGGTAAGGTAGTCCCCAATCTGGTTGAAGGTTTCCCAGTAGCGACTATTGTAGGATCTAAGTGTCTCCTTGTCGCCCATGTCAATGGAGAGAAGCTGGTCGATCTCTACTGGCGTTTTGGTGTTCGTTCTGAACCTTGTTACAAACGCCTCTGCTAATTGTGCCCAGAAGGCTATGCTACCTTCTGGAAGTTTTTCGAACCAAGTCAAGCCTAGGTCGCTAAGGCTAGATGGGAAGAGGATGCACATCAAAGCCTCGTTTCGTCGGTATACAACCATGACCTGGCGAAAGTGGCTCAAGTGTGAGTCGGGGTCCGTCTTTCCTTTCGTACATGGTGAATTTGGGCTGAAGGAAACCGGAAGGCAGAGGCGCGTTTTAAATTGCCGGAACGAACGGCGAGGTCTGCAGCCTCGCTAATGCTTTGTCTGTCGGTTCGTAGGCAGGGCGCGGAATTGGCATTCCAACCTCGACGCTTCCATGCGTCTGAGGAGCCAACCGCTACAAGGCAAAAACTCTGTGCGGGTCGCGCGCCCTGGCATCCTTCTTCCATCGTGCCCTTTCTTCTAGCACGGTTCATAAGTCGGACGATCTAGGCAACTCCGTTTGCCTGGATGATGTATGGTGCGTGCGCGAGGGCCGATAGGTGCTTCCTTCCGTGTATGACCTCTCAGATCTCGTCCTCTCAGACCTGGAGTGACGAGTTCTGGAAGTCCTGGATTGTGTATCGCCTGTCCTGAGGCTTCTACTCTCTACTTGAGATGGTGTGGTATGTCTACTACGATCTTCCGAGTGGCGAGGGGGCGTCTTGCCTTTGCACCCCTCTCCTGTCGCCACTCCTTTTTCCCTTTATCTGGCGCTTCATGGACTCCATGTCCGCCGCTACGTCGTATCAGTTCGTCCTACTCCTTCACACGGTGCTCCAGAGTTTGAGGATCAATCCTCCGCCTTTGTCTCTCAGGACTTTGTGAACGAGAGTGATGGGGGCTGTTAGTCCGCCTTCTCCCCCTCGCATCGCTCTTGGGATTCTGTCGTTGTGGTTCCAAGTCCGCCATAGGAGGGATAGAAGGTAGACCTTCGTGCCTCGCACCCCCCTCTGGTGTTTGTCCGTCAATGGCGGACTGTGGCAAATCTTCGTTGTGCGCCATTGATTCTAAAGAGGAAAACCTTGATCAAGAGGTTTTGTTCTTGTCTGAATTCCCACAGACGGCGCCAATTGTACGGGAAAGAAGTAAACCTTCTCGTATAATCCTGTTGATCAAGTCTGCGCTATAGACAAAAAACTCTGTGTATTCGAGAATCAAAGTTGCGTTACCTCTCCATAGGTGATGTTTGTGGGCTTTTATAGGTTCCGTGTGGCATAATCCAAGTAGGACTCTTACTCCTCCATGTAGAGTCCTCCTAGGATTCATACTCCTGAAAGATAATGCTTATCTATCAACACCCCCCCTCACTGCTTAAACCAAGTGAGATGGTTTTACCATGGCCGGATTACCATACGACCGAAATAACACTGCCATGCTAGACTAGCTGGAACGACTGATCTAATTGTTAGTTCGGCTCTTCCTCGCCTTTCTCCTACCTCGGCTTCACATGCCAAGACCGAGCTATCCATAGAAGAGTTAAGCCGAACTAACCCAAAACCAAGTCCTGAAAAGGGCTCAGCATACCTCGGTTCCATATGCCATGACCGGGCTAACTCTGGTGACCAAAACATCTGCAGTACTCTTCTAGACCGGACTAAAAATAAGGCCTTCTGTGACCGGACTAATCATTAAGCCTCCCTCGGACCGGTCTAACTTCCCGGGCTTTGGGATTGGACTAACTCCAAAGGCCCCTTCACTCTGTCTTTCTTATTTTGGCCCACTGCCCATTGCTCAGCTCGGCCTAATTTAACCATATAAATTACCCTCTCATGTAATTTAATCAAATAAGATAACCCTATACTAACTCATGGGATTCATCCTCTTCCAGGGAAATTAAAGCTAATGTGGATGGATGTGCAAAGAATTCCTTAGGCAAAACTGGATATAGAGGAATATTCAGGGATAGAAAAGGAATGTAGATCTTTGGCTACCCGAAGAAGATTTAGAAAGTAACTAATATGAAAGAAGAGATTTGGACTATATATGTTATAAGAAAAGTAAAATATATATATTTTTCATACACATTTTAAAATATTTTAATTGTTTATTGTTAACAATCGTGAAACTAATAGAAATGCAAATACTTTAGCAAATATTGGTGCGGAGCAAATTAAATCACGATGGAAGACCCACCTTATGCACATAGGCCAATTTTTGTAATAAGTATAGTTGGAACTGTATATGAGAGGATATAACTAATTCCAGAGTACAAATAAAAAAACAAAAAAACAAAACAGATGAGACGAGATAAGTCATTATTATTATTACTTTTCTCTCCAATTTATCAAAGCAATAGATTTTCTTTTATCTCCTCACGATCATTTCTTTTATTTTTGTCTCTCCTAAATTTTCAAACAAAGTATAACATTTCAAAAAATATTGATAATAGAAGAAAAATGAGCCGCTATTTCCATTCCACTTTACTAAAAAATACGCTCACTTTCTTGTTCCAAATATATTAATAACCTTGAAAGAAATTTTGATTTTTTTTAAGGAATATATTTTGTGTGAAATGGTATTAATATGACTATACATAATAAATTATAAATAAATGAGTGTATTTGAAATAATAATAAATTACAAACACACCTCATGAGATTTACTTAAATTACAAATTACCCATTGTGATTTTAGAAATTACATTATACCCCCTAAGACTTCTAATTTCATAACAAATATGTCAGTTTATTAATAAATCATCAAGCTAATTAATAATTTTTAATAATGTTAAAATTTTATTTCAATTAATAATTCAGGTAATTTTATTGTGGTATAGGTAAATAGTTAGAATTTCACTTTTTCAATTAATTCTGTCAAATAAAAAATTATGATAGGAATGTATTGGTAATTTTCCAAACCACAAGAGATGTATTTATAATTTACCCTTAAAATAAAATAGAGTGAGAATAGTGACTCTCAAAGAAAATAGTAACTATTGGAGTAATTTATACCACATTCACCTAAATTTGAGAGGAAAAAAAAAAGATTTATTTTTTTTAAGATCCTTAATATTAAAATCTTATAAGATAAATGACATATAATATTTTCATAATAATTAAAGTCCCTCAACACTTTCACAGAGAAAATTCGACTCAGAAAAATTTCTTAGTCGGGCGAAATTTCTCTGAGACAGACAAAATTTCTTTGAGTAAAATTTTATCTGTGAAAATATTGAGGGATCTTAGCTAATAAAAAAAAATATATTTTGGACCTCTTCTACTATACAAAGTTGGAGAAGATGTTTCACTAGTTTTTCTATAAATAAATAAATAAATAAATAAATTATTATTACACACGAGGAAAGAAATGACAATTTAATTACACTTAACTCAAATACAAGTTCAAAATTAGTTTACAAGTTCAAAATTAGTTTAAAGTCTATTTATTACGAATTTATTTACAATAAGTCAAAATTTCCATTTTAGAAAATTAAAAAAGTCTCTTTTACCCGTGTGTTTATGGTTTCTATTAAATCCTTATTTGCTCTTATCCAATAAGAACTGGAAATGAGTATTTTCTTAGATTTTGAAGATCAATTTCTTGGGGTTTTTTTGGGATCTTAAAGAGAATATGCCACATTTAATTGTCCAAATATAATTATTCCTCTTTGGAATTTGAGTTTGGCAAATAAATGATTATCGGTGGTGCTATATGCACCAATTAATGCACTAACTAGTGTACCAACATTAGTTATGACATTACTATTGACCCCACTCATTAATCATATTATAAATATCAAAAACATCTTAAATTATGCCATATCATCAATTGATATACTAGTTAGTACACTAATTAGTATATATAACATTATTCAATAATTATAGCTATATTTGTCACCAGTTTATATACATCATTCAAAGGTAACAATAGAGACAATTGAATACTTTACTTATAAATAAATTCATAATAGATAAACCATAAACTAGTTTTAAGTTTTTTATGATTTAAGTGTAATTAAATTACCATATAAAAAAAGTGTAATTAAATTATCAATTTCTTGTTGAAGTGTAATAATCTAAAAAACAAATAAATAATAACAATAACAACAACAATTAGAAATGCGATTGCATATAATTGGTTTCGCAACAAACTTTTTAATTAAAATGTTACATCATATATATCAATAAAAAAAATTATCACAATTATCTATTTAATTAAAAATTTATTCCAAACTCATTAAAATTTTTATTTTACCCTATTAAAAAAATTTAAAAAATCGTTAAAAAAGAAAAAAGGAAAAAAAAAGTCAAGACGGCAAACAGTGCATAGTAGAGAAAAGAAAATAAAGATGTAGGAAATCCCGTTCGGTGGGCCTCCGTTATTTTAAATTGCTGAAGAGTCCCTCACTGCTCCTTCAAATACCAGAACTCTCGAATTTTCTCGTTTTTTCTTCTTCTTCTTCCTCTTCTTCTTCCAACAATCTCTCTCTCTCTCTCTCTCTCTCTCTCCAAAACATAGCAAAAGCACCTAAAAGGAAACCCCAAAATCAGTGGAAAGGCATTGGAGTGGTGGAAGCTGGCTCTCGAACCTAGCAATGGCCATCGAAACCGAAGCCGCAACTGCCCCAGCGTTGGCGGCCCTTGCCGACACCGATGTCAATTGGGACAGGTCTGCCCCCCCCCCCCCCCCCTCTCTCTCTTATATATATATATATGTATATATGTCTGCGTGTGTATGATTGTTTAATCAATGAATATCCATGATCGATTTGTGAGATACATATTATTCATGATCTCTTTTTTGGTTGTGATCCAAAAGTTTTTAGTTGTGCCTTAAATGGGTTTTAGTTATCGGTTATGACCCATTGTGTGGTTGTTCTGGTTATAACTAAAATGGTTTAATTATGAGACAAAGTGATATCAGCGTCACAAAATGTGATAAGTTGCAGACATGTTTTTGAGGTTGTTTATTGTAGAATCTTCCCAGTCCTAGTACAGATATTATTTACATGTGTGTGTGTGTGTGTGAGTTATTATGGGGTGTGTGCTCTGTGGGGCATATGCACAGAAGTATGCAGCAACATGATGTTACCCAATGGATAGTTGAGAAACATATTAATTTATTCAATGTCAATGGGTTTTTGATATAAAGTTTGGATGATGAAGACCTATGGATAGTTCGGAAAAACCAAAAAGTTAGAAAACTTTTTTTAAGTCCTAACAACAACCCGTTTGGATTCAGTGATTTGATGGGAAATGATAAGAAATGATTACATAGATAACTTTTTTTGTCATATTTGGTTTTACTAGTTAGGTAAGAAATGATGAGAAAGGATAAAAAATGGAGAGAAAGAGAACTCTGTTATTATGCCATTTTCACTTCTCACAAAAAAATGGAGATTTGGTGAGAAACCAAAACCAAACTGATTGGCTGTATTATTTTGATTTTTTTATAATCTACTAAGATTGTACATCAAAATACAAAGGGAAAAAGAAATTCTTACCCATATCCCTATTTCACATGATTTGCTTTCTTATTCATTTAGACATGATAGTGAGAAAACACAAATATATATATATATATATTTTTTTCACCTAATATAATGGAGTTGGCAGTTATGTTTTGTTCCATTTTACTTTGGAGCCATATTTCTGGGCATTTCTTGTGTGGCAATTAGTATGACCTTTGCAGTTTTGATCATGGAACTTTCACTGCTAAAGTGGGACATCCCAAGTTGTTTTAAACTATAAGTGAAATTAGCATGGTTTTTGTTTCCTTCCATAAGTATGATCATCCAGAGGAAAAATGGATTATTTGTGATATTTTCAATTGATATTGTTGCACTTGAAACAGCAGCTGGAGCTAACCCTTTTGGACTATTTTTAGGTTGGATAAGACTAGGTTTCATATAATTGGAGCCATTCTCTTCACTGCTCAATCAGCCCTACTGCATCCGACAGCTGTTGTAAAGACCAGAATGCAAGTAGCTAGTTCTGGACTCTCTCACATGAGTGGGATATCTGTATTCAGACAAATACTGAAGCATGATGGTATCCGTGGTATTTTCAGAGGTTTTGGCACTTCTGCTGTTGGATCATTGCCAGGCCGAGTCCTAGCTTTGACTTCACTAGAAGTGTCAAAAGACATGATGCTTAAATACACTGAAGGTATGAATATAGCTGAAGCAACACGAGTTGGCATTGCAAATGGAGTGGCAGGCATGTCATCGAATTTAGTTTCCTGCGTATACTTTGTGCCTCTGGAGGTGGTAGGTAAATTTGTTATTTCCAATCTTCTTAGTGCACGTTTTGTGATGCTAAGATATTTGTCCCTTTTTTCAAATAATAATTTGTTTTAATCTATCATCATTAATGATGCCATTGGTTTTTTTTTAGCCATCATAAGGTCTTCTCTTTAGAATTCTTTTTAGGATGATGAACATTTCTTAATGTCCTCATAAGATCTATATTCTCAGACTTGCCAGAGACTTATGGTACAAGGGCTTCGAGGGACTACTTTTTGCGCCGGGCCGTTTGATGTTGTACGTAAACTGATAAAGGCTGAAGGATTTCGTGGCATGTATCGAGGATTTGGGTTGACAGCTGTGACCCAATCTCCAGCATCTGCACTTTGGTGGGGTGCCTATGGTGCTGCCCAGCACATCATTTGGAGGTATATTTGCATGTCATGGTGACGAACGTACTCATAATTTTTCAAACTCGTAATATGTGAATGAAAATTGACTTTTTTTTCCCCACTTCTGTAGGAGCTCTGGTTATAGGGACAACATGGAAAAAAAACCATCTCCTGTGGAGATGGTGACAGTGCAGGCTACAGCAGGAATGCTAGCTGGTGCTTGTTCCTCGGTTATTACTACTCCGCTAGATACTGTGAAGACACGGCTTCAGGTGCCATAACATGTGGCTCATCCTTTTGTGCATTACTTGGCTTGTTGGTTTTGTTGAATATGTCGTGTTTATTAACTCGAAGAATTTTTTTTTTGTATGTGGCTTTTTTCATTAATTGAAGGTCATGGATGACTATGGTGTTGGAAGACCGTCAGTAATTAAGACTACAAAAGCACTCCTTAAAGAAGATGGATGGCGGGGCTTCTACAGAGGGTTTGGACCTAGATTCTTAAATATGTCACTCTACGGAACTACAATGATAGTTACCTATGAATTGATAAGTATGTTAGCTTTCCTTATCTCCTTTACAAATGGGCAGATCTCGAGGCTAAAATGCTCTTAACACATTAATTGGTCTTGCCTAGTGTAATTATGGGTCCATGTTTTTAACAATTTTTAAACTTGTTTTAATTTATGGTAATTTTGAAAATTTTATTGTTTTACATTTCCATCTAGTTTCAACCCTCAACAAATATTTAATTTTTTGGGGTAAAATGGAAAAATAAAAATCCCTAATATTCACTTGAATTTTCTCTCTTAAAATTTGCCTAGTTTTTCCTTCATACCAAAACAAGATTTCAAATTTTGCCTGTACAAGATCCAGGAAAAGAAAAAATCCTTGCCCAATGATGCTTACATAAATAGATGGTTTCAATGTTTGTCCCTCAATTAGAAGAATTATCGATTTCATCAAGTTTGTGTGCAAATTGTCCTAATATATTGGTTGTCACAAGTTGTCTGCTCATCATTCTTGCCTTTTATTTATTTAATTATTCCTATTTTTTGCTCCCTTGATTTCAGAGAGATTATCCATAAAGCAATCATGACAATCATAACTAAAGGAGGTGCAAAGTAGCTGTCTTTTGGTGAGTTTGTGTTTTACGAGCAAGTAGATATCGGAGAAATTTCATTTTTTTTGCGGGGTTCTAGAGAGCTCTAGAGATGTGATGTGGAGGTTGCACTGGCATCCTGTAGGGATTGTTCTTCAAAGAGGTGATTTTGGCTTTTGATTTAATTTCTTTGTTGTTTTCATCCTTCGTTTATGAAGCCCAATGGTTCCTTCTCTGTTATTTTGATGAGAAGGAGAAGGTGCTCTTTCATCTAGTGAAATTTTCATCACCCCATTTGTCACGGTCAAGGAAGCATGGGATTTTGTAAGAGTAATTCTTGAGCTTATTTCAACGTAACCTTGTCTAACAATTTTGGATTAGTTACATGAAATCTATTTAGCATATTGTCTTTTCTTTGCTCATCATTGCATTTTAGCCTCAAAGTTTGAGTCTCCTTAACTAGCCCATAAAAAGAAAAAAGGAAAAAAAATGTTTGGGACACGTTATTCAGGCCCTCTTGGTGGCAGAAAGTGATATTGCAAATTTTGTTCTTGTAATGATAGTTGAACTAGTTTGATTACAATGATTGATTTCATTGCTAAGGAATTGAAATATGAAGTTTCTGCAATTGCATACCTATTGGAGGTTTCTGCAATTGCATACCTATTGGAGGTTTCTGCAATTGGCCTGATTGGAATATTGTTATTGTGCCTTTTGCATAAAACCACCTCCCCCTTCTTGTTGAATGCCCACCCCACCTTAATGATTGATAACATTGTGAGGCAACTGCAGATGCAGTTTCACCGGTTACCAAAGGCATGATGTCTTTTGTATTCTCTTTTTCCTTTAAAATGTTCCCCCATGGGGCATCAGCTTGTCAACGTCTCAAGCTATTTTTTATTCATTTCATTGCTCGTATCGGAATATACTACAGACCTATGCATTCTTGTTGAATGTAAAGTGCGAGTCCTTTTTCCTTTTGAATGTTTTCCCCATTAAGCGTCAGCTGGTGACCCTCTCCCGCCCTTTTTTCTTTTCATTGCTCTTACCTGAATATACTATAGACCTTTGCATTCTCGTTTAATTTAGAGTGCATTCTCATTGAATTTTGAGTGCGAGTCCTTGCTTCATAATGTCCCCGCATGAGGTGTCAAATGATCACCCTCTCTTGCCATTTTTTCTTCAATTCATTGTTCCTACTGGCATATGATACAGACCTTTACATTCTTGTTAAATTTAGAGTGCAATTCTCTTATTTCTTCAGAATGTTCCCCCCTGTGAGTCAACTCGTCACCTTCTCTCGTTATTTTGTTATTCATTTCATTTCATTGTTCTTACTAGAATATACTGTTGAATTTAGGATAAACTACCAATAGGTCTTAATAGTTGGATTTAATTCCCATCAAGTCCTATTGAAAATAAGTCTTGATAAAATTGTCGCTAAAAATAAATTTTTTATGACAATTTTTATATATGTCACTAAAAAATAACAATTAGTGACTTTTTGTCATGATTTTTATAAATTGTCGCTAAAACTTACAATTAGTGACTTTTTTTATGACAAATTTTTCCCATAGAACCTATTAGACAATAAGTCCACTTATTAGGACTTACACGTGAGTACCCCTTGAATTTAAAGTGCAAGTTATTTTTTTCTTCCGAATGTTTTCTATAAGGCGTTAGCTGTGTGGTATATTCTAGTAAAAAATGGTCCTAAAGATATTAGTTCAATTGCACTACGCCTGATAAGCACATTTTGATGCTATTAAATGTTTAAAATTGAATGAATTCAGCAATTTGTGTTCGTTAACTATTTGGGTAAATTACACTGGGCTTTTCTTGAAGTTTGGTTAAAATACATTAAGTCTTACAATTTTAAGATAATTACACCAACTTTCTTTTTATCTTGTCAAAGAATAAGATGGACACACGCCAACTTTCTTTTTATCTTGTCAAAGAATAAGATGGACGCAGGTGTGTTTTGTCAACAATAATGCTATTTATTTCATTTCAAATAATCTTTTCAAGAAATTTTTTACTCAACTTTCCAAAACTTCATTTGCAATAACATTTCAATTAGAAACTTCTCCCACTCAACTTCCCAAAACTCCATTAGCTTTTTTAATTTTTTTCCTGGGTCTATATCTTTGTCATTTTGAGATGTTTTTAAGTTGCACCTAATAGCATATAATGCTTTTCATGCGGATTGATATATGGCACTAAATATATGGCACCCTTCTGAATATTTTTAACATTTTTTAACAGCGTATCTTTGTAGTCCGTCCAAATATCAACTGGAAAGAATCGGTCCACAACTTCTATTCCGTGATGAACGCACTCTTTGTCTTTGCTCCTAACGAGCTTGAATCTCATTTTCTTTAGCATCCGAAACTAGTCAGACTGGTCATAATTAACAATCCAGGTCTCAGGATTACTCTTTCCAACTTCAATAAATATCTTGTTAGGTGTGGGGACGGAATCTAACGGACTATTATCACTTATGAGGAAAAACAATATGTGGTGGACCACAGTTTCGTCTTTAGTATCTTGTCCCAATTGAACGTTCTCAATTAATTTTATACTCTTAACTACGATCTTGTCTGATTGACGGTCACTATCTCTTATTATCAAACTCAATACCATTAAGCAATCTCGTCACACATTTATTATCAAATTTAACGTCCCTTAATTATTCATCATACAATTGTAACTTTCTTACTCCCCTCTTAGTCTTCTTAATATATCGGGGAATATTCTGAACATACCGTCTACGAATGTACGCCGCTTTAAAAGGTGTATGACCATGATAATATATCCACTGGCCGCCGGTGTCCTTGATTGGCGGTACGCAAGAGGAGTCCGATACTAGCTGCTCATACCTCATTCCATTTTTTATAAAACACTCAAAATCGTTTATCCTGCAAATTCTGCTGATTTTCTTACCTCTACTAACCCTTATGTTCAGACGCCTTAGCTTTGATATTTTTTTCCTCTGCTCTTCGTACCCACGTACAAACTTCGCCGAAGCTGACCACCGCCTCTCTTCCCATAATCCTATCTGCCACGTCAAAAAACGATATACACACATTTTAGTGAACTGCCCGTAATTCTTGGGATACTCTTCTAAGGAGTACAATATTGTATACCAAAACAATCAACAAAAAAAAAAAAAGACTGAAAATGAGGGACGAAACAAGATACTAAAAAACAACTTCACCATAGTAGCTATCCCACTGCAAAAGCATATTTCTCTCTGTCATAAAATGTTTTTTGGTACCAGATAAATAGCCAAAGTGGTAAGGACGAAGATACCCATTCAAAATAATTCAAACACATTTATTTTTCCACATTTGCTTTATGTCTATCATTCTGCAAGAATATTTACTTTATAACCATGCAAACCACCAAAAAAGTGACACGTGTATAGCACTATCTGGTAAAGGAATCAAAAGTACTCACACCTAGGCCCGGGTGTGACTTCCTTTTAATCTCATCCATACATGTGTCCAAAAGTACAACAATGGACGACCCAGATCAGCGGAAGGGGGGGGGGCGCTGGTAATATTAATACAGCACCCCCCCAGTCACAATACTCACACCATTCACACTAGGTTTTTTAACTGATAGGGAGGCCTTGTACGGCTGGTGTGAGTTCACTGTTTACCACTACAAAATACCTCGCCAAGCCTCTTTTCGTTTCTATGTCAAGAATGTTTTCCTCACCTACCCACAATGCCTATGCCTAAAAGAACAACTCTTAGAACTCTTCCAATCCTTACTCCAACTAGCTTGTCAGCTACACTACATACTTGTCGCAAGGGAGCTCCATGAAGATGGAAACCCTCACCTTCATATCATGGTTCAATGCATGAAGAAGATCCAAACCTTCAATCTGAGATTTTTCGATCTCACTGGAACCAACGGCAGAATCTATCATCCAAATATAAAAAAAATCCACTCTCAAATAGCAAGTCGATAGTATATACAAAAAGAGGGCAAGTTCGTCGAATGGAGAGAATTTTCATTGAAGGGGAAAAGTCCTTCGAAGAACAGAGACGAATTCTGGAGGGGAATACTTGCAGAAGTAGAAACAGAAGAACAATTCTTTGCACTCTGCAAAGAAAGATGTCCCACCGATTACGTCACAAAATACCTCCAATTAAAAACATTTTTGAGGGATCGTTACAAAAGAGAGAGGCTTCCATATACTAGTACATTTAATTCATTTCCTTTCTTAAATGAAGAAGTAAAAAAATAGGTAGAAAATAATATTTTGTTTGTAAGTCGAAATTTTGTACAATACGAGTTATGTCAAAATTCATGTCTCTTCATTTGAAGGGAAGACGACTGGATTAGATTGGGGATACACAAAAATAATATCAACAATTTAGATACTGACGAAGAACTCTCCTCCTCCTCTGATAACAGGAACCAGAACAGTGCCCATCCGCCCAATCTCCCTCTACCTCGAAGGACTCTCAAGAATAGGAAAAATCACATGGGCTAGAAGCCTTAGACGACACAATTACTTCTCCGGCAGAATAAGTTTCAAGGACTACGATCAAGATGCCGTCTACAGTGTCATAGACGACATTAAATACTCGACAGTCCCTACCGAATTAATGAAGAATTTAGTAGGTTGCTAGAGAGACTCCATATATTTATTAAATTTCAACTAGATCTCACTATTAGAGAAGGGATTCCATTTATTATATTAACTAATAGGGACAGTAGTTGGTTAGATGCAATGTCATGATTAATGAAAATTTTTATTAATTTTAGTTATAAAACCACTCAAACTTTCATTTACTTACTACATTTCCCTTATCATCAACTTACATCTTGAGTCACATCACTATTTTTTACACTAATGATTACATTTCGTAAAACATTAGAAAATTCTGCTGAATCTACTTCTGAAATTAGATTTTTTTAATTTTATTTTATAAATAACTCACTTTTGATAATTAAAAGAGTTGGTTAAGGATTTTGAAAGCTATTTTCACACAAAAATAAAAAGAAAATTATATAACAACAATATATTTAAAAAACTGCTATTCTCACTCTATTTTGCTCCAAATATACTTATTTCTGTCATTATTATACATAGTTACTATTCCTACTTGACTTTTAGAGCAAAATGGAATAAAAATAACAACTCCCTATATTTATAAAATTTTCATTATTTTGTTTCCAAAGGCATGATAAACAATGAAAAAACAAAAATAAAAATGAATACACAACCAAATAAATTAATATTATTATTATAATAAATTTTAGCTCAAATATAAAGTTGCAAGCGAAGGAGGAGAGGGAAGAGGAAATTTGTTACCCCATCTGTTTTTGGTCAACATAAAGGCCAATTATGTTTCACACTATGGCAAGTCCATAATGAAATTTTCAACTAAATGTGATATCACATAAAAGAGTTCAGAGAGGAGGGCAGCACACTGGCTTAACAACGCCGCCGACCAAATCACAATAGAACACCCTCCCATTACTAATAAATTCCAAGAGCCAAGACAATACAGAGAAGAAATAGAAAGAAGAAGTCAGTTTTCATCTTCTCCACATAATCAATCAATTCATCAAGACAGCCCCAACCTCAACTTTGCTGTAAAAAATGGGATTATACCGACCGGACACCGTCTTCAGAAAAGTGAGTTAAGCGAACCATTACACACATAAAAATTGACACCACCTGTGTCCCAAAAATATTACAAATACATGGGAACTATGTGTCACACCTTAAGATTCATCAACCAAATTGCATGGGGGTTCAGCAGCAGCCTCTGGATGTTCTGGCTCAACATTCTCAACCGGTAGTAACTGGCCAGGAAGCTCAACTCCAGAAATTGCATTGGCTTGTGTGCTCGGAGACATCCTCGATTCAGGAGGAGGCCCAGATACTGGCATTGAGGGTTCCATCTGATCAAATTTTGTCTTACGGGGTCTTTCACGTCTGTCACGGCTACGACTACGGCTGCGAGACCAGCTACGACTCCGGCTTCGACTTCGGCTTCGACTCCAACTTCGGCTTCGGCTACGGCTACGGCTACGGCTACGGCTTCTACTATAGCCCCACGTTCGAACCCTTTCAGGACTTGAGCTATAACTTCTACCTCTGCTGCGGTTTGCAACATCTCTTCTGTTATCAAACCGTCCTGGCCCCCTGCCATAACCCCGTCCACGCCCATCCATATTGTTGTATCTATCATGTGGGGCTCGTTCATTCCTATCCCAGCCAACATGACCACCACCACGGCCACCAAAGTTGCCATCCCTCATGCCTCCACGGCCACCAAAGCCACCTTCCCTCATTCCAATGCGCCCTCCAAAGCCACCATCCCTCATTCCACCACGGCCGCCAAAGCCACCATCCCTCATTCCACCGCGGCCGCCAAAATTGTTCTCCCTCATTCCACCACGGCCACCAAAGTTGCCATCTCTCATTCCACCACGGCCACCAAAACCACCATCCCTCGTGCCACCACGGCCACCAGAATCCCAACGACCACCAACACCACTAGCGTCATAGCGGTTTGGCCCACCCCGATTCCTGCCAAAATTGGGCCCACCACGCAAAGCCATCTCTCGTACTTCTGGAGGCACCAGCTGGTCAGCCCCCTCCAGAACTTTTACCAGATCAGCTGCATACTTCCAGTCCTGATCAGAGAAAAAGGTGTATGCCACTCCAGTGGCCCCAGCTCTCCCAGTTCTTCCAATTCGGTGGACATAATCCTCGACCCCAGTTGGAAAATCGTAATTGATCACAACCCTACAATGCAACAATCAACAACAAATTTAAAGTGGCAAATAACTCGCAACAAATGAAACAGAATCCTCCAAGAAGAGACATCAAGTCTCATTCCTTAATTCCACAAATAAAAACTGAGGTTTGTCTCTAAAATTTGAATCCTGTTATTTATGAAAATTAAGAAAAAGGGGGAGATCTGACCTTATATCTTTTATGTCAAGTCCCCGTGCAGCAACATCAGTGGCAACTAAAATCGGGGACTTTCCAGACCGGAATTGATTCAGCACCCAATCTCTCTCGCCTTGAGACTTGTCTCCATGAATTACAGCAGCCCCAAAATTACGTCCAATACTACGTGCAAGCTGGTCACACAACTTTTTCGTTGAACAGAATATAATGACCTTCGAACCCCGTTCTTGGGCCCTAAGAATCTGCTCCAAGCGCCTCTGCTTCTCCATTTGAGGAACTACTTCAACATACTGCAGGGATGTTCATAACAAATTCTCATCTCATGGAGTAGAAGATTTAAAAAGAAGAGAGAAGGGGTAGAACACATTGACAAAAATTCAAATAGAAGCAGATAATTAACATATGACATGCACAATCAGAGAAAACATTTTACTGTTCACTGGCCACAACACAACATCTAAGTATCAGAAAATAAAGGCCACGACTTCAATGCATCATGGAGCAATTCAACTCCCCCTGAAGAAATCTCCCAGCACCCCCCAATCCTAATCTTCTAAATTTTTTTTTCTTGTTGATATATCCCAATACTAATCTTCTAATTTCAACCCAAGGATACATATTAAACCTAAAACTTTAAACACAATGCCATACATTTCCAGTTGTCTATGATTTTTTTTTCCGATGCTAGTAGCTACAGGGTAACATAATATGCAATGATTTTGTAAGTATATGAATCTCATGTGTAACAGAAACCAGTTGTCGACTATTATGGTAACTTTATGTACAGAAAACTTCATCAAATATAAAAAATTTCAAGAAAGCTTATCATCACAAACATCATAATCAGAACCTTATCCCAATTAAATAAAGGCTTCTTTTAATCAAATAAAATCTATAACCTCCCAAACACCCATTATTGGATATTAATTGGGTGCTGCTCTATAGAAATTCCTGACCTACTTCAAAACAGCGCGCAATTAGAACTGAGTTATTATTACAGCTTGCATTGAATAGATTTTCCTTGATCGATCCACTCCATCAAGTTCTAGTTATTTGACTAATAGAAATGTAAGGAAAAGAAATATCGAAAGAAATAAACCTTTAATTATGATCCAATTAAAAATAACTTTAATCTTTTCATGATAAGTCAAAACACTTATCTTCTGTTTTCTATGAAGATCTAAAAAATATGTTGCTTCATTTGAAAGGCCACAAATATGATTTCTACCTGAGTAATAGATTTATTTGCAGCGAGCTCATCGACACTGCCTATGTTCACCTGAACAGGATTAACAAGAAGATCACTTGCTATTTTTCTCACTTCCTTGGGCCAGGTCGCTGTATACATAAGAGTTTGCCGTCGGGGAGGAATCTCATTCACAATCTTGCGTATTTGGGGTTCAAAACCCATGTCAAGCATCCGATCAGCTTCGTCAAGCACAAGAAGAGAAACTTGCCCAAAATCAATTTTCTTCATTTCAAGGATGTCATTGAGCCGACCAGGAGTTGCCACGACAATATCCGCCCCTCGATCCAATTCTTTTAATTGTGGACCCTTAGGAGCTCCACCATACAAGCACTGAAACAATAATTAGCCCATATGATAAAATCAAAATTCTGTACAAACAGGTAAACAAAATGAATTCATCAACATGATTAAGAAGAAAAATAGATTGGAGGACTGACTGTGCAAGAGACCCTTGAAGATCGACCAAACTTGAGAACCTCATCTTGTATTTGTGTGGCAAGCTCTCGGGTTGGAGCTAAGACCAAAACTGTTGGGCCATTCTGAGAATTATTACGGCGTTGTCTTAGAAGAATGAAGGCCGGGATCAGATAGCCCAATGTTTTTCCAGATCCTGTTTTGGCAATAGCCACTATGTCCCTATTTTGTAACGCAATTGGCCATGTTTGTGCCTGAATAGGTGTGGGAGAAGAGAAACCTGCAAAATGCAACTGAAAAAGGAAATGTATAAGATCAATCCTGAGAATAAAAAGCAAATCAGATAGAAATTAGAATTCCTAATTAAGAATCCAATATAAAGAATTACATATGGTAATCCAGAGTAATGCATCTTAACGGGGGAAAAAAGATTGCACAAAGAAAACTCATGGGTATGTGGTTGCTTACTGAAGCAACTTGAGGCAACAAAAGGGAGCAAATAAGACATAAGATGCAGAGCCACTATGCTAGAAATCCCAGTCACACAATTGTGATTTGGATCAAGGGCGAACCACCCTTCTAGAAGATGACAAAGGCAGGCTCCAACTGTCCATTTTGCAGCCTCCAAAAGTCAGAATAGTTGTCACGTAAGAATGCGGATAGCAGTGCAGCGTACGACATAAGCTCCTCTTCTGGAGCAAATATCGCACCTGCGGCAAGTAAGAATTTTATAAGCTTAAAGCATAAACAAAAGGGGGGACAAAAACTACACAAATACAAATAAATTGATTTAATAATTTATAATCTAACAGTACCAAAAGTAACAACAGTCGGTCCTCGTGGGAGAAAGAACTTACCTCTTTAAGTATCTCTGGAGGAAAGCCAGTGGCTTCAAACGTCATGAGAGGAGCTGGAACATCACCACCCTATGCAGTTCAATTCAAAAATCAAATTCAAACAATCTCCAGATGATTAAACACATTGCACGGTATAATATAGATAAACAAGACTATTGAACAAGAAGATTAGTGCAATTAAGATGACCAATTATTTGGCCCCGGGGGGGGGGGGGGGGGGGGGGGGTTGTGGTGTGTCGTGGTGGTTTGGCAATCCACAGATATCATAATGACAGCTCCAATCAAGATGTTTCAACTTTCAACTTCAACGTAAAATTTATTTGTATATGTACATAATTTGTTGAGAGAAAGGGATTTCTGTTAGATACACAGAGAAGTTACAGAACTACTTGCCAGAGATGCACCCTGGTCATGAAACCCCGGTAGTGGAGTAATGGTAGAACAGAGTTAAAGTTGATAATAATATGAACTCTATAAGTATGATGTGAAAATAAAATTCAAACATCAAAATTTCACGATCCTAATAAGCATACAAATTACATTCTCTCATAAAGGTTATCAAAATGAAAGCTAAAAACATCAAGATTGGAAACTTAATCAAATCTGGATTCTCAGATTTTTCGAACAAAAGTAAGCCTGTTTCATTCGGGTTCCAGGCAAGTAGTTCTAGCAGTCAACTCAGTTCTTTCAGAATGTTTCACAGTGTAAAGAAAAGGCAACAAAAATAAAATACAAGCTTGTTTTTATAGCAATAGTAATTAATCATTGTTGTTTCAAGGTTTATTTATTTATCTAGCCTAGTTTGGGTAAAACATGTAATGTAAGCAACATATTTTTGCCATAACTATTCTAGACATTAAATAAGAATACTACTGTGTAAAAAGGGTAACACAAGATACATTGAAATTGTGACAGTCAACCAGGGGTAAAAAAAATGCATGGCCAATCATGGCTTACAAACAACTGATGAGTTTCCCCCCAAAGAGACATATTCTACAACGTTGCACACAGAGGATTCTTGCTTCTTAATATTTTCTATATTTTGTTTCCCTTTCTGTTTTGCCAAATAAACAACAAAGCATAACTATAATTATCCCCTTATTTTGTGTAATTCTCTAATACTAAGTTCCTTTTTAACATACTATTATTTGTCCATTCACTAAAGCTATCTCATTAATATGCATTCATAATCTTCTGTTTGTAAAAACACAGCAAAGGAAACTATATGAATATGAAAAGATCATTTAATTGTAAATTTGAATCATTACATTGATATACATATTCTTAGAGCACTCGAGACATGAAAATACAGACCGTTGCAGTAACTTCATGCTTCTGACAATATACTTCAACTGGCGAGAGATCAATAGCATCTGTGGATTCCATAATCATTGGAGGCGGCCTTGTCATAGCATTATTTGGAAAGGCTGGCCCACTGGCTGCATGACCATAAATGTTATGCACGGCAGGCCCTGCCACAGAGTTTAGTCCACCAGCAATACCATGAGGGGCATTAGGAAGTGGAGCAACACCCACCCTCATCTCCTAATAGAAAGTAGCAACAATATCAGCAAAGCATCCATTATCACAACACAATGGTACGAGGAAGACATATATTAAAGGAGGCAACCCACTATTATTCATGCCTTCTTGGTATACACAGAAAGGACATAATAAATACATGAGATTGCAAAATCATAAGTAAACAATACTTGGCTAAGTAATTTAAAAATATATATAATTTTTTTTATTATAGAAATTGAGAAAAATATTATCATCAATGAATGTAATTAGAACATGCCTGCTGATTTCTTGCCATGGGTATAGAAGCAAGCTTTGGCTGCTGGGGAATCATAGCAGTCCTGTCATTGCTAGCATTGAAGTAATACTCATTCCCAACTCTTCTAGATGCATTTTCTTCAAAACCCATCTTTAAATTGACAGGGGCCGCACTAGGCTGTTGGTTATGCATTATTGCTGCGTCCAACTGATTTTGAAACCTGGGACTATGTTGTAGCAATGGAACCCGAGAGCCATGTTGTTGCATATTGAGAGAGGAGCTACCAAACTGTTGTGCTTGACCAGGTTGCACGCCCATCTGTTGCATCTGAATGGAATTAGTTCCCACTGGAACAGTTTGAACAGATGGCCCACCAGGTTGTTGAATCTGCGGAGACAACCCAATTTGCTTTCCTTGTTGAGAATCAATATCCTCTCTGTGCTGGAATCCTGCTTTCGGCTCCTGTTGATGGGGAAATAGATGCCCCTGTGTAGTACGCTGCATCGGTTGCTGCGAATTTTGTTGCCCCTGTGGAATGTTGCTCTGCTGATATGCCATGTACTGCATCTGTTGATGTGTAAATTGATGCCCTTGTGATTGCCCCATTTGTGAGCCTTGATACATTGGCATTTGCATTTGCTGCATTGATTGTTGTGGCATTTGCTGTGCTGACTGATGAGACATTTGTTGTCCTGACTGCAATAGAACTTGCTGATTTGGTTGTTGTATTGTTTGTTGCCCAAGTTGTTGTGGTGTTAAATGTCCCTGCTGTTGAATGGCCTGAGCCAATTGTGTTCCCTGTTGTTGCCCGGCTTGTGCTAAGTGTGAGCTGTGCTGTTGAGCAATTTGTGGCATTAGTTGGGGATGTTGTGACGAGTCTGTTTGTTGCCCTTGCTGTTGTGGGGTCTGTGTCATTTGCTGCCCTGGTTGGCCCACAACACTATTTGATTGAATCATTCGAACACTTGGTATAGGAGCCAGCTTGGGTGTAGAAGCCGAGGGAGGCAAGCCTGGAGGCAATGGAGGAGGCAAAGAGGATGGCTTTTCATACTGAGTGATGTTTGTTTCAGGATTCCAGTAGTACAAAAGCCCAGTGCTTCCATCAATTAATCCCTGCCAGGGTTTAGGCAGAGTAGGATCCTCAGGCGCATAACGAGGACCAAGGGAAGCCGGTGCTGGCTCTGCAGTTGCCATACTTATTGTTGCCTACAGCCAGGTAAATCTCAAACATAATAAATAACAATACAAGTTAAAACATTGCAAATAACAAAAGGGAAACAAAAAACAAAAAACAAAAAACAAAACAAAACAAAACAAAACAATAACATTGCAAATGGTTTAATGCAATTTTCTGGAATTACACATATACCATGCCATATACTTGTTTTGGAGAATATTAGTCATGATGTGTAAGAAATGAACTCATCATCATAGCATCAGTCCATCCAACCCATAACTTTTGGGACTGGGATGGGTGTGTGAGAAAATAAATTTCACATTGGCTCTCTGATTGGCTATACCTCAACAACTGAGAACATACTAAGAAATTCAGTTTCGTTGTGAAATTAATCTTTGTTTGTTACATGTATTTGTTTTCATGCGCCCTGTTTGCACCATAAATTGTTTTCTGTCGATTGTGACCAAATCCAATTTTATTTATTGTGGCCTATCGATTGTAGTCAAATCTAATTTTATTGATTATGGCTTGTCAATTATGGTCTGTCGATTCAGACCATAAATCATCTTTTCAAGATTTAATTATGACCACATTATTATTATTACTATTATTATTGTTATTGTTATTATCAGTTTGTGCAGGAAGTGATTAGAACATGGAGGCAAAGTGGGGCATAAATATTGGAGAAGTTATTCCCATAAAGTGTGGCACATGGGTGCAAACAAACTGCCGAGGCAATTACTTGTGATTTGTTTGAAGCCTATAAAGAGGCCAAAGAGAGACGGGAATAGGAGATCAACAACACAACAACAACTTAGCTTTTTATCTTAGGAATAGTTTCTCTTAATCTAGGAGTAGTTTCTTCAGTAGTTTGTAATTTGCAACTCTTGTAAACTTAGATAATTTCATCTGGAATTGTCTTTGTCTATTTTGTTACATCTCTTGTCGCTTAAATAGTTGTTGTTTGATTGTCTATCTTAGGAATAGTCGCTTCATGTTCTTGTTTGATTGTTTGGTTTAAATTGTTGTTCAATTCCTATCGATTGGGAGTTAGCCTAATTTTTACTAACATGCACAAATAATACTAATAAACAAAATCAAAATATCTTCTTTTCTTTGTTGGGTTTATCATTGTCAAATAAATATAATCTTGGGTTTCTTCACACATTTCGGTTCTAGGGTTTTACCAATATAGGTAAGGTAAATTACAATTTGGCAACCCCAATCACTAGTTCAACCTAGATAACTATAGAACATACAGAAAACACATACGTATATATACAACTACAAATATTCGAGTTCTCCAAAACAATTTGAAAACAAAAATCGAACATACGTAGAAGCAGAGCAAATACGAAAATTGCTTACCTTGTTGGAGAAATCGAGCTACCGCGAAGCTTTTTCACTTGTTTCTGGCTCTCCCTCCCTCCCTCCCTCCAAATTCAGAGAAACGATTTGCAGAAAATTGTGAAACCTAAAACCCTAAGGTATGGTGTGTCCCTCTGAAGTTTGTAGCAGAGAGAGTAGTCGAATGATTGCAATCTTAATCTTGCGATGCTAGATGAAGAATTCACAGGGAAAGCTCGACTCCATCTAGGGTTCAAGAATCAGGGGGAGCAGAGAATATTATAGCCTGGAAAATGAGAGTCTTGTCTCCGGCTAATGGATTATGGACCCCTCTGATGTTTTAGCCCAATATGGCTGTCTTGCGATTCGTAACTAAACAGCAGCCCATAACAGCCCATTTGGATTGGGAGATTTATAAATAAAATAAAAAAGTATTTCTACTTAAATCATATCATTAATTTTGATGAGTAAAGGGGATATTTTCATTTTGAATCTCTTCAAATGTAGTGAGAGATTGTGAGATAAATACTATTTGTTATATTGTCAAAACAATTCATTTAAATATTAAACAAGACAAAACACCTTATTAATTTATTTCATAATATAAAATAAACCAAGTAAATGCTATTCCATACTGTTGTGTTGGTTGCAATAGAAGAATGCTAGGTGTACAAAGAATATTGTGTACATAATGCACAACTCTCTCACGTGACGGGATTTGTATATTATGTGCACAGAGAATATTATGTACAGAATGCATAACTCGTGTTTTCAAAATTTCTGTATACAACATCCTCTGTGCACTTAAAATTTCTCATTATAATATTACTATTGTGCCTTTTGAATTAAATCCGCTTTCTTGTTGAACACTCACCCAACTAAGATAATTGCTAATTTTGTGAAGTAATTGTAGATGCAATTTTACTGGTTAACGAAAGGCATGATATACTTTATAGTCTATCTTTCTCTTTTAAATGTTTCCTTATGAGACATCAGCTTATTACCTTTTTCATGTTATTTTATATTCATTGTGTTGCTCTTATCGGAGTATATTATAAACATATGCATTATTGATGTATTCAGAGTGTGAATCGTTTTCCTTTTAAAACATTTTTTCTGTCAAGTGTCAATTGGTGACCCTCTTCCATTATTATTTTTTTCATCGCTCTTATCGAAATTTACTACAGACCATTGTATTATCGTTTAATTTATAATGCATTCTCATTGAACTTTGAGTGCAAACCCTTTTTTTCCGTGTCTCCCATGAGGTGTTAGATGATCACCTTTTCTTGCCATTTTTTTCTTCAATTGATTACTCTTATTGATGTATGATACAGTCCTTTGCATTCTTGCTAAATTTATAGTACGATTCCCCTTTTTTTATTTTATTTTTTGTATAAATATTTTCCCCACGTGGAGTTAACTTTCCACCCTCGCTAATTTTTAATAATTTCATCACTCCTACCTGAATATACTAGAGACGTTTGTATTCTTATTGAATTTAAAGTGCAATTTTTTTTTTTTTCTTTTTTTCTTATTGAATTTAAAGTGAGTTATGTAAAGCCTTCCCTTATAATTTTTTGCCTCAGTTAGTTACTGTATGGGAGAGAAATATTCACATCGCTCCGTACCTGCTTATTTCCAAGCTCGTCGCATTCCGTTAGAACTTCGTCATACTATAAAAAAAACAAATGTGAGCTACTCGGCGGATGGGTTTGCCGGAAAACCCCTCCGACGCTCAAGTTAGCTTGTAAGGAGAATAGAGAGCACTGTAGATAGAGAGAGAGTTGCACAAAAATTGCTTACCTCCGACGCTTGCATGCTCCTCTTTTTCAAGGCTGGCCATGCAGTCTCAAAGATTGTGGGCGCACTACATCTGTTGTCCTTCTCTGGACAGGCGACTATGCTCTCATTTACATTTCTTACACGTGTAGGGACCAAAACCTCTAAACAGTGTTTGTCGCTCCATCAAACGGTATTGACGCATACCAGGAGTGGGTTTCTCTCTTCCCTTTATTGGTCCACATGGGATGCTCGACCAAGCTGTTACTTAGCGAACCACTAACACCATGCTGGTTGCTTCCTGTCAAGCTAGATCTGAACCGGTTTACAAAAATCGACTGGAGGTAGTCATATCGTTCGGCATCTCGATTATTGACCGTGATCTCACGAACTGCTTGCATAGACCGCCCGCCTTGGTGATAGTAGCCCGAACAGTCTGCAGCTCGGTCGTCACACGACTTCGCTACCTTGGACCCCAATGTTGAGGCAACTCTGCTCATTAGCTGAGCCAGCTCGGCCGGGTTTGGCCCACACAATATTCTATGGTCATTGAGACTCGTGTCAGTTGTCTTGTCATCAATCAATCAGTCGCACTGACATCCCATCGGTCGTACTGACAGCCAGTCATCTTTTGGCCACGTGGTTTGCTCCATTCACTCCATGCAACCCCATGGCTATCACCATTATGCCAAAAATTCCAAAGGTTACCGCCCTTTTGTTTTCCCCCCATTTATACGCACTAGAAGTCCAAAAACCCTCATCACTGTTCACCTCATTTCTTGCTCAAAAAATCCTGGTTTTCTCAGAGCCTTAACTATCGCCGTCGCCGTCGCTGTCACTGTTGCTCACACTCCCTATCATCGTTCTTTCTTCGTCGGATTCGCCATCCTCCATTGAAGCTCCTCCTCTATACGGATCAAGATCCCTCACCGTGTTTGGTAACTCTTTTCGAATTTTTCTTCACTTCCCTTTTCCTTTGTTCTTCAAGTTCTTCATTTTTCTTCGTTTGAGACTGTTGACCTTCTACCTATACCCTCCTTGTGGGATAAAAGCTGACGGATATTCATAGAAATTAGGCGAAATCGCAACCAAAAGCATGCGTGAGGCCTCCGTGTCCCTCATTCCCTTTAATTTCAGTACATAAACTTAGTACTTGGGATGAACTGGGCAAGACCGAACAAAAATTCAGTTTTTGGATCTTAAAATTGTTCCAAACCGAGCTATAATGTATTTGTGGACCCTTCGAGTGATTTGGACCGCAATAGAGACCACTAGGAGTGTTAAATTGAGATAAGTGCCAATCATTTCTGATGGAGGCCCAGAGCCGACCTGACATCTTAGGTTGAGCAACCGAGATTAAAAAAGAAAACCGAGATAAAATAGCTTAGCAGAGACTTTTTAGCCGAGATAGGAATATTTGAAAGACGCGCACTTGATGCCGTGCTAACACTTTGTACTTATTTTTTAATAATGCAGAAATTAGGACCGACCAGGCACACCTCAACATCACCATCGGTGATGTGACGCCCCGATTCTACACCATTGGTTGCAGTCAAGGGAGAGTCACTAATGAGTCCTATGGTCAATAACCAAATAAGATCCCAGATCGCCGGAGGAGTCAAAATAGCCTCCCTTCTAAGTCCAGCTTTCTTAGGCAGCGCACTACCCTTTTGACAGATCTTAAAAGGTATTGACACAAGGTCTCATGAGCAACGATAAGGTTCATACATATACGTAGAATACAAATACATAACAACCACAATATACTTAATTCAAAAGATGGTTCCATTACATTATATCCCAAAAGAAAGCTTAAATCTTCACATGAGTCTTACAAAATATCCAAAAAGAAACTTCTAATTTTTCTAGGATAGCCAAAAGTCTTCGAAGGTTTCAGGCTCGTCGTCTCCAGTTATGAGTTCCTCTTCGTCACCTGGCATGATACGCCGTGAACTTTGAATGCCCAGTAAACATACATACGCCCCATCCCTTTTTCCCAGTCCAATACGCAGTCACAATTATAACATCAAGTAGTAAAGCATGATACTCAAATAAATAAATAAAAGGTTAAGTTAGATGTTAGTAAACTAGAAATCCCCCAAAGAGATTTCGTCCTCCCAATCACAAGAATCGGACGCGGATTATTCGATATGCCCCCTCTTTTGCTGCTTTGTTGCAGAACTAACCTCGGATGCCTACCAACAGTTATGTACCATGTAGCGCCAACCGCAGGGCCTCAAAAGAGACGGTAAAATAGGGCCTTGCCCGAATCCCTCCGTACACCAAACCACTTAGGGTCCGAATACAACCGCTCCGTTCAAGGGTCCCGAAAACCACTTGCGCAAGACTTTAACTTCCAAATAGGGAACGCATCCCAACAAACCATACATCACATATTATCATCTTTTCATTACTCAAGTGTTCGAAAACCCAATACCCTCCCAATTAGGTTTCCCGTTGAGTTAAATGTTTTACATCAAGGTTAGTCAAACTTACAAGACAATAATATTCACATAAGCATGCATCCTTAAGATGAGGAAGATAAATAACATAACCATAACACATATAATATCATGCCAAAATATGCTCATAAGCTAATAAACATTTTCATGAATACGAGGGCATAAAACATCCATGCATAACGAAGTTTTCAGATTTAATATCACATAAAGATTAAAATGAAAGGACTATTCTAGATCTTTCACCGGACTCGGCCTTCCTATGGTTCGTAGAGAATTTGATCTAGTTTCTAGAACATATTTCGGAAATGGGATTGCTTTTCTAGATTTCAAGTTATTTAGAAAACATTCCAGCGCTGTCCAGATTCTGTCCAGATCCATCGACCGTTACGAAAATTTGATTTTCTTGCAAACCGCTTAATGTTTTTCGATGAAACCAATTTTAGTTGAAAGCTAACTCCTCAAGGAAGATTTTGACATAAAATAGAGGTCCAGAATAATTTTATACATTTTTCTGGAATTTTTGGAAGTGGGCTGCAAAAAACAGATTCTAAGGTACCATGCCCAAAACAAGACGATTTATGAGAAAAAGGGTCCACCAAGGGAAAATTTTCGTTTCTTTTGTGATGAAAACAGGCCAACTAACGTACCTTAAACTCAGAAAATTTACTTGGAAATGTGCCTTTAGAAAGTTTGAGAAATTTGTATGAAAAAAGATGGTTTTGTGCCAAAATGGGAAAAATACAAGAGAGGTAGAGTCAATACTCAACTCTTAGCACCTTTAACACAAGTAACTCATCAAAAACATATCTGAAAACATTATTTAGAACCATTAGAAACATGTATTTGAAAAAGGAAAATGAAAGAAAATGCTGTGTTGTGGCTTACTTGTTAAGCTTTGAACAAGAAGGCTCTCTTCTTCCCCCCTCTTCCTCTCTAGACTTCTCTCTCTTGCTCTCCTTTCTCTCCTCTAGCCGAATGTGTGTGTGAGTGTGTTGTTTGTGCTTGCCAAGCTAGGGGATGTTGGTATTTATAGACAATTTTTGATGTAAAATGTCCTAAAAGCCCATTAGTTGGAAATGGATGGAAAGGTTAGGATTTGTTTGAAGTTTAAAGGAATAGGAGTGATTTTGGAGGCTTACTCAAGGATTAGGCAACATCTAGTTGAAATGAAACTAGTTTTGGAATTAGCATCCTAGGTCTAGGGTACTAGGTTTGTGGCTTTTCTGGAATTTCATGATGATAAATTTTGAAAATTGTCTCCTCACTTTCTCCTAGAATGGCCGGCCCTAGGGAAGGGTGAAGGGGCTATTTTTAATCAATTTAGGTTCTAGGGCACACTCCTCAAGATGTATATATATCTCACTTGATGATGGTACTTGTGGTACAAGGGTACATATACTAGTTTTTTGGGGTAAATTTTGAATTTAAATAAAGAGTGAGGGTTTGGAGTTAAATACATGTATTGGAACCCTATTTATGTAGAATTTAATTAAATTAGGTTAGGGAACCTAATCCGGCTAGGATAATTCCTGTTTTGATAAAAAAAAATAATGCTAACCGACAAGATTCGAATTAATTCAAGTAACCGAGGGGCTTTAAGAAAATAATTCAAACATTAGGGTCTTTAAAGTGAATACATATTTCAGGGGCTTCACAGGTGAGGCTCAAAGACCGAGCAAATAATCACCTGAGCCGTTCAATTTTGACCGAGTTACTATCAATTTTACCATACAAAATAAAACTGTGGTAGATGGGGAAGTATCGGTTTATGGTTAGTTCGCCTGGTGCAATGGCTGAGTCCGTAGAGAATACAATATTCCAGATGATGTCCACTTGGAGTTAGCCAAGAAAGGAGACACTCCCTGGGGAAAATTAGACGCCTGTTCCTTTATAGTCGTGTCCATTGTAGAAGGCGGCCTACGCTTCCCAGTCCAACCCCTAATCTTCGAATTTTTGAGGCAGACTAGGCTGTGCCCAACCCAAGTGTCCAACAATACATACAAGATAATAAATGGCGTGGCCATGCTGAATCGGATTCTCGGTTTGAACCTCGGCCTCGCCGAGATATTCCACTAGTATACACTTAACAAAAATAAAGGAGGCTTTTGTTGGTGCCTTAAAGTTAGCAAGGGCCGAGCAAAACTTACTGAGGGTAATCCAGATAAAAAAATAAATGATGATGACTTTTTGTGGGTGTCTAGAAATTATGAAGGCACCGAGGCACCCATATCGGGCTAGTACATATGCAAAAATTTAGGGAGCGCTGGTGAGCAACATAGCGCGGTTCAAATTTTTGTATTTGATTTGTTTTTTCCGATCTAACCCTCGCTTTCCTTTTACAGATTACAAACTTTTGGCAGACGATTACTCTCACGCTAACCAAGAGGCTATAAGGGTTGCTCTACAGCATCCGGCCGAGGAACGAGAAGCCCAAAAGCTGTTTGGATACGAGTTAAGCTTTCGTCATATAGTGCCGCGCAAGAGTAAGGTCACCGATTTCCTTCGTGCCTCGTCTCTAGAGTTCGATCCAACCCTTCCGCCAATCAGACTCATACCCTTAACAGCCGAGCAGGAGATGGCCAAAATCTGAGCCATCAAGTCGATGATCACATGTGAGCCGAGTGATTCTTAACCAGCAGAGATGGTAGGAAGGCAATAATCCCAGCAAGCAGCTCGAGAATCTGAGCCGGTGCTAGCTTTGGCCAGCGAGGCTTTGGTCGGTTGAAGAGGCCAAGATGGGCTTCGACTGAGCAAAGGCTAGTTGACGAAGATTCCTCCGAGCTTCCGTCTACTGAATAGGGAGAGCTAACCGTGCAAGCTATAATCGGTCAATCACACCAAACCTCGTCCCCCCAAGTGTAGTCGCCTGATCTCAAATATAAGGGCAGAGCTGTGACCACCACTGACTCCATTTATGCGAACAAGGATTACTCATTGGGCTTTAACATGACCAAGGGTTTGCTCCTCCCAACAAATATGAAGAAGCACGAGGAACTGTCCGACCTAAAGGTCCTCAGGTCGGCGGCGAAATCGATCTGCTGGAAAGAGAACGAATCTCTTAATCACTAAGTTATTAGTCGGTTTCGATGTACTAACCGTGTCTGTGTTGCAAGCTACGCAGGAAAACTACCTCATCCACAAGTACATGATTTCCGTGAGACAGAGTTTGAGGGAAGCCATCACTGATAACAAGGCCAAAACAGCCGAGCTGGAGAAGATGTAAGCTTCTCTTGAGTCAGTGATAGCCAAGCCAGATTTGCTAGCTGAGAAGCTTTCGAAGGCTAAAGATGACAAGGAAAATGCTGTGTAAGCCAAAAAAGAGCGGTACCTGGCCGAGCTACGCAAGCTCCGCACTGCTTGTAAGGCCGAGCTAAAGGACCAAGTCGATAAGGCTGAGGACTGTGGTTACGCGAAATACGAGAAGGTGTATGAACGGCAAGTGGGGGGAACAAAAGATATCTTCTTTCAATGTGGCTGGAAAACTACCACAAAGGCACTTGGCCATGGGTCTGACTATGATATTTTTAAGAATCCTCCACTGGCCTTTATTCCGCTGCACATGCAAGCTCACGCTGCAGCCGTACAACAGAAGTTGATTGAAGTGGCGACGGTTGCTAGCGCGGCTGAGGCAACACTCCCCTTACCGACCAATGAGAGTCCACAGTTGGTCAATGAGTAAGCAGAATTGCCGGACGATAGCAGGGCCAAGCTGGAATCCAATCCGAGGCCCATCATCGATAAAGAGCTCGCGGTGAACGCGACCGAAGAAGACCTAGTCAAGCCGGAGGAGACTGTAAACATAGATTCGGCACTTTTGTATTTTTCTCTTTTTTTTTTTTATTTTTGTTTTTGTTTTTGATGTAACCGGGCTGGCGGCCCCACCTTTTGTAACCAAACTTTAGTAGTAATAAAAATGAATGAATCTTTTTTCTGTTCGCCTTATGCATACGTGCTTTCCAGTTTGACTGCTTTGTCTAAATGTCGAGCTGAAATTTGCTCGATTAACTTTTCGAATGTGCATATGTGACAAATTCTCTGTCAAAATTAGGGAAGCATAAGGTCTTCCCAAGCAAAAATCAACTCGATTGTGGAAGCTAAAAAGTAGATCTGTTATCTCCCCGGTAAGCAAAGTCAACTCGGAGAGGGCGAGAAAATCAGCTCGGAAGTAACGAGCAAAGTCAGCTCGGTCAAATCAACTGTTTGAATGGACGAGCAAAGTCAGCTCAGAACAGGCAATCATAATTAGGGTGAACACTAACTGTGTGAATAGCAGACAAAGTCAGATGTGAAGCGTGTTGGGTCGCCGAGCTAATTTCCACTCAGTCACTTAATGAACTTACCTAGTTCCAATATGGAGAAGGACAACGTCCCTCCGGGCATATATCAGCTCGATTCAAATCAGGAGTTGGGCAAGCGACCAACTTTTACCCCGGCGAAAAAAATTAGCTTGGAATAGCGAGCGAAATCTGTTCGGCGTCAAATCACTAGTTTGACAGAACACCAACTATCTATTAAGGCGAGCAAAATCAGCTCGAATGAGGCGAGCAATTCAGATCGGCAAAAGATGAGCAAGATCAGCTTAGAACAAACGATCATAATCAGGGATAACACCAACTGTTTATACGGCAGGCAAAATCAGCTTGGACTGATCGAAGTTAACTCAGTCTTGGGCTTTAACTTGACAACTTTCTGCATGGTGGACCATTGCAACTAAGACCAAATTGCCCCTAGTACTCAGTAGCTTAACATTTTAATACGTAAACACATAATACAAGAGAAATATGTGGTTTTTTTCCATTGCACATTAAACATTACATATAATGCCAAAAGGCCAAGTGTGAATAAAAAGGAAGAAATATTACATTTCAAAAGTAAAAATAGCTTGAGATTGGCCACATTCCATGGCTTTGGTATAGCTTTGTCGTCCAAGTCCTCCAGATGGTATGCGCCCTAGCCAGCCAGGCCAATTATCTTGTGCAGCCCTTCCCAATTTGCACCCAATTTACCCTCACCGGGGACCAGTGTGTTGCCCATCACTTTCCGTAAGGCCCAGTCTCCAACTTTGAATAGACGTGGATGCACGGTCTTGTTGTATTTCTTAGAGAGCTCTTGTTGGTAGGTCGCGATGTGAATTAGTGCCATTTCCCTTCTTTCTTCAATCAGGTCCAACTCCAAGGCAATAGCTTCATCGTTCAACTCAAGCTCAAAATTTTCTGATTGGATGATAGGCATGCCGATCTCCAAAGGTATGACAGCCTCTACGCTATATGCTAGGGCAAACGGGGTTTCTTCGGTTAAGCGGCTTGGGGCAGTGCAGTATGCCCACAACACATTAGGTAACTCCTCAATCCACCTTCCTTTTGTTTTCTCAACCCTTTTTTTTTCAGGCCATCTAGAATAGTCTTATTTGAAGCCTCGGCCTAGCCACTTGATTAAGGGTAGGCCGCTGTAGAATTGTAAAACTCAATCTTCAACTTTTTGCAAAATCCGCGGAAGAGTTTCCCATCAAACTGCATGCTATTATCTGAGATGAAGGCTTTTGGGACACCAAACCGAGTGATGATGTTTTGCCAGACGAACTTCTTTACATCTTTTTTCTTGATAGTGGCTAATAGCTCGATTTCCACCAATTTGGTGAAGTAATCAGTGGCGGCGATGAAAACTTGCGGTTGCCCGAAGCCGTCGGAAACGGTCCTAAAATGTCCAACCCCCAAAGCGCAAATGGCCATGGACTAGTCAAGAGGAGCAACTCTTTGGCCGGCTGGTGTATCTGGTGAGCAAACTTCTGGTATTTCTCGTATTTACAGTGAAGGATTTCTTGTACAAGACGCCAGATGAAGAGAGCCAAAACTGCTTTGACTTGGCCCTAATCTTGTTGGCTTCTTTCTTTTCGATAGGTAAGACTCGATCTCTGAGGAAGACAACAATGGGATCCATCCATGATGGCCCCAAGTCGGTACAAAGTACTTCAGGTGCCTCCGGCTCTTCGATGTCGGGTCTAGGCAAAAACTCAATCATCAAAGGGTTGGGAAAGGAGGTTTGCATGGATGCTAAGCCGGCCAGTTCATCCGTTTGGCTATTCTCTTTGTGGTTGATTTGCTCCATTCTTATCGTACCAAACTTTTTGATTTCAATGCGTACCAACGCTTAATACTTGGCCATCCTTTCATCCTTGGCTTCGTATTCCCCGGAGGCTTGGTTGCCTACCAGTTTGGAGTCGCTAAATACCATAAGCTCAGAAGCCTCCATCCGCAAAGCACTCTTCAGGTCGGCCAGGAGGGCTTTATATCCTGCCTAATTATTGGATGCTGGAAATCCAAACGTGATGGCATGCTCAATGGTTAGCTCATCTGGTAAGGTCAATACAACCCCCAGCCCGGCACCATGCCTATTGGAGGATCCACTTCTCGCCAATGAATAATTTCTAACAATCAGACAGATTCTGAGAGTATCTTAAATCCAAGGCACAGATCGGCTTTGCAAACTTCTTTCTTGCATGGTCATCTAGCTCGTCATGTGGTAGGCTGGTCGGCTCTTCCTCTAATTGCCCGAGACTGTTTGGTCTTTCTATTACTTGTACCTCACCCCCCTTTGATGGCATCGAACTTATGTGTTGTGCTAAATCTACACTGGCCAAATCAATAGGACAAACATGGTGAGTACCTGAGGCAAATTCTGCCACAAAATCGGCCAGGGCTTATGCCTTTGTGGTTGTTCGAGGCTAAAACTTGATGTCATATTGCCCCAGATCTACTACTCACTTCAAAATTCTACCAGTGAAATCCGCCTTCTCAAAAAGCACTTTCAGTGGGAATTCGGTTAGCACCACTACTGTGTGGGCATGGAAATAGTGCGCTAACTTTTTAGAGGCCATCATGAGAGCTAGAGCCAACTTTTTGAGCGGCAGATATCTTGACTCGGCTAGGAGCAGTGTTTTGCTAACATAGAAGATAGGGAGATGTTGAATTTCCTCAGTTTAGACAAGCATTGTGCTTACTGAATGTTGATAAACAACCAAGTACAAGTAGAACTCCTCACCGGGTTATAGAGTGACCAGGATAGGGGCGGAAGAGAGGTATGCCTTCAAGTTGGCTAATGCTTGGTTGCATTCGTTATCCCAGGAGAACTTTGACTTCAAGGACTGGAAGAAGAGCCAGTAACGATCTAATGACTGACTAATAAATCTGTTCAGTGCGGCTGCCATTCCAGCAAGATATTACACGTCCATCGTGGAATTTGGACGTTCCAGTTCTTGTATTACCTTGATCTGTGAAGGGTCAACCTTAATCCCTCGTTTAGTGACCAAAAAACTGAGAAACTTTCCAGTGATATAGGCCACCATATCATCGATGTAGGCCTCCATAGTGCTGCCAAGAAGAGAAGCAAACATTTTGGTCACCATCGTTTGAAAGGTTGCTCCAGCGTTCTTAAGGCCAAATGGCATGACCTTATAGCAGTACAAGCCTCTCGACATGGTGAAGAATGTGATCTCTCGGTCTGGTCCCTACATAGTGATCTGGTGGTAGCCACGGTACGCGTCAAGGAAGCTAAACCTTCAGTGACTTGCGGTAAGATCAACTAGTTGGTCGATCCGTAGGAGGGGAAAGCTATCCTTAGGGTAGGCACGGTTGACCATCTTATAGTTGATGCATACCCGTCATTTCTCATTTTTCTTCGGCACTACCACCATGTTGGAGATCTATCTAGGGTAGTGCACTTCTTTAATTGCTCCATTCTCCAGTAAGTTTTTGACCTCCTCCGCCACTACCTCGGCATCGTGTAAAGCTGAGTCCCAATGTCACGACCCAAACCTGCCCCTATAGGTTTAGCGTCGTAACCGGCCAGTAATCATTGGATTACCAAAGGTTTCTTAACAGAATAACATATAGTTAGGGGCTACGGAAGCAAATATATAAAATATACATTGTCCATTGACCTGTGAAAACGTACATGGGACAGATAATTTTAAACCTTAAAACTAAAATACAGTATTTATATGCTATTTCCTGTACATACAACAGAAGACCTTCATATTGTTTAATTTTGATGATGTCTAAAATATTATTTGCCAAAATTTGGATTTTTTAATATACATATTATTTGACACAAAATAATATCTGTTTAAAATATATATTGTATGGTACGTTTGTTAAATATTATTTAAATGAAAATATTTTGAAAACTTTACTATTCACTTTTTGAAAAAAAAAAGAAAAAGAAAAAAGAATAGACTGATCACTATTCATCTTTTGATAAATTGATTGGTTGTATTATTTTGACAAATTTGGTATTGATGGGTTGTCTTCTTTTGACAAAATTAATATGAAGTGGAATGTTATATTTAATTTAAAATCTCTACAACATATACAGAAATTTAAAAATGGTATATATGTTCAAATCTATCATAAATATTACGTAAAGAGATTTTTTACTATGTATGCAAATATTTGTTTAGCATATTATATATAATGCATATAATATAAATAGAACACATCACGTGAACAATTAGATTTTTTGCACAATTGATTATATCATGTCATATATGGAGCAAATAATTTCATATCTTGCTTGTTTAAATTCAAAGTTGTAAATATTATATATATAGTCAAAGTCTTGAAAGTAATATAATATAATGTAATAATTACAGGAGAAGACTTATGTAATTTTTCATTGTAAATCTTTGAACATGTTTTGCCTGCAGAATTAAAAAGGAAAAAAGTTACAAAATGCTTTGAGTTTGCTTACAAAAAGAAAAAGAAAAAGTGAACAAAGAAAATTTATAGTTTGACAAAAAAAAAAAAAAAGTGCCCATGTCATCCATGACGTCAGTAAGGAACGTCTTACCTCTAACAAGTATATTTTTGTGTATAAATAGAAGTGTTGTGTGTGGAAAAAAATCAAGAAATTGAAGAGAAAAATTTCTGTGTGCTCCAAAATTCTGAGTATATTGTATTCTGCTATTTCACTTTCAAATCTAAGTATAACCTTTGTTCTTACACTTTTATATCTACTCTTTGTGAGAGAATTATTGTAAAAGAGAGTTTAAGTATCACTTATTTTTATTCATTATTTTTGTGACATATTTTGTAAGGGTAAGGCATTTATTGTTGAGTGAGGCTCAATAGATAAGAGTAAGTCATGTGCCAAATCCACAAGCTTGGTGGTGTATTTATTCAATTGATAGTAAAGAAATTCTCAAGGACGTTTCTTGGGGAGTAGACGTAGGCTTGGCGTGCCGAACCACTATAAATCTTAGTGTTTGATTTTCCCTCTCTATCTCTCTTACTTTTATATTGATAATTATTATTTTGTTTTTTTTATTTGTTAAAATTCTGAATATTGTGTTAATTTCAATATTGTAAAATTTTTAATAACCCAATTCCCCCTCTCTTGGGTTGCCTACCTGGGATAACAATTGGTATCAGAGTCTAGACTCTGTTTGTGTGACTTAACCGTCTTAGAGTAGATCATAGCAACCTCTAATTATTCCTTACCTGAGGGACAAGCATCCAATAGGCCACCATTATTTTGCGACACAAATTTTAGCTATTGGAAAACTAGGATGACCATACATGTTCAATCTAATGATTATGAATGTTGAAAAATTATTTGCAATGGTCCAAAAATTCCTACCAAAACCATAGATGGACTTAGGATACCAAAACTTGAGGTTGAGTGGAATGAATCAGATACTAGAATGGCCCAAATTAATGTCAAAGCCACAAACATGTTGTACTGCGCCTTAGATGCCAACGAGTTTAACAGAATTTTCACATGTAAAACCGTAAAAGAAATTTGGGACAAGCTTATAGTGACTCATGAGGGAACCAAACAAGTTAAAGAATCTAGAGTCAGTTTGTTAGTCCATAATTATGAACTCTTTAAAATGAAGCCTGATGAAACTATTTCTCAAATGTTTACTCGCTTTACTGATATTATTAATGGTTTAACTTCTCTTGAAAAAATATATACTAATACTGAAATTGTAAGAAAAGTGCTTAGGTCATTGTCAAAAAGTTGAGAGACAAAAGTCATTTCCATTACCGAAGCTAAGGATTTATCAAAGCTAAGTCTAGATGAGTTAATGAGATCTCTCTTAACTTATGAGCTCATAATGCAAGAAGGAAAGGAAGAGCATGACAACAACAAGAAGAAATGAATAGCATTTAAATCCACCTCGAAACATCAAGAGGATGAGTGTAACAACCCGAAAATTTAAGTTGTCTTTTATACTAGTATTATGGTTGTATGTGATAATATATTATTAAATAAATAATAATACATATAGAATCTAATTTGGCATTGGATTATCAAATATGGGATTAATTAGGGACTATTATTTTGGGTCAAATTAATAGAAATATGGAATTATAATACTAGTTGGGCCAAATTAAAGTTAAAGATAATAAATAAATGGGCAAATTACATATACCCCCTTAAGGTTTGGATAAATTACAGATACCCCCTGAGATTTCAGAAATTACATCCTACCCCCTAACAATTAACTCCGTTAACCCAGACAATAAATTGACTAAAATGCCCTCATGTCAAGTCAGTACTTGCATTTTATATAGGTTAAACTAAACTTCTTTTTTTTTTAACTAGGTTCAACTAAACTTCACTTTCTTCATTTCTTTATCTGAGAGAGAGACGGAAAAGGCATTGCAAAGGGGAAAGTGAGAGTATTGTTGTTTATTGTTGGATGCATAGATCTAAAAGAAGAAAAGACTACACAAAGAAGTTAAGATCGTTGATTGAAGAAAAATCTGAAATTTGTAAATGATCCATTTTTACTCTCTCATACTAAGCATTGAAATTTGGGGGGTTTAGGATTCTTTGTTCATGATTTTTTTTTTTATTTATAAAATTTGTTTTAGGATTATTTGCTTACGAAATTTTGTGAGTCTTTAATCGATTTTTTTGGATTTGTATTTTACCCTGTTAAAAAAAAAAATTTAGAGTTTAAAAGTTTGTTTTCAATCTATTTTAGGGTTGTGTTTTTTTTGGTTTCTTTCTACCTTTTTTTTTAATTAAATTTTTTGGGTTTTAAGGTTTGTTTTCAATTAGTATTTTAGGGATTTTTTTTTTTATATATATATTTGTTTTCTACTCTTACTTTTACTAAAATTTTGGGTCTGTTTCAATTAGTATTTTTGGGAATTTATTTGGTTTGTTTTCTATTCTTTCTTTTTCTAAAATTTCGATTTAGGTGGTTTTTTTGGGTTTATTTTCTACTCTTTTATTTACTAAAATTTTGATGTTGTAATGTAAGCTTGTTATGTAGATGACTTCTGATATTCATGAATTTTGTAATGATTTTTTTTGTATTTAGGACAATGTTGATCCCATGCTTCATGACATACTAGACACTTTAATGGTTCTGTAAGTCACATTTTGAATGTTAATCCTTACAAGTATAACTACATGCAATTGTTGGCTGATGCTTGTGAAGCTGCACTCACTAATGTACCTGGGAATTTTGGTGTGGGATTAAATTTGTACTTTACAAACACACACTAAGAGTAAGATGGAGGTTAAATCTGATCAGGATGTCATTAAAATGTTTAGTTCAAATTATGGTACTAAGGTGATTAATGTTTTTCTGGAACTTGATCAACTTTTACCTTCATTTGTCGTAACTGATACTCCTACTAGTAGAGAGGGACACGTGAGTAGTAGTGGCACAAGTACAAGAGGTGGTGTGGTTAGTAACATTGGAAATAGATTGGTAGTATCTGATGATTTATTTAGCAATGTGGATGACTACAATGATGTTGATTGGACTGAGTTAGGGGATTTTGAATTTAGTGAAGCAGATGCTGATGAAGAAAATGCTTATATCATTAGTGATGAGGATAATGAGGACACTTCAGATAATGATGAGGGTAGTAATGGGTCAGATAAACCAATTGAGGCTAATGATGAGGGGATATCAGACTATGAATCTGATGATATAGGAGGGAAATATTCGACTGATGAAGAAGATGTGCAAGGTGTTAATGTTGACAGATATATGAGGGGAAAAATGTTTGAAATAAAGGAAGGGAAGAAAATAACATTGGAGAAGGGAATGATATTTGATGATGTGTATCACTTCAAGACTGTGCTCCAGGAATTTGCAATTGAAAGAGGTGTTAAATTGATTAAAATAAAAAATGACAAGAAAAGAGTGACTTGTATATGTGCTTCCTCGATGTGTGAATGGAGAATTCATGCTTCTCCATTACCTGATAGAGTGACATATAAGATTAAGACATTGGGCCCCGACCATACACGCGTTAGAGTAGAAAGGAATACTGAAGCAACATCATCTTGGATTGCTAAGAAATTTGAAAAAACTCTTAGAGGGAATCCTGAGATCACTCTAGAGGCAATGCATGATGAAATGGCATAAAATTATGGATTGGAGACTACAAGGATGCAACTGTACAAAGGAAAGAGGAAAGCCATGGAGGCAACTGAGGGTAATCGTGCAGAGGCTTATACCAAACTTCCAATGTATGCTGCAGAAGTGTTGAGGACCAATCCTGGTAGTTTGGTCAAAATTGAAAGGGAAAGAAAGCCACCATCTGAGCCAAACTTACCTCCTCCCTTACCAACATTCAAAAGAATTTTTCTTTCATTTGCAGCCATACAACATGGGTTTATAGAAGGTTGCAGACCTTTCATAGCTGTGGATGAGTGTCATTTGAAAGGACTATTTGGGGGCATATTGTTAGTTGCAGTTGGTCTTGATGGAAATAATGGTCTTTATTCTATTGCAATTTGTGTGGTGGAGAGTGAATGTAAGGATAGTTGGGTCTTTTTCCTTTACCACTTGAACACCATTTTTGGTAATGGCCCCCAAAACATGCCATTGACAATTATGTCTGATGGTCAAAAGGGCATTGAGCCAGCCATGAGACAAGTAATACCCCAAACAACACATAGGAGGTGCTGTAGACACATTTTCAGCAACTTGAAGGGCAAATTCCTTGGTTTAAAGATGAAAATAGCCTTTTGGGCTGCAGCTAAAGCTTACACTGTCAAGGATTTTAACATTGCAATGGAACAGATGTTGGAGTTATCTTCTGAAGCACATAGCTGGCTTTCTAAATTTCTAGTTGAAATATGGGCAAGACACACATTTGATCATACGGTGAAGAGTGAACATGTTACTAGCAACATGATTGAGTCATTTAATAATTGGATTGGTAATGTTAGGGGTAAACCTATCTTGACATTGTTGGAAAATATCATATTGAAACTGATGAACAAGTTACATAAGAGGTTTGAAGAGGCAGCTTCATGGCAATCTTTGGTAACCCCTAACATTAAGAAGAAATTGGAGGAAGTGGTTCTTCAATCTAGACTTTGTAAAGTGACTTTTACAGAACAAGAAGAGTATCAAGTGGCTGAAGGTGTGGTGTCTTATATTGTAAACCTACAAAGAAGGTCATGCTGTTGCAAGATATGGGACATAAGTGGAGTCCCTTGCAAGCATGGAACAGCTTGCATTACTCATAAGAGGATAAACTTGGAGACCTATTGTGACACAATGTACTACAAACACATTTATTTTAAGGCATATGGGGAAATTATACATCCAATACATGATGAGAGTTTATGGGGTCCAGTTCTTGGAGATGAGTTGAAGCCTCCACCTCTTAAGAGGATGCCTGGACGACCTAGAAAAAGTAGGAGAAGAGAAGTTGATGAGGTTGCACCATCAAAAAGATCATGCACTGTGAAGTGCATCATTTGCAAAGGGATTGGGCACAATAAGAGGACATGCCAAAGGGCACCTATTAAGGGTAGGGAAATGGGAACAAATGAGTCTGCTCAGAGAGGAATTGGTACTATTGTTGAAAGGAGCACTATTGGAAGGTTCACAGCTACTAAGAGGAGCACTGTTGATGTAAGTATGAATGACAAATGATTATGTTATTTTATTTTATTTTTTCACATGGAATTTGAGGCCAACTAATCCACTTCATTTTTTAGGATCAAGGACAAGATGGGGTGCTTCCAACTCAGTGGAGCATGACTTGAACCATAGGTATGCATGTAATTGCATCATGCATAACACTTAAAATATATTCATTTGTGTTTATTAATTTGTTGTTCTTTGTTTTTTTATTTTTCAGGTGATATTTTTTGTCCAGGAATTGCTTTTTGTATAGGGGATGCTGGAAGGACTAGGGTATACTTTTTTGTGTAATTAGTGGGTATACTTTTCTAACAATGTCTTCATATTAGTACATATCAGAAGACATGCATCCTTGCTCACCACAGGTTTTTGAATTGGGTGGGCTACTACTCTTTTATTAACTTGCAAAGTTTTTGTTGGACAAGAATTTGTATCTGAATATGTAATGTAATTAAGTAAATATTTCAGACTTGTATTTTGGTGGACATGAATATTTCAGACTTGTAATTAATTTTGTTGGACATGAATATGTAATTAAGTAACTATTTCAGACTTGTGTGAATTTTTAAGCTGATATTTCAATTTCAAGCTACTTGAGTGCTCTTTTTTCATTCCTTCCATGTTGAAGAGGATTCCATGGTATTTATTTATTACCCAAAATATAACTATTCACCCCAAAAAAAACTCAAAAAATAACAAATTAACTGAATAAGTTGCGAATACAAAATTAATTAATTTAATAATTTATGAAATGCAAAATTAAAATGGAGAAACATTTATCAGATGTTAAAAATGTCGTAAAATTAACAAATAATTAAATAAGTTGCTAACGTACGAAATGATTTATCAAAAAAAATTTATGTATAGTTTGATTTTTAGAAATTTGTTTTCAAATTTTTTTAAAAAAAATAAAAATTAATTTGGTTAAGAAATAAAAAATAAAAAATAAAACATAATTATCATTTTTATATAATTTTATCTTTGGAGTTGTTAGAAATAATTTTTTACAAATTAAATATATTTCTTTATATTTATTTTTATTTTATAAAAAGTTTGATTTTTTTTTAAAACAACAAACCAAAGGGTTGTGTTCAACGAAAATAAAATAAAAAATAAAAAGTTCTTTATGCTTTGGTACAGGTTGTCTGGTTGTGTTTAAAATTAATAAATAAATAAAGGGGGTTGTTTGGCACTTTGAAAGGTCCTAGGGGTAATATGGTCCATCAACATAAATTTTGGTGATGTCAGCACACTTTTGTAACGGCTTGGTTGACGGCAGGGGTCCAATTATTACGCGAATATAAATCTCAGGGGGCGGGATGTAATTTTCGAAACCTCAGGGGGGTATCTGTAATTTAACCAAACCTCAAGGGGGTATATGTAATTTGCCCTAAATAAATAAATATAAAAGTAAGAGTAAATAAATAAATAAATAAATAAATAATAATAATAATAATAATAATAATAATGGGTGTGGTAGTAAAATAAATAATTAATTTTCTGTTTGTATACGATAGAGTGTAATTTAATTAGGAATTAATTTATTTATATAGTTATATTAGAAAACTGGGTCAAAGTGTTATTATTTTAAATATTTATTAAAGATAAGTATAAATCTAATCGAATCTGTAAGAAGATTCGTGCCTGGCCATGTGTTGGTCGAATGAAGCTTTTACCTCCCTATTTATAAGGAGGAGTTGATCAACTCAGGGGAAAGAAAGGAAAAGAAAGAAAGAAAAGAAAATGAAAAAAAGAGAGGAATGAGAAAGGAAAGAAAGGAAGAAAAAAATAATGGAAGTCGAAAGGTCTTTGGTAGTGGAAAGAAATAATGAGGTATTAAAGTTAAGGTGAGTTATATTATACCTTGAGTTACTATAATATATTTTACGTATATTTTAACTTACCATAATTTATTTTATACAAGTTATATTTTTTTAGTTATGTTAATACAAGTTATGTTTTATAAATATTTCAATTACGTGGATTAATTTCTGAACTCTATTTGTTAAAACGAAACCCATGGATATGCTTGTTTATATTTTTAAAGAATATTTGATTATGACCTTATAAACAATTATGTTTTGTAAGTACCACCACGGGAGTCCCACGCCTTACGGGACTTAAATAACCATTGGCCTCTGTTTGGCCATTTTGTGGACCTCTGTTGTCATGTATGTATTGACTTCTGAATTTCTGTGAGGCGCAAAGTGCTGTGCGGAAATAAGTGCTACACTATTGTGGGAGCCACCTCTATAATCCGTATGAGCCACCTTTTGAATCCGTAACTCTGTATTGTTATGAATCCATTAACCCTCTGATTTCTGGTGTGAAGCAAAGTGTTGTGCGGAGATAAGTGCTACACTATTGTGGGAGCCACCTCTATAATCCGTACGAGCCACCTCTTGAATCCGTACCTCTGTTCTGACTGTCACTCCCGTGATCTCTGTTCTGTTCTGTTTGGTACTATGGTTATGGTTATTTATTTACATAATCTCGGTTTTGCTACTTAAATGATTATTTATTCAGACTAAGCTATCTTAAATATTTTAGTGACATAACTATCCATGGTTATTTTGTGTCCCTTATACTCTTGGTATAATATTTTTCACCCTGCCATGTGCTTATAGCTGTTTATCAATTTTCAGGAAACAATGCAATTCAGAAATAGCTTTTGGAAAGTCTTAGATGCAGGATTGCGAAATAGACAAACACAGTATTTTTATGATATTTTTATGTGTAAATATTGGCCTTTTTGGTCAGTAAATTTTGTAATAAAAATAGAAGCTCCAATGATTATTTTGGTACCCTCACTTAAATATTATTTCCGCTCGCGCTTATTAATTTGTTTAAGAATTGGCCGGATGTAACCTCAGTTACTGGCCATTACGATGCTTAACCCTTGGGTACGGGGAGCGGGTCGTGACAATGAGGAAGATGATTCAGATGAGGATGAGGAAATGACATTCATCGCTAGAAAGTTCCAAAGGTTTGTGAGAAAAAAAAAAGGGCGTACAAATTTTTTTTAGAAAAGTCTTCAACAACAGAGATTTTCAAAGAGGAGAAAATCACAAAAAATTTGAAGTTACCTGCTACGAATGCAACAAACCTGGACACTACAAATCAGAATGTCCGGAACTTAAGAAAAAATTCAATAAGGACAAGAAGAAAACTATGATTGCAGCATGGGAAGAAGATAGCGATGAAAGCGACACAAAAACTGAAGTTTGCAAAAATGAGGTTACTAAACTATGCGTAATGGCACTTGGAAACGAAAATAAGGTAAATGACGAATCCTTTACATTTGATGAATTACAATTAGCTTTTGATGAATTATATGCTGAATTTAAGAAACTTAGTTTGAAAAGTAATTGTTAAAAGAAAGTGATTTTAAGTTTATTAAAAGAAAATGAATCATTAACTTCCAAGATAAATGTTTTAGAAAATGAAGCCATGAAAATGAAAAAGAAAAATGAGATTTTAACTCAAAAAAAGTCTTCAATTTTTGAAAAACATTTAGTTGTATTGTAAAAAGAAAATGAGTCTTTAAAAAATAAGCAAATTATTTTGAAAGAAAATATTGAAGACTTGAAAAATACTTTTTCAAAATTCACTCAAGGTAGAGAGACTTTAGATAAAATTCTTAAAAATCAAAATCATACTTTTGGTAAAGTCGGAATTGGATATAAACCTTTTTCAAAAGTAAAAACTGTCAAAAATGCTTTGTGTATGCATCTTCTAATTACTCTCATCTCACATGTTATTTTTGTGGTACAAAAGGTCATATTTCACCTTCATGTCCTGTTAAAAGAAATCATTTTGCTAAAATAAAAAAGATATGGGTCCCTAAAGACATTTCAAGAGTGTCAAATTTTAATTTTTATGGACCTAAGAAAAAATAGGTACCAATAGAAAAATCAAATTTTTGTAGGTATGTTTCAAAACAGAATCTAGTAACGATAGATGGTATCTCAACAGTGCATGTTCGAGGCACATGACTGGAAATAAAGCTATATTTGCCACACTCCAACCAAAGGATGGCGGATATGTGACTTTTGGTGACAATAGCAAGGGTAATATCATTGGTGTAGGAAGTATTGGTAAAAATATCTCTCTTATTATTGAAAATGTTTTATTTGTTGAAGGTTTAAAACATAACTTTCTTAGTATTAGTCAATTATGTGATAAATGTTATAGAGTTATTTTTGAGAAAACTTATTGCACTATTGAAAACATCCTAGAAAACAAAATTTTATTTGTAGGTTATAGACATGAGAATGTATATGTGTTTGATTTGCATGATTTGTCTTCTTATTTTAATGTTAAATGTTTATCTGCTATAAATGATAATGGTTGGCTTTGGCATAAAAGATTAGGACATACTTATTTTGATTTAATTTCCAAGCTTTCAAAAAATGAGTTAGTCATTAGTTTACCAAAAATTATTTTTGAAAAAGGCAAACTTTGTGACGCATGTCAATTTGGAAAACAAACTACAATTTCTTTTAAATTCAAAAATATCGTTTCAACTACGAAACCGCTTCAATTGTTGTATATTGATTTATTCGGACCATCTAGAACATTAAGTTTAAGAGGAAAATCGTATGCTCATATTTGTGTTGATGATTATACTAGATATACATGGGTATTATTTTTAGCACATAAAAATGAAACTTTTTATAATTTCTCAAGACTTTGTAAAAGAATTCAAAATGAAAAAAATCTTAATATTTGTAGTATTAGAAGTGATCATGGTAGAGAATTTGAAAATGATGATTTTATTATGTTTTGTGATGAGTTTGGAATTGATCATAATTTTTCTGCCCTTAGAACTCCTCAACAAAACGGAGTAGTTGAAAGAAAAAATAGAACTCTTGAAGAAATGGCCCGTACTATGCTTTGTGAAAATAATTTGCCTAAATATTTTTGGGCGGAAGCTGTTAACACTGCATGCTATGTTGTAAACCGTGCTATGATTAGATATATTCTTAAGAAAACCCCTTATGAAATTTGGAAAGGTAGAAAACCTAACATTAGTCACTTGCGTGCATTTGGTTGTAAATGCTTTGTATTGAATAATAATAAAGATAACTTAGAAAAATTTGATACTATGTCGGATGAAGCTATATTTATTGGTTATTCAATCTCCAATAAAGCTTATAGAGTATTCAATAAAAGAATTATACTTATTGAAGAATCTGTGGATGTTGTTTTTGATGAATCCAACAACATTAATTCCAAGAATCTCGTAAGTAATGATATTGTAGAAAATCAACCAAGCATGGAGAGCATTTACATAAAAAAAATGAAGAAAATCCATTACGCGATGAAGAAGAAATGACAATGGAGAAACTTCAAGAAATATATGCTCTTCCAGAAAGCGACTCAAATCTACCAAAAGAATAGAAGTATGCTCATGGCCACCCCAAAGGCCTCATCATAGGTGATGCGACGGAAGGTATAAAAACTCGTTCCTCTGTTTGTGGTAACTTAGCGTTTGTTTCACAAATTGAACCAAAATCGCTTTTAGAAGCTGAAAATGATGAAAACTGGATTTTAGCAATGCAAGAAGAATTAAATCAATTTGAAAGGAATGAAGTTTGGTTTTTGACCCTTTGACCTAAGGATCATCCTGTTATTGGTACAAAATGGGTTTTTCGAAATAAAATGGATGAATCCGGAGTTGTTACTAGAAATAAAGTTAGGTTGGTAGCCCAATGTTATAATCAAGAAGAAGGCATTGATTTTGATGAAACTTTTGCACCGGTTACTAGACTTGAAGCTATTAGAATGTTACTTGCTTTTGCATGTTTTAAAGATTTCAAATTGTATCAAATGGATGTTAAAAGTGCTTTCTTAAACGGGTACATTTCAGAGGAAGTTTATACTAAACAACCCCCCGGTTTTGAAAGTCATAAATACCCGGATCATATTTTCAAACTCTCAAAAACTTTATATGGCTTGAAACAAGCTCCTAGAGCATGGTATGAAAGATTGAGTAATTTTCTACTTGACAAAGGTTTTTCTAGAGGAAAAATTAATACAACACTTTTTATACAAATCAAAAAGGAAGATATGCTAATTGTTCAAATTTATGTTGATGATATCATTTTTGGTGCTACTAATGAAAATTTGTGCAAAGAGTTTGCTAAAGACATGCAGTGTGAGCTTGAAATGAGTATGATGAGGGAACTAAATTACTTCATTGGTCTACAAATTAAACAAACTAATGATGAAATCCATCTAAATCAAACGAAATATATCAAAGATCTACTCAAAAGGTTTGAAATGGAATCATCAAAGCCTGCAGCAACTCCAATGAGCACATCAATAAAAATTGACAAAGATGAGCAAGGTAAACTTGTAGATAAAAAGAAATATCGAGGTATGATTGGTTCTTTGCTCTATCTTACTGTAAGTAGGCCCGACATAATGCTTAGTGTTTATATGTGTAACGCCCTCAAAAGTACATAAATCAATCATTCACAAGATCCATAGACATAATAGAAATGTTATATTTTCATTCATCAGAGTTAATATTACAAGAGATATTACATACATTACACTTTCACAAATGATCATCCTGAAACTATAGCATGTAACTCTGAATGTTAACAACAGAATAAGTGCCCTACTGGCTTACATCTTTCCAAGACCTTGCTTGGTTACAACAAAAGAAGAGTCCTAGCTCTATACATATAAAGCCATCGGCTTGAATAAACATTCAGTACAAAAACGAAATCATAAAAGTGAAGCCTTCAGCCCCTAAGCCTCCCAAGCTATGCCCTTGGAGGCGGCATGTCACCTATACTTGAAAATGGTTTCCCAAGTAGGGTGAGCCAAAGCCCAGTAGAGATATGCTAAACAATATATGAGAATTAGAAACATTCTTAACCAATACATATTCTTTTCAACGTCATTCAACATAGATAGCCAATATCTCAATTCATTTCCATTATTCCGTCCGGGTAAATCAATTAACCAAATTCATTATTATCAAAGCAACTAATATGAGACTACAACTCAATGGTTCACAATTCATTACATTCATCAATTCAACACTTCCATTTCTTGCCATTTTACGAAACAATGTCCGAGGGAACCGGCACCCATAAATATATAAGATTTCGGGACTTTCACCCTGGACACTCCGGCCAACTTAATTATCAATGGAGTCTATCCCCTATCTCCTCCCAAACAATAGAGTACATCCCTTATCTCCTCCCAAACAAACATATATATACAATGTATTTAAACACTTTGTTATATACAATGACTAATCAAAACACATATTCAATGGTTTAATCAAACCGTCATATTCAATGACATAATTCGATTAATTAGTTTCAATCATCCTAATTCTCATGCAGTTTCTACAACAATCATAGCTATCCTCCACCGATAGCCTAAAACAGATGTATCTAAACAGATAAATAAATCTATCAACAGATAATTTATCAAATTCCATAAGTATGTGATTTATCAAACCAAACTACACCATTCAATCACATTTCCCCCAATTTCATAATTCCCAAACCAATTTCATTATTTACATAAATAGTAATTTCAATTCAACTTAGGGCAAAATTTTCCCTTTTTCCAAAATATCAACCTATAGGTCCAAATCTCACCACTTCAACAATAAAGAACCTCATACACAAACCCCCAAGGTTACTTTGTGAATCAACATGAAAAACCCCCTTTAGTTTAGAACCCAAACCTTAACTTTTACCAAAATCTTCCCAAATCCCACAATTTATAAAAAATGACAAATATCTAGGTTAAAGCTCATATTAAATAGTAGAATATCCCTATCTTAAGCTTAGATGAGAGAGAAGAGAGAAAGCTCAAAAGTCGATGGCGATGAAACCACGTTTTGCCCCGATCAAAACGAAGCCCTTGACAAGCTCTACACTTTATCTTAAAGGAGCAAGGTAAAAAGATCACTCTAGGTGAGTAGATCTAGAGATTTAAGTGAAAAAGTTTGGGTTTTAGAAAGAGAAGAGAGAGATCACGGTTTAAGAGGAAAAAGGGAAGGAAAATCATGGGAGAAAAAATGGTTTGGGTCTATTTATAGAAGTGAGGAAAAGCCTTAAGGTCAAATAAAATAATAGGCCCCAAAACCCCCTTAGATAGGGCCCATTCAGACCTCAAAAATCTGAAAAAAACACGCAGGGGTCGACCATTCGAGCATGGGGGTCAACCCTTTAGATAGAAAAGACAATCTGCACAAACATGGGGGGTCGACTCTTAGACAGGATATGGTCGACCCTATTTTCCAGCAACTAACACACAGACATAAGAGGGTTGACCCTCTCTAGTATGGTGTCTACCCTATTTTCTAGCAACACTTCCAGAAACTTCACCAACAGGTAAGGGTCGACCCTTAGGAAGGCTGGTGTCGACCATAGAATAGAATTTCTAAGTTTCCAAGGAACTTTTGACAAGAATAAGTGCGAACAACCAAACCCAACAAGTTTAAATCGGATTATACTCCTCTAAAACCAATGTACAACAATACCAAAGATTTCCAAAATAAAAATAAAGGATTCGAATACACTTCCCCAAAAGCTTTGAAAGATACAAGTGCTACAGTATGTGTACATGTTTTCAATTCGCACCGAAAGAGTCACACATCACCGCAGCCAAACATATTTTCAGATATCTTGTCGGCACTCTAAATTTGGGATTATGGTTTCCTAAGGGAACCACCTTTAAACTTTTTGGTTACTCAAATGCCAACTTTGCGGGATGTAGACTTGACCGAAAAAGCACTAGTGGTACTTGTCATTTTCTTGAACACTCTTTCACTTCTTGGTTTTGCAAAAAACAAAACTTAGTGGCTTTGTCAACTGCTAAAGCAGAATACATTGTCGCCGCTGGGTGTTGTGCACAATGGCTTTGGATGAAACAACAACTTTAAAATTTTGGACTTCACTATGATCATATTCTTATAAAATGTGATAACACAAGTGCCATTAACCTTTCAAAAAATCCTATTCAGCACTCACGCACTAAACACATTGAAATAAGGCATCATTTTCTAAGAGATCATGTATTCAAAGGTGACATTGAACTCGAATTTGTGCCTACAAATCGTCAATTAGCTGACATATTTACCAAGCCTCTAAATGAAGAACAATTTTGTTATATTAGAACAGAACTTGGTATGATGAATACTCTAATATAATGTTTATATTAAAAATAATTTTTTTGATAACTAAATAATTAAATAAAATATTTCTAATAATAATTATAAATAATAATAAAAATAAAAATAAAATAAATTATATACATATATATTCTCTCTCTCTTTCTCTCACCCACTCCGTTTCTCTCACACCCGCTCTCTCCCTCACTCTCTGTTTTCTCTTTCTCTCGCTTTTCCTTTCTTTCTCTCATTCTCAGCTGACTCCATCTTCATCCTCAACATCGTCTACAACCAGCCCCATCATCCACAACATCATCTATCATCCACCCAAATCCCTTACCAATTTACCGAGCTCCATCACTTCTCTACCCAAAATCTGCATCACCATCTTTACCAATTCATCAAGTTTCATCACCGATCCATCAAGTTCCGTGACTGATCTATCAAGATCCATGACTAATCCATTAAGATCCATTGTCAATCTACAAAAATTCGTCACCGATCTACACGATCTTCTTTATTTCCTCCGATCATCAAGGTCATCACTGATCAACATATTAAAATTCTTTTTGCACTGTGTTATATTTTTTTACTTGTTGTATGTAACTCCAAACTCTCTTGGATTTAATAATGGTTGCTTCTACCTTGTCTGAAGAAATTGTTTTGAGATTCACAATTATTATCAACAAAAAATAATAATAAATAAATAAATAAAAGGGGGTGTGTGTATATTTTGTGCATAATTTTAGGGGGAGTATATACATTTTTTTTTTTGGCACTACTTCTTATTTGCACTACCAAATTTTTTTTTTGAAGACAGAATGTATATAAATAAAAATAAAAATAAAAAAAAGGGGGAGGAGAAATGCTTGTAATTTTATTTTAGAAGAAGAAAATTTTACTCGATTACATGTAAGTTTTCAGAAGGCTTCATGTAAGTTTTACTCGCTGGTTTGCTACAACCACTCCCAATACCGGAATGGAAATTGGAGCACATTACCATGGACTTTATTGTGGGATTGCTTTGTTCTTCTCGAGGTATGGACTTTATTTGGGTTATAGTTGACCGTTTAACTAAGTCTGCCCATTTCCTGCCTGTCAAAACTATTTATAACGCTGATAAATTGGCCAATATCTGTATTACTGAAATTGTGAGACTGCATGGAGTGCCAGTATCCATTGTGTCTAACAGGGACTCAAAGTTTGTATCGAGATTTTGGCAGAGTTTGTAACAAGCTTTGGGGACTGAACTGAGGCTGAGTAGTGCCTATCACCCACAGACAGATGGACAAACTGAATGAACTAACCAAACTTTAGAGGACATGCTCAGAATGTGTGTGTTAGACTTCCAGGGAAATTGGGAGACCGACTTGCCATTAGCTGAATTTGTGTACAACAACAGTTACCATTCAAGCATTGAAATGGCTCCTTACGAAGCTTTGTATGGAAGAAAATGTCGTTCTCCGATATGTTAGGCTGAAGTAGGTGATAGACCTTTGTTGGGACCGGAACTTGTGGAAGAAACAACCGAGAAAGTGAAACTGATCCAGCAACGCTTGAAAACTGCACAGAGTCGGCAGAAAAGCTATGCTGATGTCCAAAGAAGAGATAGAGAATATGAAGTTGGGGACCATATGTTCATAAAGGTGACCCCGATGAAGGGTCAAACTCGGTTTGGTGTTAAGGGCAAGTTGGCGCCAAGATATGTTAGACCTTATGAAGTCCTCAAAAAGATCAATCTGGTATCGTATCGGGTAGCCTTGCCTCCAGTAATGGAACATATGCTTCGAAAAGATCATAACGTCTTTCATGTATCGATACTTCGGGAATATTTGAGAGATCCACTTCACGTCATCGAACCGACACATGTGCTTTTGAAAGATGACTACACTTATGAGGAGAAACCTATAGAGATTATGAATCGCCGAGTCAAAAGATTGAGGAATAAGGAAATACCACTAGTAAAAGTTGATTGGCAAAACCACGGAGGGACCTATGCAACTTGGGAAACCGAGGAAGACATGATGAAAAGATATCCAGATTTGTTTCCGTTGGACCCAATGTTGTTCCAGAATGAAGGTAATTCGAGTTTGGGGACCAAACTCTTTTAAGGGGGGAAGACTGTAATAACCCCGACCTTCGATTAATGCTAATCCATGATTAGTTATGCCTAACAGTAATTTAGAAGGAATCCGGAATTAATTTGCATATGTATTGCATTATCTTTGCGTTTCTATCTGTTTGCCATAAAATGATCTGTTCATGTTTAGACTTTGAACTGCGAATTGAAAGCTTTATCGGCGCCTGATTTCAAAATTGATTAGTGTTTCATACTAGTTAGAATATATGTGATTTTATGGTAGATTTAATTAAAATTTGATTTGGTATGATTAAATTAGATTAAATAATGTTAATTTACACTTGTTTGAGTTATTACAAGTTTGCCACTTAGTGGCTTGATTCTAGACAACCTTTATTTTGCTTTATTACATATTGGATGCATTATTTGCTCATCTTCTTGTGACCAAACCGAGAGAAGGAGAGTGTAGGAGAGAACAACTTGATTTCAACTAGGATTTGGCTTGAAGTTAGGAGAATTGAAGAGAATTTGCATATTTGAGCTTCCATACCTAGAATTGAAGACCTAAGGTAGGGAGTTCATCCTTTTAATTATGGATTTGAGTTGTCCTTGCTAGATTCATGGTGAAATTGGTATTTAAAGTCTAGACTTAGCTCGAGGTGTTGTTTTAAGAGTCAATCCATGCATGCATGGATAAATTTCCTTGTTTTGAGTTTGAATTCTAAGATTCCTTCCACGCATGTGTTAATTTCACTCACATTATGGTCATTCAACTTGTTTTCCATCAAATTATCAAGTTTGATTATGTTTTGGAGGGTTTGAATTCAAAGAGGTTCTTGCATGTTGAATTAATAGCATATTCATAAAGTTCATGTTGATTTTGCACAAATTGGGTTGCTTTTGGGCCATGATTTCTTGAAATGATTTTTAATACATGTTGTTTTATGAGTTATTATATGTTTCCTCAAATATTGGCCCAAAAAAATGAGTTTTGAAGGCTTAAAGGTTGAGTTTCATGCATGGAGGTCAATCTGGATTTTCCAGAAATTTGACCCACGCTCGAGCGGGGACTTTCACGCTCGAGCGTGAAGCCTGAGTACGTGCACTTCCTCTCCAGTGGCGAGAGTCACGCTCGAGCGTGAAATGTGTATACCCAAAAGTTTGTGTGTTTTGCAGTCCGCTCGAGCGGAAGAAGCCACGCTCGAGCGAGGGTCTGTATCACATGCTCGAGCGGGGGTCGAGCGCCCGTTGAGCGTGAATTTCATGCATCTAGCACTTTTTCATAAGTTTGTAGTCTGCTTGAGCGTGGAAGTCCACGCTCGAGGGGAGCTTCATTGTCTGCATGTCCGCTCGAGCGGGGAAATCCACGCTCGAGTGTGGACCTTATCTTCAGCAAAATTTGAGAAATGGTTTTCAATGCATTTTTGCATCCTCATTCCATCCTAGGCATTCCTAGGCCATGTTTAAGACCCCATAATGAGGATAAGAGATTAGAAACACACTAAGAGCCAACGAAATAAGTTTTGTACAATTAGAACGTGTGTTACAAGTGTGCATCTGTTATGTGTTGTGTAGGTCACGTGCCACGTACCGTTTGACCAAGTTTACTCCGTCTGTCTGTTTCAAGGCCCACTATGAGTAATAACTCTGTAAAGTTATGTTTAACTTAAGTATTTTTTGACTGGTATGGTATGATCTGTTTTCTGAAATGCTATCTTACGAATTATGAATGAATGTCCAATTTTCTGAAAAGTATTTGTGGCACCCTTAGTTCACGTGGCCCTTGCCCGGGGGGTAACAATACCGCGACCAATCTGCATGTGGCCCTCGCCCGGGGGTAACAATACCGCGGCCAATCTGCACATGGCCCTTGCTTGGGGGTAACAATACCATGGCTACTTGCGCGCAAGATATGGACCTTTATGGTTGTTGGTACCAACTATGCATGTGGGTCTCTGGACCAAATTGATCTGATAGCTAATGAGTGTACCACGTATGATCTTATGCAAAATCTGAATATGAACATGAGTGTGTATCTAAATCTATTTCTATTTTGAAGTCTGAATATGTTCTGATTTAAATACTGGATCCTAACTCGTGCTGGACATCATTCATAAAACTCCTTTACTCTATTATTATTCACTGGGCTTCCGCTCACAGTTTATATTATGTATGTAGGTGAGCCGGCGGGTGACCAGGGCCAGAGTTGACGGCCTTCTGTTCTGTTTTTGTCAGTCAACCGTTGTGTCTCCTAAGGAGGTTCCGATTGAAGTCTCGTTATATGGCTGTTTTTGTATTCATGCTAGTCTCTGTGACTGTTTTATAAAGTCAGGTCTTGAGATGTGCACTTCTGTAAATACTTTGTAAATAGTGGTGTCCTTTAACTGGCATGCTTATGTATATATATAAGTTTTGAAATCTTCTATCCCATGTACGTTATCACAGCTCATTGGACCTTGTCTATTTTGTACTATCGCTTCCGCAGCCCCTTACTATATGCTTATCAGTTCAGAGGCCTTTGGTACTCCACGGATTACTGGCCGGTTGCGATGCCTAACCTATAGGGGCGGGTTTGGGTCGTGACAATAGCGTATAACCAACCCTTTCCCAATATTAGATTGTAGGTCGATGGGACCTTCAATATCCAAAATTTCACCTATTTTGTGACTGACCAAGCCTTAACCGGCAGAATGATCTTCCCGATTGGCCATTCTGGTTGTGAGTTGAAGCCGACCAAAAGAGACATCGTTGGAGCCAAGTCTTTGTCCTTCAACTTTATCTGCTTAAACATATCATAGTACATGATCTTGATCGAACTTCCCTAGTCGATCAAAATTCTCTTGATGTCAAAATCCTTAATGTGAAGCGTTACTACCAACACGCCATTGTGAGGGGTTTGAATTCTCTCCAAGTCTTTGCTCGAAAAGGTCATGATATCTTGCACCTCGGTATTTCCCTTTTTTTGTTGGAGGGTTGAACGGAGAGCACTTCCCTCATGTGCTCGGCCTTCTTGATCATCCCCCTTAGCTAGCACACTCGCACCGGCTCGATGATACCGTGAATAACATTGATGACTCCTTAGGGTGCGGAGTCCAGGACGACTAGCCCATTTGGCTCGGCGTGTCCCTGTGGGGCAGCCCTCATTCCACCATCAATATGCTAGTCTAAGTGCCCTACCGTGACCAACTCTTCTAAATGCTGCTTCAATGGCACGCAATCCTCCGTTTGGTGCCCCATTTCTTCATGGAAAGTGCAGCGGTATCTTGAGTTGAAGCCCCTCTGCGCGTCTTCCAATTTTGATGGCCATTAGACATATGGCTCGCTTCTAATCTCATTGAGGATACGATAAATTGGGATTTTAAAGACCGTTGTGATACCGGGCCGCGCCTTCAACTTTCTCTTGGTATCTTCCTCCTTATTGTGTGGAGCATTAGCCCGGTCATTTCTGCGGCCTCTATTTTTGTCATTACAGCCAGTTTCGTGATATTGCTCTCTCACTCGGTTGCTAGGGCGGTTATCCTCCTGCCCTACTGAATGAACCTTCCCAGCCACTCGTTTGTCTGCCCCAACTAGATTTTCCTTCTCGGTTGCGGTTGCGGTGGCGGTGGCGGTGGCGGCATTATCTTTAACTTGGATGTGCTCGTTGATCCACTGCATTAATGATTCCATGGTTGTGGGCTGGTGCATCGTGAATGAGTCTCACAATCAATGTTCGACTGGTAGACCTCGTTTATATTGGGCGATTGGCAAATTAGTGAGGTAATCGAGGATCTCATTATAGGTCTCCCAATACTTGGTGTTGTATGCCTTCAATAAACCATCTGACTCCATCTTGATACCTAGGAGGTGGTCAACCTCTTTCAGTGTTCGAGTATTGGTTATGAATTTGGTGACAAAGGCTTTCGCTAGCTGCTGCCACCCCTCGATACTCTCATCCGGGAGCCTTTCGAACCACTTTAGACCCAACTCTCCCAAACTTGCTGGGAATATAAGGCATATCAAGGCATTGTTGCGCCGATGGCTTGCCATTACTTACCGGTAATGACTAATGTGCATGTACGGATCCATCTTACCATCGTATAGTGTGAACTTAGGTTGATGGAATCCAACGGGGAGAGGCGTGCTTTCAATCTCTGGAGATAGTAAGGTGGCGGTGAGTCTTGCCAAGTCTCTGTCCACCGGTGCTGGAATCTCAATTTTAGGTGGTTGTATGGCCACCTCCTCACTGCAATGGATTATGGGACTTAGCCTTTGTAGAGTCAGCACTCTTTGGGCCTCCCTACGGTGTGCGAGTTTCTCCAAGACGTCCTCTACGTCATAACCCGAACCCGAACCCGAACCCGAACCCGCCCCCATGGGTTAAAGACATAACCGGCCAGTAATCCTAAGATTACGTACGGCCTCAAACCAAATCAGACTTAACTCATCAGAGTGAATGGGCCAAACGGAAGCAGAATTTAAAACTTTGTCCGTAGAGCTGTGCTTACATGCACATCAAAACAAACCATACATTATTCATGTTAATAACTCACAACAGAAAATACAGTAACATGCAGTTCTGTACAGACAGGATCACTCAAATCTAAGTCAGTCAAACAAAACTATATACAGACATATATCAAAGTCCTCGCCAACATGACGAAATACACAGAATGGCAAAAGGGCGAAGACGTGTCTCGTGCGTGAGACGTAAGGGCTGACTCTTCAAAACTTTGGTTGTTCCATACAGACTTCATTGAGGCTGGGTCTGGACCGCTCTTGGCTCACCTACAACACATGAATGAGCGTGAGCGAAAGCCCAGTGAATACTATCAAATAAAGAATATACATTGCAGTTTATATTTCTAACTAATACACACATACATAGACATATGTAAGTTAAGTAACTGCGGTTCCAAACACATCATATGGCCTCGGGCCCAATTCATTCGTATCATTCGGGTCAAACTGTTATTCGTGTCAAACTGGCCTTTGGCCCATTCATTTATTCATGTCGAAACGGCCTCTGGCCCATCCATTTATTCTTGTCAAAACGGCCTCTGGCCCATCCATTCATTCTTGTCAAAATGGCCTTTGGCCCATCCATTCATTCTTGTCAGAACGGCCTCTGGCCCATTCATTCGTTCATGTCAAAACGGCCTCTGGCCCATTCATTCGTTCATGTCAAAATGGCCTTTGACCCATTCGTTCATGTCAAAACGGCCTCTGGCCCATTCGTTCATATCAAAACGGCCTCTGGCCCATTCACTTTATTATTCAGATCAAACTGGCCTTCGGCCCATTCAAACCTTCGTATCAAACTGGCCTTCGGCCCATTTATCCTTTCATATCAAACTATCATTCATATCAAATTGTCATTCATATTAGATTATCATTCGTATCGGATTATCATTCGTGTCAGACTATCATTCATGTCAGACTATCATTCATATCAGACTGGCCTTTGGCCCATTCGCTCTTTAGGCATAGTAAGCGTTTGTCCACAATTCAAATTAACAGACTTATAGGAAGCTAGGCAATTGGACAAATAACATATTTCAAATATCTTTATTAAGATACTACTCACAGTGATCGGCTGATTGATTTGCCCTGAAGCTTGACCCTACACATCACATAACAGATATGGATCACAACCAATTCAATCCATTCTTAATTCACATATTCCTCTTTAGGCTTAATTCTTATCACTTTAACTCAATTACAATGCTTAATGCATGCCTAAGAGTACTTAGAAGTGAAAGAGAACGGAAAACGAAACACAGAACGATCACACAAAATTTTTAAAAACAGGGTCCTCGCTCGAGCGTGGACTTCCCCGCTTGAGCAGACCCTTGAGGCCTGCAAAAGTACTAGTTAGGTCGAATTTACGCTCGATCGTCCACTCTGGCGCTCGAGCGGAAGGCCTCTCTACATGGCTCCCCGCTCGAGCGTCAACTTCCCCCGCTCGAGCGGACACCATGTCTGTAGAAAATGCTGGGAGCCCGTTTTTCATGCTGTAGACACCTTATTTTTGACCGACCTTAAGACTCAGACGTCACCGATTGAGCACTCGGTGATAGTGCATATTGTGCTCGCTCTGAGGTTTCAGAGTCTCAGCTGCGAGCCTTGCCTCCAGACTTCGGGGCTCTTTTGTTCTTTGCCTCGGTTTGCGAACTAGGTCCTGTTTTCTCCGTTTTCTCTTCCCAAAGGGAGGGAGAGGTCTCGTAGACCATCTCTCAGTGGCCGTAGGCTACGTTTCGTAGTCATAAGCCATTTTTCCCATTTGAAGGTCGGTTTCCGGTTTTCGGAACCGTCGGCCGTGTGCCTCGATTCGGGACCGCTTAACTACATCCGTTTGCTCCAGTTTTGGAACACACCTTGTTTCTTCTCTTTTGAGGGACACTGTGGCCTGGGAGACCACCTTCGTGGTCGAATGCCACTTCCGGTGCCTAACAGCCTGTTTTCGGGGCCCCAGACCGTGCGTTTTGGCCCCTGAACCCTCGTTTTGCATTGGTTAGGGTTCATTTTTGGTATGGACCCTATTTTCATTGTCAGGAAGGTGGTAGGATGGTGGGAGACCAGCAATTCTTTCAAAAATCATTTTCTCTCTCCTCCAGCCGGTTTTTCTAACAGAAAGCTGGTTTTTCCCACTTTTGAGCCACAATTTCTGGTTTTTCATACCACCATTGTGTTGTGCTCATCTGGGAGGCCACCAATATGGTAGGCCGACCAGTTTTTTCTTCTTGACCCTTTTGAACCTTGCTAGAAAGCTGGTTTTCCTCTCTCTTGGGTCACTTTTTCTGGTTTTTCACCCTGCTGCTGTATTCTACTCATCTAGGAGGCCACTTTTCTGGTATGGCCGACCAGAAATTCACCTTGACCCTTTTGAACCCTGGTCAGCCGACCAGGGCATGTGGTAGGCCGACCAGGTCGGCCACCTTCCTCCTTTTTGGCCTTCTCAAGTGCTTTACAGCTGTGCCAGCTGTGAAGCATTTGACCCACTGTCCGAGATTTTGACCCTCTTTTTGATCCTTTTTAGTTGGTTTTGCCCCCCTTGTTTAGCTTCTTGGAGAAGCTTGACCCTTTTGGTTTAGCTTCCTCAAGAAGCTTGACCCTTTTGGTTAAGCTTCTTTGAGAAGCTTTGCACCCCTCTTGAGGCTTCTCCAAGAAGCCTTATCTCTCTCCCTCTATAAAACCAAGCCTCCATCTCCATTTACAAGGGTTAGAAAAAACCAGCTGAGATATATACATACAATCCTCTATATCTCTCTCATCCAAGTTCAAAACACCCTTGTTCTTGGTCATTTACACTACACCTCATAGCCTACCACCTCCACCATCCATTCCAGCACTTTGGGATTGATTTGCAAGGGTTGAAGGTTCACCAACTTGGCCCAGAAGTTGCTGCATTGCTGTGCTACAAGGGTAAGTCTCCATTTCCCCTTTTCTTGCATTATTTTTCTTCATAGCTTAGTCCTATTTGCAAGCATTTCTGGGTTTTGTTATAAACTGTAAAGTGTCTTATTTTGAGCTCCTCTTGAAGTTTGATTAAGGATACTTTTCTGTTTCAGGTCTCCTACATCCTTGTGTGCTTCATCTCTCTTTTAGGGCTTATTTTGCATGATATCTTAGCCTTACTTGAAAGCATTTTCGAGATTTGACATGAAGTAAAAAAAGTCTTATTTTGAGCCCCTCTTGAAGTTTGATTAAGGGAATTTTTCTGTTTGGGGTCATCTTCCTCTTGGCATGCTTCATTTCCTCATGATTAGGGCTATGCATTAGAGCATTCGCATTGGCCTTGGTTTGGCCTCTTAGCCAATGAAATCCAGTGAATTTTCAGTGGCTTAGATGTGTTTTTGAGAGCTAAAATCAGAGGGGGGTGACCCCCTCTCTCCTTATCTTGTTCATTGGCCCTTTTGGCCTTCCCAAGGGCCCCTTACTTGCATGCTGTGAAGTCACTTTTTAGGCCAAATTTGGTGAGTTTCAAGGTCTGCCTTAGCTCTGTCCAGAGCCTCTTTGACCATATTTTGTGTCCCTCATGCATGTGTGGAAACAATCCTCCTCAAGGCCTTTCAAGAGGATTTTTTCATTGCATGCTTCCTTGAGCCATTTCAGGGCCTTTTTGGTGAGTTTTAGGGGCTGTCATAATTGATTTCCAGAGTCGGTTTTTTCCATGTTAAGTGTTCTTGTTGTTATGTGTTGAGTAACCCCTTGCATGGGCCCTCCAAAGGAGCTCATCACTTTTGCATGCATTAGGTGCATTTCAGTGGTTATTTGGGGTTTATTTGACATGCCATGTTACTATTTTAGGCTGGTTTTGTGACCTCTCTTGTGCTTCATATACATGCCATGTAAACCATGCTTACTAGCCTAGAGTTGCATGTTGTTTTAGCCCTCCATGTGAGCACTTTTTGGGCCATGCTTGGAACTGATATTGTGCTTATTTTTGGACTGTCTTGGATCTGTTTTCATGCCTCATGATCAAATAATGCTTGCTTTGCATACTTGTGGTTCAATGCATTTGCCTAGTTTTAAGTTTCAGGGCCTATTTCATGCATTGGGTGCCATATTTCCATGATTCGGGACCATTGCGCATCATATTTCAGTGTCGAGAATCGCATGTTTGTATATCATCTTTCATCCCTTGCCATGCTTTGGTAGAGTGACATTTGATGCCTTAGAAACGGTCCTCGGTATTCGTGCATGTGTGCACGCATTTCGGTTGTCTCATTTTCATCTAATGGCCACTGATGTGAGTGTGGCTAAGGTCCACTCATGTTGGTGTAAGTCCATCGTTGCATTGTGTATGCCATTTCATAGCATTGCGTATGCCAGGTCGTATGTTAGAGCATTGTGTATGCCACGCTACATCGAGCATTGTGTATGCCATTTCATAGCGTTGCGTATGCTAGGTTATATGTTAGTCGCATTGTGTATGCCATCTCATTTGCATTGTGTTTGGGATAAGAGTTAGCCCAAGCACAGGAAACGAGGGACGTTTCGTACTCCGAGTGACGGAACGTGTCTCAATTCCCGGTCCCCGACACTCCGGATTACCCATAATGGAGTTTTAGGTCTTGTTGTGTTTTCATGTGCATTCATTTCACATTGAGTCGTGCAATTTCGACTCCTTGGCCATCATGCATCGAGATGCTGTGATTGGTGGGCACGAGGATCAAGGACTACACTCCCTGAAGAGTAGTCATGAAATACATATGCAAAAATACTTTGCCATGCCCCTTTGTTGCTCTCTGTTGCAACAAATCAAAAATCAGCAGCCTTCTGGAGCTTTGCACAATATTTCGAGAACAATTGCAAACAGAGGCAAACTAGGGCATCGCAAGGAATTTCCCAACGAAGGCAACCCGAGCATACATCATTCATCATTCGGAACAGAGCTGAGGCGGGTCCATAGCTTGCATGCTAATTTACCTGCTTTCCTAGTTAATTTGTTAATTAATTAGGGTTTTGTATTTATTCGGACTGTATTATTCATTCGAACTGTATTATTTATTCGGACCCTCCGAGCGAGGGCACAATTGTAATAAGTGTGCGTGTGTGTGATGTATGTCTTCCAACCCCACGTCTTTCTCTCTTTTATTTACCAGCTTATGATGGTTAGTTTAGGACATGTTTCAATTAGCATACTTATGCTCACATGTTTGTATCCATTCATCTGTCTTGCATGCACCGGGCTCGGCGCATCATATTAACTGCATTGTATTTCAATTCCGAGTTGAATACCTGTTAGTTATAGCATTTCACATGTCATCTTTAGAACAGCCGAGCTTATTGTAGTTGTATTCCTGCATGTATTGCATTAGGCATTTCTGTATAGTTAGGATCATGCATTGATTACTAACTAGCTTCTGTTTTGGCTCGGAGTATTCGGTAAGTGTTTATGCTTTAGCATCCTTGCATGTGTGTGAGTGACTGCCATGATAGCATGCTTACCATGAGGCTATGTACTTATATGATATAACTGTCTGAATGCCTGTGGGTGAAGGTTAGGTTATTTGGATTGGAACAATGCATCGACTGTGAGTTTTAAGCCCACTTGAGAGTGGCAAATCATCTTGTTTTCTAAGCCCACCTGAGGATGGCAAATTCGTATTTTAGCCTACTTACGAGTAGCAAACCGCTTTCAAAAACAAACATGAGATGTTTTATTCCAATTCAGGCGATCCGGTCTATATTTGTATGCTGCGCGCATCACATAGTAATTCTAGGCTAATAACCGGGATAAGAGCACATAATGTTTTCAAAACTAGATATCATGGTTAGTAGAGGCCGATCTTTAATCGGGCGAGCGGGGGTGCTCACGAAGTGACCTTCCCCAATCGTACCCAAGTTCCCGAGCCGAGGCAACTTTGGTGATGACGGACACGTGGCCTTAGGCAACGAGTCAGGGTTTCCTAAATTTCCCAAAATAAAATATTTAGATGGCGACTCTGTATCTGGCAAAGCAGTTCATGTTTGGCACTTCTTTCAAAAAAATCTGTTTTCAAAAATGATTTGCCGAATTTGGACTCTTTGATGATTCATTGGTCTTGCATTCACTCTGCGAGATTAGATACAGGACCGTGACGTTTGAGTCCTGAACTGTAGTGAGCCCAAAATGAACAAAACGGAATTTCCCTCCCGGGACGTTCGGGGACGTCTATACACGCTCGAGCGGCGGTTTCCCCGCTCGAGCGGGCACCAAATTTTCTGGGTTTTCCAGAATGTGTTCTTGAGCTTCAACTTGATATTCAAAGGTTTAAAATGTATGTTTTTGGCTCAATCTTCACATATACATATACTAACATGGTATAAACACCCAATTACAACATTTTGAAGCTCAATTTCACAATATAATCACATGCATGTCCCAATCAATACCAAACTCATTTTCAACATAACAATTCCATGTATTTCAACTCATATTTCCATAAATTGTACATGCATGTGGAATATAACTCCCATTTCAACTTACATGGTGCAAATGGTGATTACAAACATGACCTTTAACCAAAATCCTACATGGATTACACACATTGTGCTCAATTATGGAAATTCATAGCAATTTCCTACATGCATGCATCAATTGACTTCAAATTCATCAAATACTACACAATTCCTTCACTTATGGCACAATTCTTGCTCTTGATCATTAATCAACTTTAATTTTACAAAATTACAAACTAGAATCCATGAAATACTCACCTAGGAGCTTTAATTCTCACAATCTATAGCAAATTCTTGAGTAATCTTCAAGACTTCTAAGATTCAAGAGCAAAACTTAGATGATCTCCCTTTTCTCTCTCTAATTTCGGGTCTCTCTCTAGAGAGTTAAATCAGCCAAAATGAACAAAAAGAGGAATTGAGTGTGTATAATGGCCCTTTTTAAAAGCTCCCTCAAATACATTCTTTTAATATAAAATAATTGGGCACCATAACATTAATTTAATCCATTTAATTTGGTCCAAATCAATTTTCAATCAAATTTCATCGTAGGCTTTAAAAATTACGGCAATCACAATGGTGCAGTCAATTTCGGTTTCCACGGCCGATAAGGCCTTCAATTTAATTTCCAAAGTGGATAATCAAACAGATATTCCTACGGTGAACAGATAGAAATTCAAAACCACATATTTTCACACAAATGGCACATGAAATCATATCAAACACATAATCACATTCAAAATAAGGACCAATTAACATAATACAGAAGAGGGTTATCACAATCTTCCCCCCTTTAGGAAGTTTGGTCCTCCAAACTTACTTCACCTTTAGTTGAAAACAATTCGGAACACTTTTCATTCAACGGTTCCAATCCTTTTTGATAGTCATTTACTTAGTCTCAAAATCAAGCAACACTCTATTCTCAATCAGTCAGAGACTTACCTTTTCCTCCATACAAGACTTGTATGGTGTCGCACTGAATTAAAGTGTAAGCTGTCGTCGTAAGCAAGGTCTGCCAATGATGGATAGATTTTTCCAACTTCCCTGAAAAATCTAATGCATATTTTTGGAGCATTCCTCCCAAAAATCTAAAAAGTTTTTTCTGATTATACCTCAATTTGCGGATGGAAAACAGCGCCGAATCATAATTCAGTCCCCATTGCCTCTTGAAGGCTTGTCAGAATTCAAACACATTTTAGAATTTCTGTCTAAAACAATAGATACTGGGACCCCATGCAAACGAGCAATCTTATCGATGTAAACAGTGGCTAGTCTATAAGCACCATACAAAAATTTTATAGGGAGAAATGAGCGAACTTAGTAATTCTTCATACAATAACCCAAACAAGACTTATACCTTGGGTGCTCAAGGTAGCCCCACGATGAACTTCGTAGTCACATATCCCTATTTCCATTCCGAAATAGAGAGAGATTGAAGTAGTTCCGCCAATATTTGCTATTCAACTTTGACTTGTTGGCACTGAAAACATTTAGACACAATTCAACAATTTTCTTTTTCACAACAGGTCGCCAACATATTTATTTCAAACGCCCACTAACTTTCCCATAGAAGTTCGGTCCATTTCCTTGTCACAGAAGTTCAATTCGTTCTTCAATAATTTCGCAATTCACAATCCAATTTAGTACTTAGTTTAGTGACTCATCACGGTTATCCAAGATCAATCAAAAGTCTTCAGGAATATAAAGTGGATCTAGACACTGATTCCCGAGTCAACAAAGATAACAACGAAGCAATCAATCACATGACATACGTAACTCATATATCCGCATAGTACCAATTGTAAAGCACAATAACATCGAAGCAGTCGATTTCTACCTCTATACACGTGTTCTCAATTCATTCAACTGTTTACGGTTTACAATTCAGTTCAATATTCAATCCCCTGTTCCATCGAGTCTTTCCACATCATCTGATAGTCGTCAAAAGCATAAGGCAATTCACATACTAATCCCCATGGCGTTAAAGGTAATATTAAAAACAGTCAATCACATGTCAAGCACAATTTACACATCCTCAGAGCCCCAATTACAGAATATATTGGCACTGAGCGGTTATTTACACAAGGCGTATTGAATTCACATACTTTCGGATAATCAGGGTTTTTAAAAGCTTCTTGGATGTTAATAACACCCACATAATGCCAAAGGATGACATTCCGGACAAAACAAATGAATAATCGTCTCAGAATCAAAACACACCCGTTCACGACCGTCGGTGGCCAACCCGAGATCGATTAAACAAACCCACCCGTACAAAACCGTCGGTGGCAAAAGAGGTATCTCAACAAAGGTGCTACATAGGCTTAACGTCCCCTAGCACGAAAGGACGTCTCAAGAATGTCATCAAAACAAACACAATATCACTCATCATAACCTGATTTCCCAAAATCCGATAACACTGAAACAGACTTATGAAACATATTCTAGTTAGTCGAGGATAAATATTTAGTACCATTTACAATCAAATCAATCTGCTGTCATCGGTTTCCATAACGTCGAATAAGCAAGAACATGATAGCACACAAGCATTGTTTCTTACGACACCCATCCACTGGATTTGCACAACCCAGTTCGTTTTTAACACATATGTCCTCAATAGTTGAAGGTTGGTTCTCAACGGTGTTCATGGTTAGATCAATCCGTTGATAGCCCACAAAAGGTCTTTCACGTAAGTTAAGTACTCCAAATGGATTCAAGTTTTTGGTCTATCAATTTTCCTGCCAAGAATAATCTGGCTATTTATTCATACGTAATCCGTACTTCCCTTTAACAAGGTCAAATCAGATAGAGGGTCTCATCAAATTAATCCCGTCAAAGGTCTTGCCAAACCAAATTGAGCAAAGGTCCCATCAAATTATATCAAATGAGGGTTGTAACAGGCCCAATCAAACAAAAGTTCTATTAGATTGAATCAGATAAAAGTTTTCTCAATGGGGTATTTTTGGTTCTGTAAGGCACACTTCGTTGCTTAGGTACCTAGTCGATAGTTTTACGACTGTTCTAAGTTCATCAGTTTTCAAAATCATATTGGAGTCATTTATCACAACTATTCATGTCAGAGTATTTCAAATCATGTACAATATGGCACTGTTCACATAAGTTCAGGTGTAGTTGCATATGCGGGCGTTCATATCAGGAGGTATATATCATAATCAGTATAGAAATTCTCAAATAGGTCTTATATGCAAGCACATGGTACACAGTAACGCATTAAACAAAGTTCTTCGATTACACATAATATAGGATTTGTCACGTAGGGGTTCCAAATCAGTCACAAAACATAGGTTGACGAGTCAAGCTTAATATAGTCACATAGTCTAGTCAATTTTCTACCAATCAGAATACATGATCTCGCAATTTATAGAGTTCATTATTTGGGGGGCTCAACCCGATCACACAATCACAGAGTCATAATTCCAGTAGTTCAGTCTTTAAAGACAGTAATATAATAAATTACCCCGAGCATGGGTCCAGATGTACATGTGCATGTACAAAGTCAATCGATATTCAAATACATTCAATGAACACGGTCTCAATCTTGTGGGTCTAACCAATCTAGATACACATGTAGCAGATACGAAAAAAAAAGAGATGCCGATCCGAATCAATTAATATCCCAAGCAAAGATGTGCACATGTACTAATTTAGAATCGATCATCATATAAGCATTCGTTTATAAACAATGTAGATACCTGGGATAACAGTCGCAGTATTCTGAGTGCTTTCTGGGATGAGTGCAATTACTCTATCTTGATTAGCAATTCCTACCATTGGTACGAATCTAGCTGAGGCAGAAGATTTATTCACATTTTGTCCAGTTCAGGGGCAGTTCCTTACCATATGGTCCATTTTACCACACCTATAACAAGCCCAGAAGTCCGATAACAAACCCCTCGGCGTTTCTTACACTGATGGTGGCAAAGGTTCTCACCGTAGTGGCAACTGACGTTGTTGTCTCAAAATCTCTGCCATTTCTTATACTATTCTTTCCAGTCTATCAAGTCGGGCTATGGAAGAGTCTGCCAACTCACATGCCCTTACTTTATCCGTGTTCTACACAAATTCTTATTAAGCCTTGCCAAATACCGGGATGCCCAATACAAAGATAAACACAGATATACATACGTACATTTGCACATAGGCACATTGTTATTTTCTCATTTTATGTATCGACAAGACACAATTAATCACATACGTAATAGATGATTGCATACTTATCAGATATCGCATGCTGAACATTTACTAAGTAATTATATACTCAAATCACGTTCATATTTCACATAGACACCCATTGGCATAATCAAATGCACATAAGCAACTTTTCATGATTCATATGTTCATATATGTGCCTTATAACAAAACAAACTTGTTGTACACATTAGTGCAATAATTCACATCTCATATTGTCACATGTTCTCAATCTTTGACCAAACTTGCATTATACTTTGTACAAAAGATTCACAGGTATGCATATACTAAAAAGCATACGTATTCAAACAATTTGCAATGCAAGCGAATCATAAACTTATAATATATATTCGTTCATATTAAACATTTAAGTGTATTCTTGATGCTTTCAGATTCATACTTATCACATAAATGCATCCTAGATCTTTTCTAGACGCTTATTGCTCTTTTGGACAAGTGTGTGAGTTATTAACTCGTGCTCTGATACCACTCTGTCATAACCCGAACCCGCTCCCATGGGTTAAGGACATAACCGGCCAGTAATCCTAAGATTACCTACGGCCTCAAACCAAATCAGACTTAACTCATCAGAGTGAAGGGGCCAAACGGAAGCAAAATTTAAAACTTTGTCCGTAGAGCTGTGCTTACATGCACATCAAAACAAACCATACATTATTCATGTTAATAACTCATAATAGAAAATACAGTAACATGCAGTTCTGTACAGACAGGATCACTCAAATCTAAGTCAGCCAAACAAAACTATATACAGACATATATCAAAGTCCTCGCCAACATGATGAAATATACAGAATGGCAACAGGGCGAAGACGTGTCTCGTGCGTGAGACGCAAGGGCTGACTCTTCAAAACTTTGGTTGTTCCATACAGACTTCACTGAGGCTGGGTCTGGACCTCTCTTGGCTCACCTATAACATATGAATGAGCGTGAGCGAAAGCCTAGTGAATACTATCAAATAAAGAATATACATTGGAACAATATACCTCAAACGGCCTTGGGCCCAGTTTATATTTCTAACTAATACACACATACATAGACATATGTAAGTTAAGTAACTGCGGTTCCAAACACATCATACGGCCTCGAGCCCAATTCATTTGTATTATTCGGGTCAAACTGTTATTCATGTCAAACTGGTATTCGTGTCAAACTGGCCTTTGGCCCATTCATTTATTCATGTCGAAACGGCCTCTGGCCCATTCATTTATGTCAAAATGGCCTCTGGCCCATCCATTCATTCTTGTCAAAACGGCCTCTGGCCCATCCATTCGTTCTTGTCAGAACGGCCTCTGGCCCATTCATTCGTTCTTGTCAAAACGGCTTCTAGCCCATTCATTCATGTCAAAACAGCCTCTGGTCCATTCGTTCATGTCCAAACGGCCTCTGGCCCATTCGTTCATGTCAAAACGGCCTCTGGCCCATTCACTCTATTATTCAGATCAAACTGGCATCAGGCTCATTCAAACCTTCGTATCAAACTGGCTTTCGGCCCATTTATCCTTTCATATCAAACTATCATTCATATCAGATTGTCATTCATATCAGATTATCATTCGTATCGGATTACCATTCGTGTCAGATTATCATTCATGTCAGACTATCATTCATATCAGACTGGCCTTTGGCCCATTCGCTCTTTAGGCATAGTAAGCATTTGTTTACAATTCAAATTAACAGATTTATAGGAAGCTAGGCAATTGGACAAATAGCATATTTCAAATATCTTTATTAAGATACTACTCACAGTGATCGGCTAATTGATTTGCCCTGGAGCTTGACCCTATACATCACATAACAGATATGGATCATAACTGATTCAATCCGTTCTTAATTCACATATTCCTCTTTAGGCTTAATTCTTATCACTTTAACTCAATTACAATGCTTAATGCATGCCTAAGAGTACTTAGAAGTGAAAGAGAACGGAAAACGAAACACAGAACGATCACACGAAATTTCCAGAAACAAGGTCCCCGCGAGCGTGGACTTCCCCGCTCGAGCGGACCCTTGAGGCCTGCAAAAGTACTGGTTAGGTCAAATTTACGCTCGATCGTCCACTCTGGCGCTCGAGCGGAAGGCCTCTCTACATGGCTCCCCGCTCGAGCGTCAACTTCCCCCGCTCGAGCGGACACCATGTCTGCAGAAAATGTTGGGAGCCCGTTTTTTACGCTTGAGCGGCGGTTTCCCCGCTCGAGCGGGCACCAAATTTTCTGGGTTTTCCAGAATGTGTTCTTGAGCTTCAACTTGATATTCAAAGGTTTAAAATGTATGTTTTTGGCTCAATCTTCACATATACATATACTAACATGGTATAAACACCCAATTACAACATTTTGAAGCTCAATTTCATAATATAATCACATGCATGTCGCAATCAACACCAAACTCATTTTTCAACATAACAATTCCATGTATTTCAACTCATATTTCCATAAATTGTACATGCATGTGGAATATAACTCCCATTTCAACTTACATGGTGCAAATGGTGATTACAAACATGACCTTTAACCAAAATCCTATATGGATTACACACATTGTGCTCAATTATGGAAATTCATAGCAATTTCCTACATGCATGCATCAATTGACTTCAAATTCATCAAATACTACACAATTCCTTCACTTATGGCACAATTCTTGCTCTTGATCATTAATCAACTTTAATTTTACAAAATTACAAACTAGAATCCATGAAATACTCACCTAGGAGCTTTAATTCTCACAATCTATAGCAAATTCTTGAGTAATTTTCAAGACTTCTAAGATTCAAGAGCAAAACTTAGATGATCTCCATTTTCTCTCTCTAATTTCGGGTCTCTCTCTAGAGAGTTAAATCAGCCAAAATGAACAAAAAGAGGAATTGAGTGTGCAAAATGGCCCTTTTTAAAAGCTCCCTCAAATACATTCTTTTAATATAAAATAATTGGGCACCATAACATTAATTTAATCCATTTAATTTGGTCCAAATCAATTTTCAATCAAATTTCACCGTAGGCTTTAAAAATTACGGCAATCACAATGGCGCAGTCAATTTCGATTTCTACGGCCGCTAAGGCCTTCAATTTAATTTCCAAAGCGGATAATCAAACAGATATTCCTACGGTGAACAGATAAAAATTCAAAACCACATATTTTCACACAAATGGCACATGAAATCATATCAAACACATAATCACATTCAAAATAAGGACCAATTAACATAATACGGAACAGGGTTATCACACTCCAGGTCCTTCGAACGGGCGGAGTAAGAGTATCTTGACGTCGTCGAGGGATGTGAGGGACGGTAGCTGCTGTCGCGCGTGCGTGATCTTTTCATCGGTGGGTTAGAATTGCCAATGCCGTAGCTTCTGGTGATGGAGAGGGAGGGTGTCTCCCATTGGCGCTGGCTATCGAAGCGACGAGGGTGTACTCACTATGGTTTCTCACTCTAGCAACACCATTCCCTTTGATTTGTCGCTTCAATGTCTCCATCTCAGTCGCCATCCTCCAAATGAGGGCGTCTTGGTCTCTGAGTTTGTGCTCTAGACGCTGAATATGTGATTCTTCTCGCCGTCGACACCCTTCAGGACTTTGAGAATGATCAGTGCTCTTCGCGCGTTTGTCTCGCACGTCTCTAAGTAGCTCTCTAGAGGAAGTCTCCAGGCCCGCCATTGTCAGAATGACGGGAGGGCTATCTCTTCTTTGGACTGACTCTGGAATGATGCCATCAACAACAGACAGTGGCGTTTCGTCGATGTTTGTCTTGAAAAATAGTCAAAAAAGCTTGTCGAACAAGGTTTGTCTATCAAAGAACTTCCCACAGACGGCGCCAATTGTACGGGAAAGAAATATTCGCCCCGCTCCGTACCTCATTGCTTCCAAGCTCGTCGCATTCCATTAGAACTTCGTCGTACTGTAAATAAAACAAATGTGAGCTACCTAGCAGATGGGTTTGTCGAAAAACCCCTCTGCCGGTTAAGTTAGCTTGTAAGGAGAAGAGAGAAGGCAGAGAGAGAGAGAGAGAGACTTACACAAAAATTACTTACCTCCAACATCTGGATGCTCCTAATTTTCAAGGCTGGCCATGTAGCCTTAGAGATTGTGGGCGCACTACCTCTGATATCCTTCTCTGAATAGGCAGCTATGCTCCTTTCTACATTTCTTACACGTGTAGAGACCAAAACCTCCAAACAGTGTTTGTATAGTAGCCTGAACAGTCTGCAGCTCGATCGTCGTGCGACTCTGCTATCTTGGACCCCAATGTTAGGGCAGCTCTATCCACCAACTCAGCCAGCTTGGCCGGGTTTGGCTGACACAGTATTCTGCAAATGTCGAGCTCAGCCCAGCACCGCATTTCGTATGGGACCAGCTTGGCTAGACGCATCTCAAATAACCTCAATCTGGCCCAATGACATATGCCACGCTCTACTCACCTGGCCCAACACCAAATTTCGTGTTGGCGCAGCTCGACCCACTATTCGGCACAAATCTCCCTCTTAGTTACTTTTTCCTAAATATAATACATGCTCGAATCACGGGAAAAGTCTAATTGCATTCATTATTTTTTATTTTATGGTATTAGAGCATCTCCAAGTTGGAGGCTCCAAGGTGCATTCTTTTTTCCATTAAATTTGAGTAAAAAATTTATTTGATGTCAAGTGTTTCAACGGAGGATTTTTAATTTTTATCAAAACACTGGTTGACCGGGGGGACGACCGGATAGATGTCCGACCAATCGACCGGCCAATGTATTTTTTTCACAAATTTTTGCCTAGAGGTGATCATCAGGGGATATCTAGTGGTAAAAATCCAACGACTATAAACAGTGATTTGATGAAAACTCCTAGTCGTCCTCAATTTGATGAAATTTTTTTGATATTCTTGATTCGATACTAATCTGATGAAACTATTGAAGTAGAAAAAAGGTTATTTTTTTATAAAATTTAAATTTCATAAACGAATTGATGGATCGTTGGAGATGGTCTTAGTTACTCCATTAATCCAACCACCATATAATGATATATAAATTTCTTTAAAATCTAGGGGAAATCACTGTTCGATGAAGATTGAGAAAAAAAAGAGAGCACAAACACGAAGGGTGCAATTTTGAGTTGTACCTCTATAATTTTTTACTTACATCCTACCACAGAATAAGTTACACTCATATTTGTATAATGTTTTTTTCATACTCAATTGTGCTATGATTCCATATAAAGCGGATGTTTGGGAAGTAGCTATTTTTTAGGCTTTTTAGCTTTTTGACTATTTTAGTAGGCTGTTTTAGTTTTTGTGTTTGGGAAGATGGATTAAATTTTTCATTTGATCATTGTATTAAAAAATGTGTTTAAAATGATGTTGAGATAAAAAATAATTAAATTATTCCCAAAAAATTGTGCATGACGTGATGACACTTCTATCTAACGTGATGATTGATTTGTTGAGATATGAAATGACTAAAATGCCTCTATGTGTGGGAATGCTAAGTTGGTGGTTAGTCAAAAATTAAAAGGGCAAAATTGTAATTTCAAATCTGCCCTACACAGTCATGACACTTCTGCCAAATCTGTCCGCATTAGTTTCTGATTAAAATAAAATAAAAAAAAACTTAGCTACAGTACAACTTTTTGACTATTTGTTTGAATGAGACTAAAATAGCCTCTCAGCCTCATTCCCAAACACCGCCAAAATCTATATGTATACTATATACAAAGCAAATAAATAATATAGCCTCATCATTTGTACAGTTGACTATTTTAGTTAGTTTTATTTATTTTATGAGATAACAAAAATGTGTGTTTAAGATGATTTTTTTTTTTTTTTTTTGTAATTAAATTATAAGAGGAAAAGTAATTAATTGATTTATAGAATAGAAATTTTATCTTATTAACTGTTTTTTTAAAAAAATCATAAAAACTTGACCCCAAACAGGCTACAATTTTGTTGTTTTGTTTTGTTTTGTTTTATTTTATTTTTTACTACTTGAACCCAAAATCAAACGTGGCTTTAGGTCCAAATGCGGGCACAACATCAAGTCTTATTTGGTACATAGGTGTTGTTTTGCAAGTTGGTTTGTGGTTAAAATAGTCACAAAAGATAAAATAGGTTATTTTAGCCACAACAAACAAAACATCATATCCAACCCATAATTATTACACTCTTCTCTAACAAAAAAAAAAGTTAAAAAAGTCAAAAAGTCAAAAAATTCTTCTCAAACCAAAATTTTTAGCCCAGACTAAAATAATTAAAAAAGTTAAAAATCCAAAAAATCAACCCACTTTCCAAACGGAGAGTATATATGTATATTTTTTATCTTTTGAAATCACATTATATTTTAATTTTTTTCACACAATTTTTTATAAAAAAATTTTAAAAATTACAATTATTTAAATCACCCAAGCAACTTCATTTGTTTGAAACGGTTTGTAGACGTACGTTTATCGGGAGACGCTATAAGAGGAGCCTCCTCCGAATCCGCTGGTACACTTGGTGGTGGACGACGCCTCTCTTTCGAGATCTGCGTACTCTCTCTCCATCTTCTATCTGTCGCACAGCTCTTCCGTACCTCACTTCTCTCTCTCTTCCGCCTCTTTTCGAAACCCTAGCTTTGCTCATATAGATCTGATCTGTAAGTTTAATATATTGAGCTTCGTTTATCGTTTTGCCATTTGTTTGTGTGAATTTTTGGAGTTATTATTTTATCGATTGATACCTCATTTTTTATCCGATCTGTACTGGTTTGGTGCATTATACTCACGCAGTTTTACCAGATTGATGGACTCTAACGCTATGGAAACCTATAGATACATATAAACTGACTTCTCCTCAACATTATTAATTAAAAAATACAGGTAGATTGGATGGATTTTAACGCTATTTACATCGTGTATTCTTGTTTTAGTATTGGAAATGAGATTGGATCTTCGTTCGTATTGCGTTGCAAACTTTAGTAGTATGTTATTGGATTTGGTTTATGGGTTTGCAAAGGGCTACACAATGTGATTTAAGTTCAGATCTGAAATACTGTCGTGCGATTAACATGTTCATTTGGCTTTGTTGCCAGATTTGTTTTGATTCAATCCTTGTGTTGTCCTAAACCTTATGGTTCAGGTCTGTAATGACAATGGCCTTTTGTGAAAATTGTAGGTTACCTCATATGCGGGCATCATGAATTTTTTTAGTAAATCTGATCTAAGGCCTTTTACACCTGCATTGGCCATGACAAACTGCATAATTTCACATAGTCCAAACTCAGCTGCCTTAACGCTATGTTTGGTTGGGGGATTTGGGAAATGATTTGAAAAGGGAAATGGAAAATGAAGTTGAAATGTGAATAAAATATACCTATATTTCACCTAATTTCACCTACATTTTTGCTTTCTTTTTTCAAATACCTTCCTAAATGTCCCAACCAAACACAATATAAATGTTTTATGACGCTCAATTTTTATTTGGGCCCATTTTTGCTTCCTTGATAAAAACAAAACATGAATTCTCAATTATTTTTTGTTGTTGATTTGGGCTATCTATAAGTTGATGAAGTTAATTTATTTATTTTTATTTCATGTTATTTTTAGAGTAATTTTACTAGAGGTGAGAGATCACAATCCTGATGATATTATTTTATTTTTTGTCATTTGTTTCTTACATAATTGACAAACCACAATCCTTGCTTTTCTTTTCCCACTTAATTTACCAAACATAATATGATTGCGCGTGCCTAGGTCTCTCTTTTTCTCCCATTGTGAATTTTTATTCAGTTCAGTTCATTGGTAGACTTCTCATTCGTACACTTCCTGCCTAGTAGTTTACTACTAAAAATTGAACATTACTTAACTTCTTAAGCATTGCTGAATCTATCAGATACAAAGATGGGGCTGTCCTTCACCAAGCTTCTTAGTCGCATGTTTGCTAAAAAAGAAATGCGTATTCTAATGGTTGGTCTTGATGCTGCTGGTAAAACCACAATTTTGTACAAGCTCAAGTTGGGTGAAATTGTGACCACTATTCCTACCATTGGTATGCTGTTCAATATGATATGAATTATGATATTTAAATAGAATTATATTTGCTGTTGATCTTTCCACGCACTTGCATAAAGTTATATATGTGTCATACTTTCTTTCTTCTTAAAGAAAAGGTAAGTGCATTGTTGGAGGCTGTTATTGAAAGAATGAAATTTCAGGTCTTTTGCAATTCTTTGAACCGAGATCTATGTGGTTTCAATATTCTTGTTTTAACTTTTTGTCTTTATTTGTTTATTTTTGTTCTAGGGTACATTACAAGCATACAAGAATCTTTATTTCTGTAATGGGTTTATCTTCATTAAAGATCCGTGATATTTTGTTATATGGTTTTATGCACTATTCATTGATGAGGTGAAATTAGGTTTCTGAAGGCACTGAAGTGACAGGTCTTATTATAGTGTCAGCATTTCAAATTTTCAATGCAGCATAATGTTTTCTACACCATCTTGAATGAAACCCCAACCAAAATAAATAAATAAATAATTTATTTTAATGTTTGTCTGTGAGATTTATTGTAATGTAAGAACTTGAATATCATATTTGTCAGGATTCAATGTGGAGACGGTTGAATACAAGAACATCAGCTTTACTGTATGGGATGTTGGTGGTCAGGACAAGGTAAGAGCTATTCAATTTAAGATTTCTCCTATCTTTAGATTGTGTCTTCTTTAGCATAATTGAAGAGATGGATGTGCTTATTGACGGTCTAGTGCTGATTAAATGCCTTTGTCAGCACTTAACATAATCATAAGCTAGATTAACTTGAGCCACCTTGTCTTTCAATCTTTCCTCTACTTCACGAGGCAAGGTTATCCACATTGTGGCTTACATGTTTATGAACTAGCATTTTCATGTAGTAATGTTTGACTATCACACCTTCAAGGTTTAGTACACTCGGACATCGAGGGAAAGGGGGCAAGGAGTGAGATGGATGTGCTTATTGACGGTCTAGTGCTGATTAAATGCCTTTGTCAGCACTTAACATGATCATAAGCTAGATTAGTTGAGCCACCTTGTCTTTCAGTCAACCCTATACTTCATGAGGCAAGGCTGTCCATGTTGTGGCTTACATGTTTGGTATTTTTCAATGTATGCACTAATGTTTTTATATAGTCATGCAAGGTAGGGCGGTGCAGAATTCACGGTCTAGTGCTGATAATGCCTAAATGGACCATCAGCGCTTAACACAATCATAAGCTAGATTAACTTAAGCCACTCTTGTATTTCAGTCTTTCATCTACCTCATGAGGCAAGGTCATCCACGTTGTGGCTTGTATTTTTGGCATTTGTCAACATGTGCACCAGTTGTCATAGTCATGCAGCATAAGGTGATGCAGAATGAGTAGGAAAGTTAATAGTGAAAAACACTAGTGTTTTCTTTCCTTAGGTTTACTTTTCCACCTTGCTTGCCTTTCCTTCAATTTCCATGCTTACCTTCCTTTCAATTTCCATATTGAGCAATGCTATATATCATTAGTTTTTTTCATCCTTTTATATCATTGGGGCACATGGCGAATTATTATTTGCACGCATTGTTGTTTATTTCCAAACAATGAATCAATCACAAAAATCTACATTTGTGGTGATATGAAATGGTGACATGCAGTGTGAGCGCACACACACAAAGGGAAAGGTGCCAACAGTGAGAGATAAATGTGCTCATGGACGGTCTAGTGCTGATTAAATGCGTCTGTCAGCACTTAACATATTCATAAGCTAGATTAACTCAAGCCACCTTGTCTTTCAGTCTTCCCTCTACTTCATGAGGGAAGGCTATCCACGTTGTGGCTTACATTTTTGGCATTTTCTACATGTACACTTGTTCTCATATTGTCATGAGGGTGGGGCAGAATGAATAGGCAGCCTGATATAATGAACAACAGTGATGCTTGCTCCTAATGTACCACCCTTCACGGTTCAATATACACAAGAAACACAAAGAGGGAAAGGTGCAAGTGGTGAGATAGATGTGCTTATTGACGGTCTAGTGCTGATTGAATGCTCTCTATCATCACTTAACTTTATCATAAGCTATATTCACACGAGCAACGTTGTCTTTTGGTCTTCCTCTATTTCATGAGGTAAGGCTATTTGCATTGTGGCTTACATTATTTTGTTTTTCACATTTTCAACATTTGTCAACTTCTCTTCTATAGTTTGTGCAGTGCAGTGTGTTGTAAAATAAGTATGAATATTGATTTTATTAAAAATACTTGTGTATGGTGTACTGTTAAAATGGCCTTATATAGGCATTTTATCATCATGAATTAGATATATTTTAGATGTGTTGTCTATGAATTACATATAATGGCATTCTAGTTGAAATGCCGACTTGCATTATTTATTTTATGTTAATACTTGGATGTCACTAATTGGAAATGTTTTGCATATGGACATTATGTTGTGAGGTGAAGTTGCATTCTTAATAAACAGATCACATTATTTAAGCTAAAATAACTTTAATACTTCACAAAATGTTTTTGTTCTATGGTATTTTATATGCTTTTGGGATGGGGCCAACTGGGCATGTAGGAACTACGAAGCATAGACTCATGTGCATCGAAATGTGCTTACTATGGCAACTCTTCTTTTGATTGGGTTTCAGATCCGGCCTTTGTGGAGGCACTACTTCCAAAACACACAAGGGCTTATCTTTGTGGTTGATAGCAATGACCGAGACCGTGTAGTTGAGGCAAGAGATGAGCTCCACAGAATGTTAAATGAGGTGCAAACCTTTGTTTATGTTAATATTATTGTCTTATGATTGGAAAGAATTGTACACAATGTTCAATCAACAAGCTTCAGTATCAGAGAATATTTATTTATTGCTGATAATAATATAATTCCCCCAATTGCTTGCAGGATGAATTAAGAGATGCTGTCCTGCTTGTTTTTGCAAACAAGCAAGATCTTCCGAATGCAATGAATGCTGCTGAAATCACTGATAAGCTTGGCCTCCATTCTCTTCGACAGCGCCACTGGTAATTTAGAAGATACCTCTCTTCCCTTCTTCATGTGTTCTCTTCTTGTCATCTTAACATATGGTTGGATGCTATCTTTTAGGTACATACAAAGTACATGTGCCACATCCGGAGAAGGGCTGTATGAGGGACTGGACTGGCTATCAAACAACATTGCAAACAAGGTGAATTGCTGCTTTTCATATGCCAAATAAGCAGTACTTTTGGTTTTTATTTATGCAAATTGAATCCTTGTTTTGTTGCTAATTCTCTTCCCTTTTCCTTTTTTGGTTTGTTTCCTCAAATTCCAGGCTTAGCAGGCTGAACTTTCTCAGGAGCATGATTACATTTGTTATTATTATTATTATTACTTTTGTTCTCCTAGCTTGTAATTTTCTTATTATTGTGGAAAGAAACAAGATGATTTGTTATTTTTGTTTGGTGTCAATTTTTTCTTTTTTTTTTTGGTTTTAAGGAAGGGGGAAAATGAAAATTGATATGGAAACTTGTTTGTCAAATTGTTCGGCATAGTTTACAGGGGGTGCACATGTTATTTTTCTATCTGAGAGTTCATGAGTGTTTGGTGCTATTTTGCTTGGAGTTTTTATAAGGTGAAAATGATTTGAATAAGGTTTTTTTCAAAAAATGATTATCGGATGCTTAGGATAAATTGCTTGGAACTTTTATGTATAGAATATTAATTTTTTGCTTGTCTAAAACCAAACCGAACAGGTCCATGCCTAATCTCAATATGGATAACATAATTTTTTGTTTCTTGATGTTGTGTTTGGTTGAAAGATTTGGAAATTGAAAGGAATAATGTGTGTGAAATGTAAGTATTGTATTCATATTTTATTTATTTATTTATTTTCCTTTCTAAATTCGTTCTTAAATTTTCAACCAAACGCAAACGCGGTGAATATATGAGATGAAAATGTTACACAGTTACTTGGATCATTGCAGAAATCAGTTGACGAAGATTGTTTTGGGCTTCTTGGCAACTGCCAAAAATGATCAAAAAGGGTAGCTGACAACCTTCCAAACATCCTCTCTAGTTGTTCTGGAAACACATGCCTGCTTGGGTGGGGAGACCATTTTCTTGTAGCTAAGTTACTATGTTAAGGGATTGTTTGAGATTTGTTTATTTAGTATATTTTTTGATGTTTTGTAGAAAAAGAAAAAAAAAAAGTATAAAAAAATATAAATAATATGGTTTAATTAAGTATATTTATGAAATAAGTATTTCTATTTACATCATTTCCAAACAATATCTAAAGTCTTTGGAATAAATTATTTTAATAATTTTTAAATTTTTATAAAAAATTATATAAAATAATAAAAAAAATAATATAATAATTTTTAATAATTTGTTTACCTTTTAACCAAAATACCTAATTTTTAAATGAAGCTTAAAATTCACTTGCACACATGATGTATCCATCTAGTCAACATCCAAACTCATAGAAGGGACAATTTCGTGTCAAATCAGCAAATGACTTCATTGGAGGGTAATGTTTTATTTATGTAATGAGTGTAGGAGTTACCAACCAACGTCGTACGCCATCTTCTTTCACAAATGAAGGTGTCCCACCATATGCGAACTTTACTTGTGAAAGACTACCCGCACTGTTGTCCTATTTGACTTAATTTATTAACGCGTCATTTAAGGCTCTTTTTAAAAATTGAATTATAATTTACTTCTTAAATTATAATTTATTTTTTTTTTCATAAAAAAATTATTTATAAACTGTTTATAATTAATTTTTAATCAAAAATTTGATTATAATCATTTTTCTAAAATAACTTTAAGTATTTTAATAGATAATTGTGGGGTCAATGACTCTTTCTTTAATTTTGTCTAAACTATTTTTATGTAATTCTATTGACAATTGACCTAAGAATTTAAATAGGTAAAAATGAAATTATAATATAATTGCTAAACTTTTGAGAGAATAATATAATTTATTCTTAATTTTATATACGCATGGGTATAAAAAAATTTCTAACAAGTCCAATATATTATTTTCCCGTGCCATCATTTAATAATAATTTATGTTTTATTTACTACTTTTCTTGTAATTATTTAACTCCCTACAATTCTCAATTGGAAAAATTATTCGATAAATCACACGTCATCATTTAAACGATGAAATTTTAAAGACTGTAAAAGTTATTAACAAAATTTCTAAAATTACCCTAGATATTGTAATTTCTTTTCTGCATGTGTGTTCACATCGGCCGGACACACAGCTACCGTGAAATTCCAGATCCATGGGTGCACACACCAGCCTGGAATTCCGAGCGTACATGATAATTACTAGTATGGATATATATATATATATATGTGAATTATGTAGGTATCTTCCTGCGCCTATAGTCTGCTTTGTACGCAGAAAAGAAAAAATAGGGTTTGTGCCGTTTGTTGCGAGCTACCAAGAGAGAGGGAGACGAATTCGTACGTATCAATCAATAGCTATGGCCGTGGCTTCACACTTCCAAGTATCTAATTTGTATCATTTTTGCGTGCAGTGATCCTCTGATTCTCTGCTCTTAGGTTTCTGGTATTGATAATCTCTTCTGGGTTTCGATGTTTTTCGAGATTTAGGTTCAATACGGCTTGGTACGTACGAGTGAAAAAAGAGGACTGAGAATCTGATTCGAAACAATCCCTCAAAAATTTTGATATTGTTTATCAAAATTGTGAATCCTAATTCGACTCTAAATCAATCATATGTCTATATATATGTATGTATGTACGTATTTAGGTTGCTAATCGGTGGGTATAGTGGTTTTGGTATAAAAGGCAGGGCAGGAGTGAGTTCTTAGATCGCTCACGCAAAAATGATGTGAATTAATATTTGGTGTTGTGAGCCCCACGAGCATTATCAGAGCAACATTCAAAGCTGAAGAAGAAAGATGTGAAGTGATTGATGCCCTCCCTGTTCATGAAAACAATATGTTACAACAACATGTTGCTTGCTAACTTACTGTGAGGTATGGTGGATCTTTGATTGGAATTTTATTTATGCTTGATTCAATACACTAAGATTTCATTTTGGTGCTTTAATTGCCAGTGTGTTTGATTTCTTTTAACTCTTGATAATATAATTGTTTTTTACACACATCTCAAATTTTTGTTTCATGGTTTGTTTGTTGCTTGTTTTTTTTTTCCATTTGGGGCTTCTTGATCCAGTTCACTTTCACTCAGTTCTTCAAAGATAGTGAGTGTACAGGATAATATTTCTATGCTACAAATAAGTCCAGCATTCCCAACCGTTACAGGATAAGGATATATATTTCTATTGTACAATTCAAGATGTTTAGATTTTTTTTTTTTTTCAATCCAGAGGAGGAAAGAAAATGAACAAATGGATTTTATTTCATTCCCACAACTCGCAATTATACTGCACATTGTCTATGCATCATATACTTAGATATTGATTACAAAGCAACTAATTTGATGGCTATATTTTTTAATTATGCAGGTGTGTAATTGGCTCTTTGCATTTATTATGTAAATGTTGGTAATTATGTCTTCTCTGCATGTATGTATGTTAGTGATTATACAGGCGTGTTCAATTGTTTTTGAATCTGAATCAAATCTTTTCAGCTGAATGAGTCGGTAGACTACTGGGATAGACTTGGATATGGCAAAAGTGGTTGGAGAGGGGCATGCCATTGAAGGGAGGGGATGAGATTGGAGTACTTTAACTCATGGATTTGGAGAATTGTTGGGGTTAGCAAGAATGGGACTAGGGTTCAACTTTTCATGATTGTGTAGAGAGGGTGGGGTGAGGGAGGTGGCAGTGGTTGGTGGCCAGTGGCCATTATGGGAAATGGGAAGAGCACGTAGTAATGAGGAGAGGGTGGGGAGGGAGGGATGTGTTTAGATGAGAAAAGGTTCTATATACTTGAGAGATAAATTTTTGTTAAGGCACACAATTGAGAGGAGTTGGTCATATTTAATTGGTTATACCGCAGATGAGGAGTTCTAAGGAACATCCTGTTTACAATTTAATCTCTTGTTGGTTAACTGTATATATGGAATTTTCTCATGTTTTGTAGCACAGGTTTGACAGATTTGGTCAAATGAGAGAAGCTATTAAAAAACAGTGCTGCTACAGATCTTGAATCACATTGGCGTGAATGGCTCGAATGAGGCCGCCCGTCCATTCTTCACGCATAGCAATACCTGTGTGGATTTCACACGCCTACAAAACAATATTACAACCTAGAAAGACCACTTCGCAGGAGATGGAAAGACCACGACCTAGAGGAAGACAACGAAGACCTAGGTGGCGATGACGACGACGACCTAGGTGGCCACCGACGACAAAGAAGACCACCGGTGACCACTGACCACCGTCTACCACTCTCCAATTCCTCCGATTTCACCGAAAATTTCGGCTCCACCCACCAACAACAAACTAATTCGTGGGTCTCTACTGGTATTGCTTCAGACATATTCTTTGCTTTACATTGGTCAAAATCTGCCTGGTCTATGATTTTGCTCCTATTTTCTTTACATTGGTTGAAATCTTCTTGGTCCATAATTTCTTTGAACATGATTTTGGTGTTTTTGTATTGATGCATTATATGTGTTTGTTGAAAGTCCACGTAGAAAGAGATCGAACATTCATTGGTGGAATTTGATATGCCTATAAACCTGAATTGTCTTTCTAGCTTGCTTGTGATCCCTCATTGATTATTCTTATGTAGTAAATGGTTTTTGACTGGTTGAATTCTATCCTCCAAGGTGCTCCCAGCTTGCTTTTTCTCAATACTGTCCTTTCTCTTGAATGATTTTTTTATTTTCATGTTTGAAATTACTAATGAAGAGACTATGTTTGTAAGGTGTCGCAAACTCAACCGTACTATTTTCCGTGTATGGATGGCACACAAGAGAGTATGTATGTACCGGTATGTTTTAAAGATATGACATTAATTTTTTTTGCTTTTTTTGATTTGCAGATATGTTTGTCACAATTTTTTTTCATATTATTTACTTTCTCATTGAATAGGCACGAGGTAACCCAATGTAAATGGTGGATAATATTGGAAGCGGATCTCTTAAGTCATTCAGGAATGGTGAACAATATAAGCAGTCAAAGTGGATCAATTGCTTCAAAATTTGTTGACTTGAATATAGATGTGGATCCAAATGCCCCTTTTTATTTTTATGTTTATTTTTTTAATAGTAATTTTATGACTTTGTTTTGTAAACTTTCGATACTTTGGTTTGTTTAGGATCCAATCAAGTCTCATAACTTGTAATGAAATGGTTTAAAGTGATTTTGGCTAACAATATATTTTTTGGAAGGTGACTTATTATTCTCTTGGGTGTTTGGATGATGTTGATATGGTTTTATTTTGGCTTAATTCAGTTTTTGTTCTAGTTGTTTGGGTGCTTGTTTTTATAGTATTTGTGGTGGTGCTCTTTTGGCTTTACTTTGCTGTTATAATGTGATATAATATAGGCATAGATGTATGGTTAGCAGAATAATGGGAAGCAGGGACAGACCCCTGATACCACAGATGTAGTAGAATGGCTGTAGTTTTAACTTTCTTTGTGCTTACTTTTTGTTTTTTTAACAAATGCTATCAAACCATTGAGAGAAATTAGATATTGGAGTTCCTAACCGGAGCTGAAACATTTCGTAGTTTTGTAATGTTTTGTGGTGTTTCAAAATATTTCAATGCCTTCCGATGGAATAATTTTTGTAATGTTTCATAGTTTTTGTAATGTTTCAGTGGAATAATTTTCAAAATATTTCAGTGCCTTTCATAATTTTGTAATGTTTTTTGGGCACAAGTATTTCTTGATAAATCAACTGCAGGACCCATGTATTTTCCCTAAAAGCAGTTAGTCCGATCCTTCACATAGGCTTTATAACATTCGTTGCTCACATCATTCCTATAACCTTCCTTGCTCACATCAGAACTCACAACAAAAACACTAAAAATCATAGGTGGTTCAAGAACCCAACAACAAAACTCCACTGTTGAACACAAAACCAACACAATAACATATAAAACCAAACCAAGAACTCTAAAAAACACGCACAAAAATTCTCAAGGACACACACAAAAACTCTACTGTTGGTTTGCCATAGATGGTTCAAGAACAGCCCAGCACAGTAGCAAATGAAACAGTTCAGCCCAAAAGGGACTGGACATTCGGGTGGACATCCGGCAGGACAATCGGCCAACGGTTCTTGGCCCAGCTTTGCTCCAGTTCAGTTATGCTTTTCACCGGCTGTCAAACCAGCAATATCCTCGACAACCGCGGAAGTCATCCTTGACGACCGAGACCCCACCAGACATCCAGGGGGACACCTAGGCGGCTGAGAGAGAGAGGCTCAAAGTTTTTGGGTTTGAATGGATTTGAATAGTTTTTTGGGTTTGAAATTGAATACAGTAAAGTGCAAGAGAGGGATGAGAGTAGAGAGTGAATCACAAGCGTCGAGGCATTCGCACCTCACTTTGTCGAGGCACTAATCATTTTTCATTAAAAAAACAGCGTTGTGTCTGCTTGATTCCAAACTTCATGTGCGCAGATTGCAGATTGGGTTGCTGAAGAAAGAAGCTTGCTAGTAATGAATTGTTAGCTTAAACTTCATGAATCTATAAAGCATGTGGAGTTTTGTTTTCTTGATGGCTTTAATACTCTGAATTTTGCACATTGTCATAGTTGTTATTATGTCCACCTTTCCAATTGGTTTGCTTTGTATTGAATATTACTCACTGTTTCTGTTTTACAATTCTTTTTTAACATGTCCCATCTTTTCTGGTATATGCAAGCAGGAAGGTTAACCAGCATTCTGTGGACTCTGTTTTGTATGCTTTTGTGAACACTTTCACTCTACCATCAGATTATTTAGATTCATTTCACAGTCACTAGTACAAAAGATTTTGGAAATGAGCACAAAAACTAAAAGAAAAACTATTCATCTTTCGATTAACGCAAGTTGCTCCTTTTGTTGGGTGTATTCTGTTCCAAAATTCTTCTCCAAGTTATTTGCCCCCCATTCACTACCCCCAGTCAATATAAATTTATATTTCTCATTTATTTTTTTTTTTTAAAAGGAGAAATATTGAATTGACAAAATGATAGGATTTGAAAAAATAATTTTAAAAAATATATTCTTAAAAGGAAGAAGTACTGAGTTGACAAAACGAAGAGAATTCACTACCGCACATTTTATTTTTGTTTATTAAAATTATGTTTAAAAGAAACAAAAAAATATAAAACAAATTTAGTAGCACACAAATAGGTTTTGAAAACAAACAATGTAACACTTTTGGTAACTCAAAATTTGTTTTGTTTTGTTTTTCTGTTTTTATAATTTTATGTATTTATTTTTTCTATCTTCTTTCTTTTCCATCATTTTGCCTAGAAATCTCCGTTAAGAGTTCTCTTCTCGACTTGTTCTATTGTTTGACAGATTTGCAGAATAAAAAGAATTTGGAGTTCGTTCATTCTTCCACCCACCCATCCTCTGTTGTAGTATGCATCATCAACAATATGACTTGTGTATTATGAAATGGAGAATTTCCCATCACAAACATTCTCAAAATCAACAAAATCTGACCAAGAAAATGATTGTGTATTATGAAATGGAGGTTCTGTCACACAATTTCCCATCACAAACATTCTCAAAATCAGCAAAATCTGATCAAAAAAATGAATAAAGATCAGCAAAAACAAAAATAGAATTGGTTGAAAAGAAATATGTTAAAACCACAACAGCATACATCATTATACAAGTGAGCTTCTTTGAGAGACGTTTTGGGTGAGATTCATAAATGAAGGGTTCTTCCCTTCCAGGTTTACCAAAGAAACCCAACAAAAGGATGTAACCAACTAATTCAAACACTCAACATGAGTCCCGAAAGACGAGAAAATGAAACACTCTACACAAGAAAATGAATGATCACAAATACGACTCATCTATAGGTAAAATAGAGACAATCTTGGATTGGGACCATCAGAAGCAGTTTTGATTTGTGGCACTAAAAAGTTAGGCACTAATGCCCCTAATTTCCATATAAGGCAAAAAAAAAAAAAACAAAACAGTTACCCAAAATGGAAATTAGGGACATTAGTGCCCAACTTTTTAGTGCCACAAATCATTTTTCCCATCAGAAGGTTGGGGCATTCCGCATTAACATGGTAGAGAACATTTTTGTACTTTGAACAAGCATAGCTGCAGGGCACATACCAGTTGATTAATGCCTCTAATTGAGCCAAGCTCAATCTTTTCCACTAATCCTAACCGTCTTGCTCATCAGAGACTAGACATTCATTTACATAAGGAAAGAATCAAAGATACCTGCCTTCATCCTTACAAAGAGCTGGATGACTTTTCATCTTGGCAATCGCATTGTCTCTCTTATGATGGATATGAATCTATAACCAGGTTTGACTCTTTCAATTACCAACTGATGGAATGGTATTTCTAGATTCTCAGAAAATCAGGACCCCATAAAAAGAAGATATATCAAACCTAGAAAGTATCAAAAACTTCACAGAATTGCCATTCATTTGAACAACAAAACTACATCCATTCTAATCACCAACCATGTCCAAAGTTTAAACAAAAATTATAAGTGGTTACTCACACAGCTGCCGTATATATCTCTATACCTCTACATATGCACATGCATATATATATATATATAATAAATCACACAGATAGAGGCAGAGAACATGTATATAACTGCAAAAATGAACACAGAAATAATTTGTTCCAAAAACAGATAAAATTATAAGATTGTGATTAAGCTCATAACCTAACCTTGAAGCAAAGCAGAATTCAAACATTCAGATAAGACTCAAAATCGATCAAACCATATAAAATCCATTCCATTAAAGTCAAAATAAAACCTAAATTGACGATGAGAATCTTAAAAACTACCGCGATCGCGATATCATCATCACCAGCTTTCAATCACCACCAGCCTTCTGGTAAACGTAGGTGAGACCACACTTGCCACAGTAGTGACGGTCGAAGTGATTGGCCATGAACGTTCCAGCACCGCACTCGGCGTTAGGGCACTCCTTCCTCAGCCTCTGGACCTTGCCGGAGTCATCGACCTTGTAGAACTGCAAGACGGCGAGCTTGACCTTCTTCTTCTTGTGCTTGATCTTCTTGGGCTTGGTGTAGGTCTTCTTCTTGCGCTTCTTAGCGCCGCCGCGGAGGCGGAGGACCAGATGGAGGGTGGACTCCTTCTGGATGTTGTAGTCGGCTAGGGTTCTGCCGTCTTCGAGCTGCTTTCCGGCGAAGATGAGACGTTGCTGGTCCGGAGGTATGCCTTCCTTGTCCTGGATCTTTGCCTTCACATTGTCGATGGTGTCCGATGATTCCACCTCTAGGGTTATGGTCTTGCCAGTTAGGGTTTTCACGAAGATCTGCATCTTTGCAGATCGATGGAGGCACAAACTAGGGTTAGGGTTTCAGAGCTCCAATTTAACACACTTCGGTTACGATATATATCCTCGCATACATATCATATGTCTCGTCTAGTAAATGGGAAATGCTAGATAAAGCCCACTAGCCCATGCAGGTCGGGTTAGCCCTGAAGGCCCACTTAAACCAAATTTTGCTTGTGCTAAAAAATCATTAACAAGGTCAAAAAAAGCTAATATATACCAAATAACCATAATACTATTAAATTTTTACAAGTTTATTTTTAACCAATAATAAATTAACTATTGAAGTACCTTCTTTAAAAAAAACCATAACAATTGCAATAAATAACAAACGTTGCGTTCTCTTTTAGAGGAGATTTCATAAATTGAAGCTAACAGTCAGCGATAACATTCTGAGAGGTGTTTTGAAAAAATAGTTAAAAAATGATTTTTTAACTTTTATTTATTATTTTATATGAGAAGTAATGTGACTCAAAATAAATTAAAACTAACTTTTAACTTTTAACCCATATTCTCAAAGTACGACCAATCCTTTAGCATTAACCTTCATAAGTTTGATAATGCTTTGTCATTTTTATTTCTATATTCATCGGAATTCTATATAATACTCCCTCACTTTAAATTTCTTCGCATTTTAAATTCTTGTTCAAGACAATTAAAAGGAGTACAATTGTGGTCACATTTCTTTTTCCAAAAAACAAACTGGCAGTGCCGAGTACTTGACCAAAAAATTTACTCTCTGTGTTTCAAAATATTAATTTCTTATTTTATATTTTATTGTTTTAAAATATTAATCCCTTTTCAAAAATTAAAGATTAAAATAATATAAATTTTTTATTTTCCCCTTCTTTTAAATTCATTAACACTACAAAAGTACAATTATGACAATTCATATTTCTAAAAAAAATGTATTATCAAAGAGTAATTTTGAAAAATTAATATTTTTAAAGTGCCATAATTATACTATCAAAAAAATTTAAATTCTCTAAAAAGAACTATTATTTTGGGACAGAGAGAGTAATTTTTATTTGTGGTGGTCCAACTTCAAAAATGTAAGGGCCTTGCACAGAATAAATGATGCCAAGAAAGAAAATCCAAAAAAACAGCAACTCCAATGGATCTGAATTACAAATACAAGTAAATAACTAATACAACAATTCCTTCTCTTAGCAGAAAAAAATAAATAAAAATCACTCTTATATTTTTTTGGGGGGGTAAGAACTCTTATACTTTCATACAAAAATGTTTACAGAACATGAAGCACCCAATGAACCCCCAATCAGCAATGTTGCTGGAAGTACAAATTACATTCAGGGAAGGTGTTCAGGAAACTGGAGATGACTTGTGGTGGCAATGATTGTCCTTGTAGGAGAACTTGGTGGTATCTCTTTATCAATGATAGTACGACACTCTCCTGATCAACCTCTTCCAAACCACCTAATTAATCACATTGCGACAACAGTAGAAACCAAAGATTTAGCAAAAAGTTGCCTTTACGATGTCCATTAGACAATAAGTAATCATTATGCATCTGTTAATCAAGTGTGAGCAGTTGATAAATAAATACATCAGTTTTTAGCAGTGTTCAAAAAGTCCGAGAATCTGATGGCTTAGATTAGATGTGCTAGACTACTAAATATACCTTTGGTTTGTGCTAGTTATGTTTAAAAGTTGTTTGAAGCATGGTTAATCTACCTAATAAGATGCTAGTAATTACGTTTAACTAGATGATTCTGTGACCAAAATAATTTCTCTCATCTAGTTTTTGATAATACTCTAATGAACTTTGGGAAATGATGGGAGAATTCAATATACTTTCATCTGTTTATTAATTTATTTCAACAAACTAAACAGCTAATCTCAAGAAAATCAAAATTGCATTCTTAGCCATCCAAGTTCCAACAGACCACATGATAAAGTATGAACGGGCTTACCCAATTCAAGCTCTTGCTCCTGATCTTCCACATCCCCCTCTTCCACAACAGTCCCATTTTCCAAGGCAATAGCTGCTTTGGCATACCGATCCAGGAATTCTTCTTCAGTTTCTTCACGTTCATCATCATCTGAGTCCTAAGACCAAGAAAGAAAAAGGAATCTGTCACCACCATTCTCTTGATGCATACAAGTGTAGTTACAATGACACCAAAAAAAAAAGAAAAAAGAAAAACAGGAAAGAAAGGGTAATGCATGAGAAGCCTGACCACCAAATATTTCAAGTTTTAGCCTTAAATTTCCATTTTAATTATGACAATTGGCGAGACTTGGGCCAGATTTGGTGCAAACCTTATAAAACAGTTAAACATAACAATATACTATAATAGCCAAACCTCATCATTGTCGTCATCTTCAGTGTCTTCATCACCTGCATCCTGATCATCTCTGCTCTCCTCATCATCGTCCTCTTCTCCCTGAGCTTCTTTCAGGCTTACAGATGCCTCCATCAGAGAAGTAAAGCATTTTTGTAACAAACCAGCTTTCTGATTTTCCAGTGTTAGCAGCCGCTCAACCACTTTTGCCAATGTCATAACTGAAATTCATGCAACAAGCATTCCTCACGCCGTCAATTAGTCAAATGAATATTTTCAAAGGTCATAGTCTACATACATAATATACAAATGACTTCCGACAAGAAGCTATATTGATCACTCTATATAATGGCCATTCTGGAAACAAAAACGAGGATTTTATATAAGTTCCATAAGAGCCAGAAGGCAAAATACTAACCGCTTAACTTAATCTCAGACTCTGATGGCAGACCATGTTCAAATGTGCTGGAGGAGATTAAACCAACAGCAGAGGCCCAGACTGCAAAGCCTTCATGTTCATCCTTCTCCAAAATATTCTCCACAACATCAGGATAACACAAATAACAAGATGACACAGCAAGCAACAAAGGTTTCCAAAGTGAACTAGGCTTGTTTCTAATATCTCTGAAACGAGAAAATGCAGAATGACTGAAAGCAATCACCAATGACTGCTTAATACCTTCTGCTTCAAATGTGTAACTTGGGACATGTAATAGTAAATGTACACATGAGGAAGCCCTCCATGTCGCAGACGGATACTGTGAAAAGGCCTCACTAACAAAAGTGGCAATCCCTTCTATAATAGAGCGTCGTGGCACGGGTGGAGCTGGGGGAGGTGGCATTTCCCCCATGATGAAATTTTGTAGCATAAATTTTTGGTGTAGATTAACAATGTCCTTAATGCAATTGAAGATTGATAAATCCTCCGTTTCTTCCCAAGCATTCCAGTTTGCAATTAGATCAGCCCAAACCAGTAATAATTCTGAAACTTTAAGCTTTAAAACCTCATTTCCTTCAGTAACAGATTGCATGATGAATCTGAGCAACGCGGATGAATCATCTATGCACGATGGAGGGGGCAAAAAAGGAGCAGCCTCTATTTCCTGGCCATACATTCCAGGGAAAAAGGCATAAATGAAGTAGAGGCTAAAAAGGTGGCAATGCACATAATTTAAGCCCAGCAAAAGGGCATGAAGATTTCCTTGTGAAGAGGGAAAATGGAAATTTACTAGGAAAAATGAATAACAAATTTACTAAACACCAAAATTTTTGTCTCCTAGGTTTCTGAGGTTGATTCTTGGCTATAGTGGTTAATTCTGGATTTGGCTGGTTCAGGCAGAAAAAGAAAAGTAGAGTTTCCCTTCCCCCAAACAGAGCCGCAACTGGCAAGACAAGGTTCCTGTCATTTTTGGCCCCATTCTGCAAAAATTGGCTCTACAAATCCGGCAGAAGGTTGAGCAAAAAAATGCTACCCACACATTCATGAACAGGCTAAACACTTGTGCACATACTGGCATGCGCGCACACACAGACGGAGAGAGAAAAAGGGAGATGAAAACTGAATACAGAAAACAGGGGGTTGGGGCAGCACTTCTACTTTGTACAAAGATGAAAATCAAAAGGGCATTTAGAGAAAATGTGGTATGACATTAAAGAGATCATCATGGGTATTTTCAAAAAGAAGACAGGATATAACAGGGTACATAAGCTTTGTTAATTTGGCCTAGATACCATTCACTCTTGTAGTATTGAAATTCAAAAACAAAATACCTAATAAACCTATAACGATTGCACTCTGTAGTGAAAAACACAGCACCAAAAAATAAACATGTTCCAAAACCTGAAAGGTGAAATGAAAATTGAAAATCTAAGAACCATAAAATTTCAGAGAGCTTAACTGCTGGCACAATTTAGATTACTTGAGCAAGTTTAGAGAAACAATTAATTTCCAATATAGTCATGAGAAAAAGTAATAGCAAGAGCTGGAAGCTACGTTTTATTTTACAATGCTAGAAAATTCAGACGGCTTACACTCTTTATTTCTTGTCTGACAAGCATACTTAAAAAGATAGTGTTGAGCATGTAACTTGCTATGGTGAGAAAGCAAGTGATTTATTCAATTTTCATTAACTGCAGTGATTATTCTTGAAAGAGCCTAAAAACATGTATAATTTCCCAGGTACAGATATACACTAAGACCAAGGAAAATATTATTAAAGTCTTGTATAGCCATGTTCACAAAGACTACAATTAACTACATTTATAAACTAACCATTTGCTGTGCAGGTCTAAGCCAACCCTGTTGTAGAAGATTAGACAAAGCTCTAGCAATGGTAGCCCGACCAGACACCCACACTTCACTTGATTCGTTGTGGTCATCTTCTTCAGGCATAGAGTCTTCCCAACATTGAGCCATTACTGCTAATGCTGCAAAGCCCTGTTCAACCATCTATTGTGAACCAGTGTCAGTTCATTGCTAAAATTCATTATTTATAGAAGCACGGTTAAGAGAAAACTATAAATGTCTTAACTATCAGGAAGAAGGACAAAAATACGCACACAGTTAAATGACCAACTCTATAAATTGCAACTATTTCTGATATTCTCCATTTACCAACATAAAGTCGGGAAGCATGAATTGCAGCATTTTTGAATCCAAAGAAGGTTAGTGTCAAAACATACTAGAGGAAAAATAAATCATTTTTGTGTGTATACCACAACTAGCCAATTCTCTGGCTACATGCAAATAAAAACCATATTTATGATTACAACCCACCATTTGATCATACTAGATGTTGGATCCAGTGGTGCAAAACTAACCAACTGAATCTCTACAGCATTCAATCCATGAAACTTTCTGAAGTACAAGAGATTAAAAAAAATGCAATGGTTTGTAAGAACTACTTGAATTTGGTTTCTTTCTCCACATTGGTTGAAACAAGCTCAGCCAAATAGTGAACCACAGTAAATTTTGCCATGTCACGGTATTGTTTTAGTAGTCCATTGAATGTACAAGATTGAAATAATTACAAGTTTTTTTTGGAGAGAGAGAGAGATAGAGAAACAACAGAGAAACTTTAGCATGACGATTATTAGCAGATAAATACATACTTGAGGCCATGGCTCTGGATTAGGAGGAATGCACTTTGAGATTGTACCAACCAAAGACGAAATAATATATGGGATATGAAGGGAAACATGTTCATTTCCAGCCTCAACCAAAGTACCAAGAAGCTGAAATAAAATGGAGGTCTCTTCACCTTCATCAGCAATCCGAATAACAACAATTTGAAGAAGGGGTAACCATTCAGGTGGCAAGTAGTCATTCTGCAAAAAATAGAGCAAAAATCTTATCACAACTCAAACTTAGATTGCAGGCCAATTATAAAAATTAAATATGTGATTTGGGAGAAATACAAACCTCGACGAGTTCGGTAATTGCACCTGCAGCAGACACCCGAACAGGATAACAAGAAATATCTCCCATATCTGGCATACTCAATGCTTTCACCAGTGAAGAATAGATATCAGCACTCATCTCCTGAACAATTAAAAATGAACCTGTTAAGGACAAGTTTAAATGTGCATGCTGTAATAACTATTCAGGTGGTTAGAGGATATATGGAAACATTCAAGAAAAGAAATGAAATGAAACATACAGAAGCAGCAAGTAAATAATTTTATAAAGACTACATTTGTACGAAAACAGCGAACAAGGAGATAAGCATGAACAAAAACAATCTCACTTCAGGAAGACAGGATGCAAGCTCCCCAAGCACCCAGTTCGCAGAGGCAATCAAATATGGTAAACATGTGAAGATTGTATACAGTGGTAAGACCCGCATACGAACAAGAGTTGCTGTGTATTCAGCTCTTTGCTCGCTTAGAAACTGCATAAGCAATGATAGCTTTGTAAACTCTCAATTCCTAGACTCTAAATAAACTAAATTAATAAGGTAATAGTTCCTTACATCTTGAAGGCTTCCATATGCCATCAAAACACCATAGTACCTGCAACAGTTGATATGGAAACCAAATTTAGGAGAGAAATATGAGTAGCGTGTACACCTGAGGTTTATAATGATGAGGAAGAAAAGGATAAGGGTTGACACTCTGTAACATAATGACATTTATTTATTTAATAAGCCATTTATGAACAAAACTGCCTCAGAAGCACCAAAATTTAAAATAATAGAAATAATCTTTTTAATAAGAAATGATTAGATTCCAGAACGAAGTATACTAATATATTTTTTCACCCTTGTGTTTAAAGTGCCACAAAAGTCACATGTAAATGTCTTTATCCAAGGTTCCTAATTCTCTCTCTCAGACAGTAAGCAACTTCCTTAAAACTAATTTTGTCAAAGCTACATAAACAGTCATTGACACTGATGAAATGATGAAATATACGGTAAGGCACACATCAATTTTCCACCATGGCCTAAATTACTGGATATATGTGAACTCACTCATTCAGAATCCTAGTTTCACATGCATTAATGTCTGAAGGGATAGGAAACTTTGACAAAAATGGAAGCACTAACAGCTCCCCCATCGAACTGCGATCCTTCCCTTTGGTCTTGTCACCTTTTTTACGCTTCGATGAAAGTGAAGAATTGTAACCAGAACCCACCACTGGAGGCCCCTGCAAGCATTAAAAAACAACAACAAACACTAAGATATAATGAAATATGGAAGGAGACATCTTTTTTCTTGGAATACCAACCTTTGACATTGATATAACACCAAGTAAATTTAATGCACTTCTTCTTGCTGTGAACAGATCCTCTTTCCATCCAGAAATTTCTTCCTGCAATACAAATCAAAATCAATATAATAAAACTGGAAAGTAGACTACTTAATATATCACGATTTACTTTCGTACAATTTCTGATGGCAGATTTTTCCGCATGTACTCCTCTGGATCTTCTTCCCACTCTGCAGTGTCCTACTTGCAAACAAAATAGAAAATCAAAGAAGTGCTTAATTTTCGACAGTGTGCTGTGCGAAATGTGACATCAAAGACAAACTCCTTAAAACCTGCAGAAGTATATAAAATTATAAGCACAAAAAAAATGACAATAAAATACATAAAACAAAGTTTGAATGCCTAAGAATGCTGATTGGTGCAACTATATGAACAAATGATTCTTTTTTTAATTGCAGACCACATTTAGAGGTGAAGGTGGAAGACCAGATACTTCCAAGACAACTTAGACAAGACCTATTCACAAGTGACGACGTAAGATATCATACCTTCTCATTCATTACTAATGCTGGGAAGATTGCAGAGTTCAGTAAAGACGAAAAGTGGGGTGAAACTAGCCTCCATCCCTGTTACCATATATTATCAAAAAACTTGCAAATTATACCAATAAAAAAATATAAAATAAATAAAAACACAATCAAAATAGCAGAGTAGCATTGGTAAAGTTTTTATGAGCTACCAAAATATCATGCATGCAGGAGCCAAGAACCAAAATTACTGGAGTGATAGAAACAATGAAAACAAAAAAGTTAATAGAACTCACAGGGCCTGTCTCTAGAACACGTGAGATTACATCAAAAGCTAATGACACTATTCTCTCGGATAGAAAATCCATCTTCTGCATTGTACATTTATTTTTATATCAGAAGACAATTTAAAAATAAAGAGTATAACAAAACAGAATAAAGGCAAACGAACAATTACAAGGACGGCTAATCTCAATGTAAGCAAATGAAACACAGATGGAGAATCATCAGAATCATATCAAGGCACCAAAAGCTTAAAAGTTCAAAGAAATGGGAAAAAATGCAAGTTTGTGTGAGAAGGCTAAAAAAGTAAGTTTGGTGCTAATCCGCACAGTACCATACTATTGTGTGTACATAGACATGGCATACAAAAAGTGCACCCAACAAATGTATAGGTGTAAGTAGAATTCATGACAACTGCTGTCAAGTTTTAAATGTGTTCAGATTAAAAACATCACAAACATGTATGGTACATCTTTCTCCCCTTTAGAGTATAGAAATCATACAAAACTTACACTGATATTTGTGCTATGCTTGACTATCTTTGAGACACAATTAATAATGTTGGGCATCAGCCTGAGAACAAAATATGAGCAGGAAATCAAGCATATCTTATCAAACTCAAACTCAAACTCACTACATATTTTACTGCATTACTTGTCCGATAACTTTCTATGTCGGGTGACTAAAGCACAAAAAATGAGCAAACTTCTCTTCCCAGTCTTCAGCCTCAACAAGTGTCCATCTTCCAAAGTAATGGCACCATCAAAACTTAATGAATCTAGAATCCCAAACAGGTCCCGACAAAATGAAGAAAGATGAGGAGCTAAAGCAGATGGCATATGTGACCTCACCTACAAAACTGACTCCAATAAGTATTCCTAGAAGAAGCATTAGTAACTAAAGAAACAATTAAGGATGGGTGTAGCCAATATGCAAATGATGGAATGGATGTTATGGTGAGACAATTGAGGGTAAAATTTAAAACGGACAAATGCAGAGATAGTAGAAAATAATTAAAACAATGAGGCAGAGTGTTATGGTTTACAATAAGAAATATGCTAACGTTATGGTTCACATAAAAGTAATTTCTTGTACAATGAGGTACCGTCTGCAACTAGAGACAATTCATTCATGTAAATAATTGTAACCCTGGTCTTTGCAGCCTTAGTAGCAAGGTATACGAATTCGTCCTTCCACCAATTCCAACATGCTTCATTGCTTTATGAAGAATTTTCAATATATCTCTTATCTTTCACAATTTTTAAAAATATATATACAACTGAGGCTTGATGTGGTATCAGAGCCACTAGCCAGTGCATCCCATTACCTTGCTCAATCTACAGATGCAAGTATAGAATTTGTCGGTAAAAGTCCATGCAACTGAATGTAATGACCCGGAATCTTGTGACGTAATTACTGATAATTAATTATGTATTTATCTGATTTAATTGAGAATTATCTGTTCGAATTAGAAAAATATCTGTTGGAATTATGACTTCGGGACTGAAATCGAAGACTGTAATGGGATCAGAAAACGAAATTGAACATACCTATGAGATACTGGGAATTTTTAGAACTATCTGAAACGATAAATTGAGGACTGAATTTCGTCTGCATCGCTAAGTCTTGTTTGGCTTGGGATTATGGCACAACTTGATTATTTTGTTATATATGATATGTATGGCTTATATAGATAAGGATGGAACCTTTTTGACTCAAGAAAGGAAAAAAGAAAATATCTAGAGAAAGAGGGAGAAGAGAGAATTCGGGGAGAGAGAGAGATCAAGGGAGAGACCAAGAGGGAAAGAAGAAGGAAGGGGAAAAGAAGCTTGAATCTTCTCTAATTCAAGAACCAAAGGTAAGAATCTTCTTTGAATGTTAAGAATTAAGGTTGAATCATCATGTTTTCATGGTTCATAAGAAGAATGAAAGAGGAATTATCATTTATGGCATAATTTAAGTTATGGTTGGCTAGTTTGAGGAAGAACCTCCATGGATATATAGAATTGAAGCTTTTATGTGCAAGTTCATGATTTTCCAACTTAATTCTTGGAATGATCTTTTATATGATGTATTGAAGTGTATTTGGAAGTTATGAAGCTTAAATCAAGTTATTTTCAAGTGTTGAGCCTTGTTTTTCATGATTTGGGAATTGATTTTGTAAAAAGGGAAGCCATGGTTTGACAGAAATGAAGCTGGTTTTCACCCAGAATTTGCACTTCCCGCTCGAGCGGGGGTTGGGCCGCTCGAGCGGAGATTCCGCCCATCCAGAATCTCGGTTCAGGTTGCAGTCCGCTCGAGCGGAGGTATTGGCGCTCGAGCGGAGAGGCTATTTTCAGAAAAGTTTTGGGAAGTTGTTCTACTTGATTTTCACATGTTAAAGGCATCATTTAGCATCTCATGAGTATGAATTAAAGTAAAGAAAGATTAGTTGAGCATGATATGAATATGAAAGACTGAAAAGAAGAAAGAGAATGATATGAATGATGTGAATTATTGATGATGAATGCTAAGGCAATGTGTTATACGGTTAATGTTTGCAGGTCAGACTGAGAAGACCGTGCCATCGGTATCGGAAACCCACTGTAAGTAACGTTTCCGTAAAGATATGTTATTATGATTTATGTTCCAAATGCTATATGCTATGATATGATTTTGAAATGATGAATGTTTTCTGTGAACGAAGATCCTAGTTTGCGAATCTAGTATGGCATCCATAGGTAGTCCTAACGGACCAGTTTACGAGATCTCGTCAGTCGATTAATCGGTGTACGGACCGGTTACTCTAGTCGTAAGACAACCCATGTTTAGTCCCTGTGGAGTATGCCATTACGTATGTTGATATGATGATTGATATATGTTTATGATTGATTTATTATGGATTTATAAAATGTTGGACTTCGTTCACTAACCTCTTTACTGTTATGTTACTTGCTGAGCTCTAGCTCATTGTTTGTATTTATGTATTATAGGTGAGCATTCTGGGAGTCGAGCCCAGGCGGAGTCTTGATCGAGCCGCCATTCTGTAGCCACCAAAGTTTTGAGTGCCTCAAGCCGGGGCCAGGCCTGGAAGGCCGTTTTGAGAGCTTTCCCTTGCTGTACCCGAGTCTTGTAATGTATATATAGATTGTTTTTGTTACATGTTTGTTATGTACATGTTGTGGGTAATTAACATTGTTTTTGGCATGTAAATATATGTTCATATTATGCACAGCTCTTGGACTATTAGATTTCTTTTTTTCGCTTCCGCGAGCCCCGTTTATTTATGTTTTGTACAGTAAGGCCTGTGGTAATCTAGGATTACTGGCCGGTCTCGTCACCGAACTTCTAGGGGCGGGTTTGGGGCGTGACAGAGTGGTATCAGAGCGCACGAGTTAATTACTCACACACGTGTCCTTAAGAGCTGTAGGGTGCATTAGAAAAGAAATAGGACATGGCATGGGCATGTATATGTGTGTGTGAGTGTGTTTATGAGAACTGAGAGCTGAGAACTGAAATGATAAGGCAACAGAAGAAGTATGATATTGTGAATGAGATGTTGTATCTGCTATGAATTGTATAGACCAATGGAAGACGCCAATGCAAGACATGTAAATGAAACAGAATCTTCCGATGCCAGGATGAATCGATTAGAACAAATGGTAGAAGTCTTGACCGGGTTGGTTAGACAACAGCTCGAACAAAACCAACAACCACAACAGAGACAACCTTTTCCACCTCCTCCTCCACCACCTGTGCAAATAGAACAGCTGAACAATGATGATATTATCAGTCTGACCCAGAAATATAAGAAGTTGAAACCACCTGAGTTTGCAGGAGGCATTGAACCATTGAAAGCAGAGGGATGGGTGCTTGAGACCGAGAAAATCTTTGAAGTGTTTCCATGTACAGACGCCTATAAAGTCCTACTAGCTACATTCACTTTGAAAGAAGAAGCGAGAAGATGGTGGATGCTCATTCGAGATCAGAATAGAGATTTGACTTGGGGTCGCTTCAAAGAGATATTCTACGAGAAATATTTTCCACAGAGCATGCGAGACAGAAAAGTTTCGGAATTTGAACAGTTGAAGCAGGGTGCTATGTCAGTCGCGGAGTATGAAAGTAAGTTTACTGAATTAGCTCGTTATGCTCCTCATATGGTTGACACGGAATACAAAAAGGCCAGAAAGTTTGAGGGCGGATTGCATGTGGAAGTTCTCGACAGGGTAAATGTACTGAAATTGGAGAAATATGTTGATGTACTTGACCGGGCTCTGATGTCTGAATCGAATATCGCTAGTTTGAAATTGTCCAGATCAACAACTATAGCTGAAACAGAGAATAAAAAATTCAAGAAACAAAAAGTGGACACAGTTAGTGAATCACTGGTCTCTAGGACTGAAAGTTTGAATTCAAGTTTTAGTGACAACACAAAAAGAGAAAATAGCAGCAGTATAAATAAACCTACTTGTCCGGAGTGTGGAAAGCAGCACTGGGGCATTTGTCGCCATGGAGTTTGTTTCAAATGTGGACAAAGGGGACATATAGCTAAGACTTGCCCACAAGCCTATCCCCGTAATGAAAGATCCATGAATAGTGGAATGAATTCAACAGTGACACCGCAGACGATTGCAACTTCTGCTCCCGAGGGGAATACTTTAAGGCAAGCCAGAGTTTACACCCTAGTTGCAGATAAGACCCAGACTAATGGAAAAGCGAAGACAGGTATACTTACTTCTTTATTCCAATGTTAATGTTGTTACCTATGCAATGGAGACTATTGAACTTGGACCTAATTGAAATGATGTTAGAACCGATAACTATGATGATGATAGAACGAAACTTACCCTTGCTATTATTAGGAAATGATTACATCTATGTAACTACTTGTGAACTGATCATCTATGATAAAGGATTGATAATGTAACTGAGATTTCTAGCTGGATTCTATCGGAATCAGTTAAGTTTGGAGGACCAAACTTTTTAAGTTGGGGAGAGTGTAATGACCCGGAATCTTGTGACGTAATTACTGATAATTAATTATGTATTTATCTGATTTAATTGAGAATTATCTGTTCGAATTAGAAAAATATCTGTTGGAATTATGACTTCGGGACTGAAATCGAAGACTGTAATGGGATCAGAAAACGAAATTGAACATACCTATGAGATACTGGGAATTTTTAGAACTATCTGAAACGATAAATTGAGGACTGAATTTCGTCTGCATCGCTAAGTCTTGTTTGGCTTGGGATTATGGCACAACTTGATTATTTTGTTATATATGATATGTATGGCTTATATAGATAAGGATGGAACCTTTTTGACTCAAGAAAGGAAAAAAGAAAATATCTAGAGAAAGAGGGAGAAGAGAGAATTCGGGGAGAGAGAGAGATCAAGGGAGAGACCAAGAGGGAAAGAAGAAGGAAGGGGAAAAGAAGCTTGAATCTTCTCTAATTCAAGAACCAAAGGTAAGAATCTTCTTTGAATGTTAAGAATTAAGGTTGAATCATCATGTTTTCATGGTTCATAAGAAGAATGAAAGAGGAATTATCATTTATGGCATAATTTAAGTTATGGTTGGCTAGTTTGAGGAAGAACCTCCATGGATATATAGAATTGAAGCTTTTATGTGCAAGTTCATGATTTTCCAACTTAATTCTTGGAATGATCTTTTATATGATGTATTGAAGTGTATTTGGAAGTTATGAAGCTTAAATCAAGTTATTTTCAAGTGTTGAGCCTTGTTTTTCATGATTTGGGAATTGATTTTGTAAAAAGGGAAGCCATGGTTTGACAGAAATGAAGCTGGTTTTCACCCAGAATTTGCACTTCCCGCTCGAGCGGGGGTTGGGCCGCTCGAGCGGAGATTCCGCCCATCCAGAATCTCGGTTCAGGTTGCAGTCCGCTCGAGCGGAGGTATTGGCGCTCGAGCGGAGAGGCTATTTTCAGAAAAGTTTTGGGAAGTTGTTCTACTTGATTTTCACATGTTAAAGGCATCATTTAGCATCTCATGAGTATGAATTAAAGTAAAGAAAGATTAGTTGAGCATGATATGAATATGAAAGACTGAAAAGAAGAAAGAGAATGATATGAATGATGTGAATTATTGATGATGAATGCTAAGGCAATGTGTTATACGGTTAATGTTTGCAGGTCAGACTGAGAAGACCGTGCCATCGGTATCGGAAACCCACTGTAAGTAACGTTTCCGTAAAGATATGTTATTATGATTTATGTTCCAAATGCTATATGCTATGATATGATTTTGAAATGATGAATGTTTTCTGTGAACGAAGATCCTAGTTTGCGAATCTAGTATGGCATCCATAGGTAGTCCTAACGGACCAGTTTACGAGATCTCGTCAGTCGATTAATCGGTGTACGGACCGGTTACTCTAGTCGTAAAACAACCCATGTTTAGTCCCTGTGGAGTATGCCATTACGTATGTTGATATGATGATTGATATATGTTTATGATTGATTTATTATGGATTTATGAAATGTTGGACTTCGTTCACTAACCTCTTTACTGTTATGTTACTTGCTGAGCTCTAGCTCATTGTTTGTATTTATGTATTATAGGTGAGCATTCTGGGAGTCGAGCCCAGGCGGAGTCTTGATCGAGCCGCCATTCTGTAGCCACCAAAGTTTTGAGTGCCTCAAGCCGGGGCCAGGCCTGGAAGGCCGTTTTGAGAGCTTTCCCTTGCTGTACCCGAGTCTTGTAATGTATATATAGATTGTTTTTGTTACATGTTTGTTATGTACATGTTGTGGGTAATTAACATTGTTTTTGGCATGTAAATATATGTTCATATTATGCACAGCTCTTGGACTATTAGATTTCTTTTTTTCGCTTCCGCGAGCCCCGTTTATTTATGTTTTGTACAGTAAGGCCTGTGGTAATCTAGGATTACTGGCCGGTCTCGTCACCGAACTTCTAGGGGCGGGTTTGGGGCGTGACACTGAAGCTTGGAACAGACTGCTGATACAGTCTGACAAGTTATATGCTCAAATTTCACCGAGCTATTTTTGTGCTGATTAAATTTCTAGAAGAATCAAACTTAAAAGTAAAATCTTAAATCCATTCATAATCGTAGTCAGAACAAGAACAAATACTTACAGAAAAGTACATACACTTGCATAAAATAAGGAGGAGCTTTTCAATTTCCTCTTCTCCTTCACCACCGAAGGTTAAAGCCTGTTTCATGCAGCACAACATCCATTGAAAGGAGACACTTCAAACATGGATAACCTGGCAGTAAATGTCAAAAGCATAATAATGTATTTGGAAGGAAGATCTAACCTTTTGAACACACTGATGAAACACATCAAATAAAGGTACAAGAATTTCTTGTGCAATAAGCTCCAGCTGTGGGGGAACGGGCTCCTTTGCAACTTTCGGGTTCAAGAAATACTGCAAAAGACATTATAACTTAAGAGGCACCAAGCACAGTGGATTCTGAAAGTACAGTACCAGGGAGGAGAAAAAAAGTAGGTATTAATTTTCAAGCTTTCTGTTTGGTACTGAGAATCTCCAGAAAATATGCAGATGTCACTTGATGACTTGTCGAGAAAAGAGAAACAAACTAGTCTAATTTTTGGAAAACAAGTAACCTAAAATTAAGAAAACAAAAACAAAACAAATTAAGAAACCTAGGATATCCCATATTACAATTACAATCTTCCTAATAAAATACTATATCAAAAGTATCAAAAATAAAAATATAAAAACTTCTAAAATATTGTCATACATTGGTTTCTCCCCCAACTATTGCAGATGCGTCCTCCAATAGATGATCATAATGAGTCGAATTATAAATACCTGAAATGGTCTAATCAGTGATTGAAGAACCGTTAAGGCATTAATGGTCTTCCATTCACAATTTCCACTTCTATTAATCATGTCACTATTTTGAACAACTGCACGCAGTTCGGGTACAAGATCAGGCCATGAATTCTCCTTCACAAACTCAGCAGTAGCAATCACCCGAAACTGAAAACCAACCAAATTTACACTTACAGCAATTTTATCAAAACACGAATGAAATTATTGCAAAAAAAATTCATAGTTGCAGACAGATAATGCTCAGACACGCATACCACTTCAACCAAAACTTTCAGAACTGCAGAATCCACTTGAAGCAAAGCACGCAAAAGTGCATCTCTGAACTCCTTGCTGACTTTTGAAGACGGTATGTTTCGCCTGGTGAAGTTCTTTAGGTATGTAGCAGCAGCAATTCTCTGACCTGGATCATCACTTCCTGTATATAATAAACTGGTTAATGACTCAAATTTCAACAAGCGAATTTTTTATTTTTTATTTTTTAAATCATGCAAATTCAAAGGTAGCAACTAAGGGCATCTCCAATTCTTGACTGAAACATATATCAAATTTAAATTTGAGTAAAAATCACTCAAAACACTCTTCCTCTCCTTGACACAAACTTATACCAAATTGAGTTTTACTCGAATTTTTAACAAAACAAGACTCAAATGTTTACTCAAAATTTTCAATGCTATTTTGTGGCTATCAAATTGATCACTCTACCATTAGTGAAGGCTTTACTCAAATTATGCTTAAATCTGAGTTTTGGATTCACATAAACTCAAATTTGAGTAAAATATTGGAGATGGCCAAGTAGATCAAAAATTCAAAGAAAATTGGTAAAGCAATATCAAATGCGTGTATACATAAAATACAATACAATACAATGAAATAGAAGAAGTTGGGGGGGGGGGGGGGGGGGGTTACCGGTAGAAATGGAGAGGAGAGAGCAAGGGAAAGTGGGGAGGAGAGAGAGGCGGTCGAGGGCGTCGGTGGCGCTGCGTACGATGTCGCCGTCGGGGTTGAGGGTTTGGCTCAGCAGCTGAGCGATCTGGTGAGCTTCCATACTCTGATTCGATGCAAACCCTAGTAGTCTACAGAGTGAGCCAAACAAAAATTAGGAGTGTATATGAACAAGGTACGGCGGAAAAATAAAAATATTGCGCGGGAAAATTGACTTCAATATCGTCGTTAGCTGCAATTTTGGCCAGCTGATTTTGAGAGTTCAATGTCGCAGAAGTGTAACACAACACAGAAAATCAGCGAACGGCCAAAAATGGAGATGCGGGGTATCGAACCCCGTGCCTCTCGCATGCAAAGCGAGCGCTCTACCGTTTGAGCTACATCCCCTGCTGCTTGTTGTTTCTTATATGTTATTTATTACTTCGTTTTTTTAAAGAATAGGGGCTTGTCCCATTATTGTTTGGTAAGAGCATCTCCAACGGTTAACCTTTTTTTTCATCAAATCTGATGCGAAAAAGGGGGATTTCCTCAATTTGGTACATCGCGCTCCAACGGTGTTGCATCAAATTTGTTGCATCAAATTTGCGCCGGTCAACCGGTAAAGGCCAAATTTTTGTTTTTTTTGTTTTTTTTTTTACCGGTTTGAACCCTTTGTTCTGAACTTTTTGAACTTCTGGGTGGTCAACCGGCCGGTCGACCGGGTGGTCGACCACCTAGGCAAAAAATTTTTTTTTTTTTTTTTTTTTTGACTGGTTTGAACCGGAAAGTGAACCTTTTGAACTTTTTTCCGGGGCGACCGGTTGGTCACCCGGATGGTCAACCGGTTCGTAATTCTCAACGGTCAGGAACAGTGTTTTGCTGAAATGCTTCGCGTGTTCTCATTTTGATACCAGATTTGCTGAATTCCCGATTTGGTATCGATTTGATGAAACCGTTGGAGCTCAAAAAAGTGAGTTTTTCATCAAATTTCATCAAATTTTAAATTTGATGCTGGATTTGATTCTCCGTTGGAGATGGTCTAATAATGTGATTTTTTTAATATTTATTTTGGTTTTACATTTTTCAATTCATCTTTTCAGTTGAGAGTAATACTATTCAAATCAAAAAATGAGACTAGTTTTTTAGTTCAATGATCAACTATTAATCACACTCATATTATTTCTCTCTCTTATATATTTTAATTATATATTATTAAATTTAAAAAATAAATCACAGAATGGTTAGTCTAGTGAGTGCCGATTGAGATCTGGAGATTTGAATCTCCTAACCAACAATACATACCTTGGGTTTTGAAAAGCTTACTCGGAATGTAAAGACCTAATCTGGTACACGTAAGTCTAAAATACTTTACATAAGGGAAAAAAAATTAAAAATATAATTGTATATAATTTTTCTTAATGGAAATAAAAATGGATAGAGAATTCGGTCATGAGGGAGAGGATCCAAAAGCAGATGAATGGTGGTGCCCACGTCTGTTTTTAACTCTACTTTTTTTCAACTTCTGGATCCCACACCAGCCTGTCCAACCCACCAACAGTCAAAAAGCACCGTAAAACGCGAGAAAATTGCGGACATTTTGCTTTGTTTGTTTGAAAATCCAAGAATCAAACGGCGCGCCAAAAGCAAACTCCCCCTTCATTCCAAAAAAAAAAAAAAAAACATATCAGAAGATCAAAAGTAGATCCTCTTTCCACCACCAACCAAAAACAATGACGAAGAAGTTTCGCCACTTAACTCTGCTACTCCTCCTCCTTCCTACTCTCAGTCTCTCCGTCTGCCGCAACTTCTGCGGCAACATGGCCATCAAGTACCCATTCGGCATCGACGACGGTTGCGGCGCCCCACAGTTCTCGAAAATGCTCAACTGCTCCACCGACCTCTTCTTCCAAACCCCCTCCGGCAACTACAAAGTCCAATCCATCGACTACGACAAAAAATCTCTCATCATCTATGACCCCGCCATGTCCACTTGCTCCATCCTCCAGCCTCACCACGACTTCGTCATGACGGAGATTCAGTACGCCCTCATTCCGCCCTCTCCCGACACCGTCTTTGCTCTCCTAAACTGCTCCATCGACTCGCCTGTGCTCAACCACTACAAGTCTCTCTGCTTCAACTTCTCTGGCCACTCCTGCGACGAGCTCTACGGTGCCTGCACTGCGTTTCGTCTCTTCCACCTCTTGTCCAACACTACGCCTCCGTGTTGTTTTACGGGGTATAACACTGTCAAGTATATGACCATGGATATATTGGACTGTTCGCATTATACTAGTATGTATAATGTGGATGCTTTGAAAGGTGTTGGACCGTTGGATTGGTTGTATGGGATGAAGTTGTCCTACAGTGTTCCTGATACTGGCTGTGACCAGTGTTCAAAGTCTGGTGGGACCTGTGGGTTTGATGTCGAGACCAAAGGAATGCTTTGTATTTGCTCCGCCACTGTCAATTCTACCAGAGAATGTGGTAAGTTTAACCAACTTATAATGCACCCTTTTGGAGTTGGCTAACAATTATACTATGAGCAATGTTGTAAATAATTTCATTTTTTTTTTTTCCCACCTATACTTAAGATAATGAAACTCACATTAACAAATATATCTACAATTGAGAAAATACGGCAAAAAATGATGTAATTAATATTTTCTTTAGAATATTGGCTAAAATACAAAATACTAATGCTAACAAATTTAGCTTATTTGATATATTCACAACTTTTTGACTTCTCAAAAAAATAAAAAATAATTTGGAGCATAGGCGTGTTTTGGCAGCCTTATTAGTGTTTGGCTTCTTTTTTTTTTTTGTGTGTAAAATGACCAATTTGCCCTTAATTAATGCATTATAAAATGAAGATGGTATGCCAAATTAGAAAAATCATAAAAGTGAGTTTTTTATGTGAGAAAAGTGTATATATAATCTTATTTCTTATCTCCTAAATGCAATCCAAGGATTCTCTGTCCCCAAATAACCCTGTCCCCCTGTCCTAAATCACTCACAATCATTGATATGTCTTGAAATTTTCACATATTGAGATTCTCATATGATTCAATGATTGTAAGTGATTTGAGACAAGATTATTTGAGAACAGAGAAACATTTCCCCTAAATACAAATGAATGGGTCTCGTGTGCATTTATTGATGCGAGTCTCATTGTTTTGTAACTTGGAGTGAAAATTAAGTAAAAATTGAATTATATATAGCATTAGTAATGGTGGGATATGCTAAGTTTGAGACTAATTTGATGGACAAATGGTTTGTGTTCAGCTGCAGGTAGTGTTACAGCCACAGGGGAGGCCCACATGCTATCTACGTTGCTACAAACTTTTGTTTTGCTTTTTGTGGCATCGTACTGTATGATTCGATGACATGACTTTTGTAACATGGATTGAGAGTGCTGAGTCTGTTTTCTCTTCTTTCGGTGATATATGATCTTTATTTTTATTTTTTTGAACTGGCAAGGAGGGCACTAATTTTTTTAACGAGGATCCTCTCCTTGCGGCCTTTATACTTGTGCCCGTCTTTACAGGTCTTTGGGTCTACTTTTAGACCCAATTTTGATAATCCGAACCGTTCATATTTTATGATTTATTCAGTATAACATACCTGTAAAAAATCAAGTTGATCAGATATCAGAAAGTATGTGTTTGAAAAATTGAACTAAAAATTATTTTTTAAATAATTTAATAAACAGTTTTTCAAACATATACTTTCTGATATCCGATCAACTTAATTTTTTACAGGTATGATATACTGAATAAATCATAAAATATGAACGGTTCAAATTATCAAAATTGGGCCTAAAAATAGACCCGAAGGCCTGCAAGGACGGGCGCAAGCACAAGCACAAGCCTGCAAGGAGAGAACCTTGGCTCCTAATTTTTGGTGTACACTAGACTACTGATACGTACTAATCCTCCATTTATTTTGGTGACAAACATTTTTTGTGATTTTTTTTTTTTCCTTCATAAAATGTTTTTTGTGATATGATAGAGGTGGGATGATGATGGGATAACGGTATAACATGTTAGAAATCGCTTTTCACGTTTTAAAAATAAAAAATATTATTTTAGGATAAATTTGTTATTTATTGACTTTCGTTTTTTTATCGTATTAACCGGAAAAAAAATGTGGAAGACATTTAAAGAGTTGGAAGAAAAACTTTCCTTTCAAAAATATTTATAACATTTTATCGGCGGGTGATCCCATCATCATTGGCTTACACTCAACATTTGGGCAAATTACAAACACCCTCTCGAGGTTTAGTGAAAATACAGATTCTTCTTGAGGTTTGAGAAATTACATCTCGCCCCCTGAGGTTTATATTTTCATAACAAATTGCCCCCTGAGGTTTTTATTTTCATATAGATTCCCCCATAATTTGTTATGCAAATTTGACCTTCAGGCGGGCAATTTGTAATTTCTCAAACCTCAGGGGAGAATCTGTATTTTTACCAAACCTCGAGGGGGGTGTTTGCAATTTGCCCAAAAACTTTTTATGATACATATTGTATTCATAATTAATTCCATTTTTATAAATATTTTTTTAGATTTGTAAAGAAAAATTGTGCCATATAATATTGATAGTTTTAATATATAGTTTGTGTTAACATTTAAATCTATATTAGTCATGTTTGGTAGAGCTGTGGGAAAGTGCTTATAATTTATACCTTAACAGCTTATAGCTTATAACTATGAACATAAGCTGATTTCTGACTTATAAATTAAGTTTCTCCTACCCCATTCAAAGAATAAGTTGATTTCTGACTTGCAAAAAGTTATAAGCTATATTGTTAAGTTAAACCAAACGCATCAAAATAGCTTAAATTAAGCTGAAAGCTGAAATAAGCTAAAATTAAGCTGTACCAAACAGGGCCATTGAATCGTACAATCTGTTGTCGGACGTGCAATGTATTAAGTATTGTACTTTCTCGTTTTATAAAAATGACACGCCTCTTTGTTCTAAATTATTATTATTATTATTATTTTATTTTATTTTAAAATTTTCATTATCATTTGTGATAATATTTGTATATCTCGAGATTCTTACATAATTTACTAATTATGAGTATTTTATAATACAACTCTGCTATGTAACTCGAAAACGAGCCCCCCCGAATCGCCCGAAATTGAAAAAGGTGATTTTTGAATGTTTTGGCCCAGTTGCAACATTGGTCAATTGACATCACGCGCGAGAAATAGAAGAAAAAAGAGGAGAGAGAGGAACCAGTCGAAGAATAATAGGTGAGAGCGACCACCGTTGAGATCGACCGGTGCTGACACTACCTGTCACGACCCAAACCCGGCCCTATGGGTTTAGCACCGTAACTGGCCAGTAATCCGAGATTACCGAAGGCCTGCTTAACAGTAATACAGTAAAACAGAGTACAGGGCCTGGCGGAAGCCAATACAGTAAATAAATAGTGTCCATTGAGCTGTGACAATCTGTATGCCAAAAACATTTTTCATGCATTCATTCAACTCAAAACAGTACAGTCTATACAATCATATACAACCATTCAGTGCGGGGACTTAATCCCTCGATAACAGTGCAGTAGAACAGTAAACAGTTTATACAGTAATACAAAACAGTTGGGAGACAGGTGGGGAACACAAAAACACCCCAAGCCATAGCATGGCGTCTCGGAACCTCGCAGTGAGGCACATAGGCTGGCTTGACAAAACTGGGGGACTAACCCACACTCCTAGCTCCGGTCTGGCTGCTGAGAACCTACATATATATATAAACAGTGAGCTAAAGCCCAGTGAATAACAATAAGTGTAAAGAGGTTATGAATGAATGTCCTTACAATAATGAAAACAGTTCATTAAACAGTATTTCAGTCTTTCAGTATTTCAGTCAATCAGTCATATGTGGTACATCCAATAGCCTATAAACAGTAGGTCCAGAAGGACCGGGTCTTAACAGACCCAACAGTAGTGATGGCCATCGATCAATAAACAGTATGGTTCCACAAGGAAACCGACAGAGATCTCTGTAACAGTCAATAACAGTAGGTGCTAAGGATGCCACAATACAGTTCAGAAATAAAGGACATACATTCATTCAATAAACAATATCAGTTCAATAAACAGTTCAGTTCAGTATTCAAAATATAACCATTTTGAACATATCTTTACACAATCTGTTACTCACAGAGATTGGGCTAATAGCAGCTAGAGCGCGTCCCCGAGAGCCAACCCTAAACAGTAAACACATTGAACACACTCTAAGTTTAACAGTTGGGGAAGTACAATAATTAACTTCCTATTATGCCTCGGTGTGTTCTACATCTATATCCTCATTAAGATGCCTTAAACTAGGCCTAAGAATGCCTAGGATGGGATGAGGATGCAAAGATGCACTTAGAAAACATTTGCAGAATTTTCAGTGAAACAAGGCCTCCGCTCGAGCTCAGGTTTCCCCGCTCGAGCTCACAGGCAAACAAAGGTCCCTGCTCGAGCGTACATTCCCCCGCTCGAGCGGACTGAAGAATGGTGCAGAATGCTGGATGCTCGATTTCTCCGCTCGAGCGTGAAACACTCCGCTCGAGCGGACTGCAGAACAAGTCGAAGAAAATGCTGGGAGCATGAATTCCCCGCTCGAGCGGCACTTCCCCCGCTCGAGCGGACATCGAAAATCTGGAAAATCCAGGTTGGTGTTCCAAGTTCAAAACTCAAGTGTGATGCTCCCAACTCGATCCTCTTGGGCCCATTTTCTGGAAAACTCTTTCAAACACATAGAATAACACGTTTTAAAGCTCAATTTAAGAAATCAAGGCCCAAGGGTGTTTAATCAAACTCAATTTCAAACTAATTTTCAAGAACATGCATGAACAACATTCAAACATGACATGCATGGGTTAAAACCATTTCAAAGCTTCAACTCTTGCTCCAAAGAGCTCAATCTTTTCAAAACAAGATGAAAACATGGATTTAAACATGATTATGAACATGCATGTGGCATTTGACCATGAGACCAACTCCAAACTCACTAAATTCAACATGCATGCAACAACTAGGCTTCAATTCAACATGTATGAGCAAATTCATGGCCTAGCTCTCTAATTGGGCATGAACCATGCAAAATGAGGCTCAAAGACAACAAGATGGAGATGAATACACTTACCTAAGTCTCAATTACAAGGTTGAAAGCTCAATCTAGCAATCTATGCCTCAAATCTTCAAGTTCTTCTAGCAAATCACTAAGATGAACTCAACTCTCTCCCTCTCTCTACTATGGTCGGTTGGGTACAAGAAAATGGCTGAGGAAATAAGTTGGTTCAAGTGTAATTCAAGTCCCTAATATAATAATCCATAAATGTCCACTATAGGTGGCAATTTGGTAAATAAGTCCAACCTCCCAATTAATCAATATTTAATCTAGTTTAATCATTCCTAATCAATTTTCAGATAAATATACCATTAAATCACAAATATTCTACTGATTCCAAAACTCTAAACGGTTCCTAATTCGGCCGCCGATAAGGCCTTCAATTAATAGTTCAAACATATGAATTCAAACAGATATTCAATCAATCAAACAGATAGAAATGCAATATAACAGATAAACTTATTCAATTTCAGTTTCGATTTCAATCAGTCCATTCCGTACTTCGGTTAATCCAATTATCAGTCATTATCAGTTCAGTTTAACATTAATCAGTATATAATTCAGTGGTTAATCGGTAATCAATACGAGGGTTGTTACACTACCGACCTGAGTGACCACCGACGACCAGCGAAAAACTCTGCCGAGCTCGCCATCCAAAAATCTCTGCCCACCGTCAGTGGGAAAACTTGAAAGCCTGTCACTATTCTTTCTAACCACCTCAATGTTTCAATTTTATTTCTGAACAAACTAGATAAGTTAATCAAAGCATCGTCAAAATATCTCATTTCTTTTGGAAAAGTTGCGGATAGATGATATTGAGAACAAAGAGATGTTCATTTCAATTTGGCCTTCATGAATATCTAAAATTTCTACATATGAGTTTTGGAGTTTTGATTGTATAGGTGAAATTGCATTAGGATTGTGTTAAAGCTAGTTTAATTATGTCCTTTAATTTTTACTTTTAAGCTCTTTGATTTGTAATATTTTTTTATTCCTGATTCTGTCTGCAAATCTTCTTTTCACTTGCATTTTTTTTTTAATTGTAGAGGACTTGTGCGATATGCCTAACAACCATGAAACCAAGCCATGACCATGCCATTTTCATTGCAGAATGCTCCCACTCATTCCACTTCCACTGCATTACTTCTAATGTAAAACATGGAAACCAAATTTGCCTTGTTTATAGAGCAAAATGGAAGGAAATACCCTTTCAGAATACTTCTGATATGTTCAAAAGAAAATGAGCAAATATTATACCCACATTCATATCAATAACATATTCCTTGAATCGCAGCTCCGAATGAGAGATGGGTTTCATAGACGAGTTGAATTGCGGTCTGACTGTTGAATCGCTTCTCCGAATGATATGGGTTTGCAAACAGTTAAATCGCGGCTATGGTTGATTTGAAGAGTTGAGAGAAGAGAGAGAGTGTTGGGAATGAGAGAGAGTGTTAGAGATGAGATGAGATGGAAAATGATTTTTTTTTGGATTCGGGCTATTCGGGGGGACAAAATTCAAGTCGGAAATCATTTTCCTTTATAATAAATGAACAAAAATTTAAATATAAAGACTGCTTGGCCGTTAAGCTCTACCTCTTTAATTAAAGCCTTCGTTTTGGACGTGTGTTGATTTTTTGACATTTTCATTTTTTTGCTATTTTAGTCTTGAGCTAAAGAGTCTGGCTTGTGATAGGCTTTTTAATTATTTTGACTTTTGTGAGAGAAAAACTAAAATGATTATGGTTTAGATGTGACATTTTGTTTTATTGACATTTTAACTTATTTTGTCTTTTTATGACTATGGCGGTGTTTGGGAAGTTTGTTTTTTGGTTTTTTTTAATTTTTTTTCGCTAAAAAACAAATTGGTTACAAAATAAAAAAAAACAAATCCAAACAAAATATCATATCAAACCCCATAATCATTTTACTTTTTCTTTCGCAAACATCACATCTAACCACAAAAAAAAACTCAACTATCTTCCCAAACACAAAAAAAAAGAATTCTCTAATAATATCCTACAACTAAAAAAACCTACAAAAAAACCCACTTCCCAAACACTATTTTAATCCAAATAGTCTATGCCAAACATATCCTGAAGTTGTTAATTACTAATTTGAACTTGTTGGCCCCCCACCTTTCTTTAGATTCTTTTGGGAAATAAGTTGGCTTTTTGGCTATTTTAGTCTGGAGTTAAAAAGTCTCATTTAGGAAGGGCTTTTTAACTTTTTTGACTTTTTATAAGAAAAAGAATGTAATGATTATGAGATGGATGTGATGTTTTGACTTATTGGGCTAAATTGCCTATTTTGTCTTTTTGTGACTAAAATAGTCTCAAACCTAGGAGTGTAAAAATGGTTCACTGCTCGAGGTAAGCCCTGCCCGTTTAGGCCCGTTCGAGCCCGAGCCCTTGGGCCATCATTTTGAAGCCCGGCCTGTGGGCCGCCCCACGTCCCAGTCCATCGGCCTGCTTAAGGTCCACTCAAGGCCTGTCCCAAAGCCTGACCGGGCTAGCCGAGGTCTAATGTCATTGTCACGACCCAAACCCGCCCCTATGGGTTTAGCACCGTAACTGGCCAGTAATCCGAGATTACCGAAGGCCTACTCAACGGTAATACGGTAAAACAAAGTACAGGGGCATGGCGGAAGCCAATACAGTAAATAAACAATGTCCAATGAGCTGTGACAGTCTATATGCCAAAAAGATTTTTCAGACATATACATATAAACACAGTACAGAGCAGTACATACATCACTTACAAACATACAGTGCAGGGACTTAATCCCTATTAAACAGTATAGTAACAGTGTTAACAGTCTATACAGTCTTACAGAAACAATGCAAAGACAGACGGGAAAATAAAAACACCCCTAAGCCATGGCTTGGCAGACTCGGAACCTCGCAGTGAGGCACAGTGGTTGGCTTGACAAAACTGGAGTTTACCCCGACGCTCCTAGCTGCGGTCTGGTTCCTGTACACCTACATATATATATGAACAGTGAGTTAAAGCCCAGTGAATAACATAAAACGTAAAGGGGTTTAGAATGAATGTCCTTACAATAATGAAAACAGTTCATTTCAATCAGTATATCAGTTGTTTAGTACAGTAAACGGTCATATGTGGTACATCCATTAGCATGACAGTACGGTAAGCAGTAGGTCTTAAAGACCGAACAGTAATGATGGCCATCAGTCAGTATGCAGTAGTGGTTCCACGAGGGAACCGACAGAGATCTCTGTAACAGTAACAGTAGACAGTAGGTGCTAAGGATATCACAGTACAGTTCAGAATATAGGACATACATTCAAGAGGCTACAGAATAGAGGCTAGAGCGTCTCCTCGGAATAGAGAATAAAGGCTACAGTAGGCTACAGAATAGAGAATAGGGGCTACAGTAGGCTAGAGCGTCTCCTCGGAATGCCAACCCTATACAGTTAACAGATTGAACACACTCTAAGTTTCACAGTTGGGAAAGATAATTATTAACTTCCTATTATGCCTCGGTGTGTTCTACATCTATATCCTCATTAAGATGTCTAAAACTAGGCCTAAGAATACCTATGATGAAATGAGGATGCAAAGATGTACACAGAAAACATTTTCAGAATTTTTCAGTGAAACAGGGTTCCGCTCGAGCGCAGGTTTTCCCGCTCGAGCGGACATGCAAACAAAGGGACCCGCTCGAGCGTCAACTTCCCCGCTCGAGCGTGTCACCCAGTCCTCCGCTCGAGCGTACATTATTCCGCTCAAGCGGGCTGATGAACAGTGCAAAGTACTGGATGCTCGATTTCCCCGCTCGAGCGTGAATCACTCCGCTCGAGCGGACTGTAAAACAGGTCAAAGTACTGGGAGCTCGATTTCCCCGCTCGAGCGGCATTTCTCCTGCTCGAGCGGACAACCAAAATCTGGAAATTCCAGATTTGAGCTCCAAGTTCAAAATCATGTTTTGATGCATAAATTTCGATCCTCTTGGGCTAATTTTCTAGAAAACATTTGTAAACACATAGAATAACATATATCAAACCTCAATTTGTAAAATCAAAGCCCAAGGGTGTTTAATTCAAACCCAATTTCAAACCAATCTTCATGACAACAATTCAAATGAACATGCATGAGCTTAAATCATTTTCAAAGCTTTAATGCTGGTTCAAAAGAGCTCAAACCTTCAAAAACAAGATGAACTCATGGAATATGATCAAAAGATGGACATGCATGTGAGGAATTATGAACTTACAACCTCAAAACTCAAGAATGGTGACATGCATGCAACAATCAAGCTGCAACTCAACATTTTAGAACCAATACAAGCCTTAGCTCTACAATGAGGCATGAATCATGCAAGGACTACTTAAAGACACAATTAAGAGGTTGAATTCCTTACCTAAGGTTCTTAATTCCAAGTATGGAAGCTCAATTTGGCAATTTACACTTCAATTCCCCAAATTCACAAGCAAGACACAAGAACAAACCAACTCTCCCTCTTACTCTCTCTCTAGTTCGGTGGTGTGCTCAAATGTGGCTGATGAAAAGCTTGTTTGAGTATATACAAGGCTCTACAATAATAATAAACAAGGCCCCACTAGATGGCATTATGGTAAATAAGTCCATATCTTGTGTTTATCACTATTAATCTAATTTGATCATACCAAATCGACTTTCAGATAATTACACCATAAAATCACATAAATTATGATGATCCTGAAACACTAAACGATTTCCGGTTCGGCCGCCGATAAGGTCTTCAATTAATAGTTTAAACATAAAAACTAAACAGATAATTAAACAGTCAAACAGATAAAATGCAATTCAAACAGATACAGGCAATCAATTCAGTTCAGATCCCAGCCAGTCAGTTCAGTATTTCGATCAATTCAATTGTCAGTCTTAATCAGTCTTAGTTTAGCAGTAATCGGTAATTAATCAGTCGTTAATCGGTAAACAGTATGAGGATTGTTACAGTCTCCCCTCCTTATAAGGAGTTTGGTCCTCCAAACTCGGATTACCTTCATTCTGGAAGAAGACAGGATCCAGTGGAAACAAATCAGGATATCTCTTAGCCATGTCATCTTCCCTTTCCCAAGTAGCATACACGCCATCATGGTTTTGCCAGTCGACTTTTACTAATGAGATCTCTTTGTTTCTCAGTTTCTTGATCCGTCTGTTTACAATCTGTATACGCCGTTCCTCGTAAGTGTAGTCATCACTCAACACTATCCGAGTAGGCTCTATCACATGGAAAGGATCCCGGAGATAATCTCTCAACATCGAAATGTGGAAGACGTTATGCATATGCTCCATTTCAGGAGGAAGCGCAACTTGATACGCCACCGGATTGATTTTCTCAATAATCTCATACGGTCCGACATATCTTGGCGCTAACTTGCCTTTGACTCCAAAACGAGTCTGGCCTTTTATCGGTGTCACTTTCACAAACACGTGATCACCCACTTCATATTCTTTGTCTCGCCTTCTGATATCTGCATAACTTTTCTGTCTGCTCTGCGCAGTTTTCAGTCTCTGTTGTATCAGTTTCACCTTTTCAGTTGTCTCATATACAATCTCGGGCCCAAGCAAAGGCCCATCTCCAACTTCTGCCCAGCAAATCGGAGATCTACATTTTCTGCCATACAATGCCTCGAAAGGCGCCATACCAATACTTGAATGATAGCTGTTGTTGTAGGCGAATTCAGCTAAGGGCAAATGGCTTTCCCAGTTTCCCTGAAAATCAAGGACACACATTCTCAATAAATCCTCCAGAGTCTGGATGGTCCTTTCTGACTGTCCATCTGTCTGAGGATGATAGGCACTACTCAGCCTCAATTCAGTACCCAATGCCGTCTGTAGGCTCTGCCAAAACCTCGATGTAAACTTCGAATCCCTGTCGGAAACAATGGACACAGGCACTCCATGCAGTCTAACAATTTCATCAATATAGAGTATAGCCAATTTGTCCGCATTATAAATTGTCTTAACAGGTAAGAAGTGAGCAGATTTAGTCAGTCTATCAACAATAACCCAAATCGAGTCCATACCTTTACTGGAGCGAGGCAATCCAACGATAAAATCCATGGTAATATATTCCCATTTCCACTCCGGTATTGGTAAGGGCTGCAACAAACCTGCGGGTCGTTGATGTTCAGCTTTGACTTGTTGGCAATGAAGACACTTTGATACAAAATCGGCAATTTCTTTCTTCATTCCCGGCCACCAGAAATTCAATTTCAAATCCTGATACATTTTCGTGTTTCTTGGGTGGATAGAAAATTTTGAGTTATGGCCTTCTTGCAGAACTCTTCTTTTCAATTCAGTATCATTCGGCACACACAGTCTTTCCTGAAATTTCAGTACATTATTTTCAAATTTGAACCCCGGTCTTGGTTTAGATTCTCGTTCCTCGATGATCTTCTGCAAGAAGTCATCATGTTGCTGTTTCTCTTTAATCTCTTCGATCAAAGCCGGTTGAGCAGAAATAGCAGCTAAGGTTCCACCTTGTTCTCGCAAAACAATTTCAATTTCAGATTTTTCAAGGTCACAAAGCAACTCTCTCTGCCCGGTAAGCAAACATGCTAAGTTTCCAATCGATTTCCGACTCAATGCATCGGCAACGGTGTTGGCTTTTCCCGGATGATACAATATCTGTAAATCGTAGTCTTTAATCAGTTCTAGCCATCTCCGCTGTCTCATGTTCAATTCTTTCTGGGTAAAGAAATATTTCAGACTTTTGTGATCAGTGTATACTTCACATGTCGCCCCATACAGATAGTGACGCCAGATTTTCAGTGCAAATACTACTGTGGCAAGTTCCAGATCATGGGTTGGGTAGTTCCTTTCATGAGGTCTCAATTGTCGGGAAGCATAAGCAATCACTCTCCCGTTCTGTATTAAAACACACCCCAAACCCTTATGAGAAGCATCGCTAAATACAGTATAACCATCTGTACCTGAAGGTAGGGTGAGAACCGGTGCAGTCGCAAGTCGAGTTTTCAACTCTTGGAATGCTGATTCCCTTTGGTCAGTCCAGTCAAATGATGTCCCCTTCTGAGTTAATTGAGTCAATGGTAAGGCAATTTTGGAGAAATCTTTGACAAATCTTCTGTAATAGCCAGCCAATCCCAAAAAGTTTCAGACTTCTGTCACATTTGTTGGTCTAGGCCAGTTCACTACAGCTTCAATTTTCTGCGGATCAACAGAAATTCCATCTTTGCTAACAACATGCCCCAAAAACATAACATGATCAAGCCAAAACTCACATTTAGACAGTTTAGCATACAGTTTCTGTTCTCTTAGGGTCTGTAGAGCAAGTCTCAGATGATGTTCATGTTCTTCTATACTTTTGGAGTAAATCAATATGTCATCAATGAATACAACAATGAAGTCATCAAGGTATGGTTTAAAGATTCTATTCATGAGGTCCATAAATGCTGCTGGTGCATTGGTAACTCCAAAAGGCATAACTAAAAATTTGTAATGTCCATACCTTGTTCTAAAAGCAGTTTTATCAATGTCTTCTGGTTTAACCTTCAACTGATGGTATCCGGATCTGAGATCAATCTTAGAAAACACTTGAGCACCCTGTAACTGATCAAATAAGTCATCAATACGAGGTAATGGGTATTTATTTTTCACGGTTACCTTGTTCAGTTCACGGTAATCAATACACAGTCTCAGTGAGCCGTCTTTCTTCTTTACAAACAAAACCGGTGCGCCCCATAGTGAAGTACTGGGCCTGATGAACTTCTTGTCTAACAGTTCTTGCAGTTGCACTTTCAATTCTTTCAATTCAGTCGGAGCCATTCTGTAGGGAGCTTTAGATACTGGCTGTGTTCCCGGAATCACATCAACGGCGAATTCAATCTCCCTGTCAATCAATTCCCCTGGCAGATTATCTGGAAAAACATCTGGGAACTCTCTGACTACGGGGATACTGTTCACACTAGCATTATCATCAGTAAGTACAGTCAATACAGAACACAGGTATCCCTTACAACCATTTCTAATCAATTTAACAGCTTTTATAGATGAAATCAAATATGGAGGAGGTACCACTCCACTCCCACTAAACACAAATTCGGGTAGACCCGGTGGGCGAAAAACTACTTGTTTCGTTACACAGTCTATGGTGGCATGATATTTCGTTAACCAGTCCATCCCCAATATTATATCAAAATGATCAATGTTCAATGGCAATAAATCAATAAATAGATGCATATCCCCAACAATAATCTCACAAGCAGGATACATATATGCACATGTCATAGATCCCCCAACAGGTGATGATACAGCTAGCAGATAATTCATGGGTTCTAAGGGTCTATTCAATTTTCACGAGAAAGCATGCGATACATAAGAATGTGTAGACCCCGAATCAATCAGTACATATGCATTTTGAGCACAAATAGAAAGAATACCTGACACTACGGTCTCGGTATTTTGTACGTCTCCCGGTACTAGGGCGAACACACGGCCCTGCCTCATAGGCTCCTTCCCGGTAGCCTTGGGGTTCGGTTTTGGTGCCACAGTTGATGCTGCGGCGTTGCCTGCAGCTTTACTATTGCTCGGAGCAGTGGAAGGGCAATCTTTCACCATGTGGCCCACCTTGCCACACCTGTAACAAGCACCAGAGATTTTATAACAAACTCCCTTATGATTCTTACCACATTCAGAACAGGGTGGAATGGAACGGTTCCCTTGACTAGATGTAGTCGTTAACCCTGTATTTTGCTTTTTGTTTAGCTGGTTGTTCTTGCCTTTCTTGAACTTGAAACCCTGCCTTTTACCACGCCGTTCGGACGCCGGTGTTTTAGATTGTCTCACTGCCTCGATGTTCGCTTCAGCCATCAAGGCTCGGTCAAGGACATTCACATAAGTCGGTAATTTCAGAACATATATTCTATCCAGTATTGCAACATTCAGGCCGCTTTCAAACCTTCTGGGCTTCTTATAATCCGTGTCCACCATGTGTGGCACATATCTAGCGAGCCCGGTGAACTTCGTTTCATATTCGGCAACAGACATTGTGCCCTGTCTTAACTGTTCAAATTCAGTGACCTTTCTGTCCCTGACACACTGAGGGAAGTACTTTTCAAAGAAGGCTGCTTTGAACTGAGCCCAAGTCATAACAGCATTGTCGTCACGAGTAAGCATCCACCACCTTCTTGCCTCTTCTTGCAAAGTGAAAGTGGCCAACAGTACTTTATGCGCCTCCGAGCACGGAAACACCTCAAACAGTTTTTCGGTCTCCAAAACCCATGCTTCAGCCTTTAACGGTTCAAGGCCTCCCTGAAAAGATGGCGGTTTCAATTTGCTGAACTTCTGGGTAAGAGCAATTATGTCCCCGTCATTAGCGTTAACATTCTGTCCATTCACATTCTGGTCCGGCTGTACCGGAGGAGGAGGTGGGGGCTGTTGGTTCTATTGTTGATCCAGTCTAGCAGTTATCAGTTCCATCATTCTTTCCATTCTTGCCATTCTTGCCTCAGTGGATGAGGATTCAGATTCATTTGCATTATCCATTTCACTATAGGCAGTTATAACAGTTGTAACAGTTGTCAACATAAACAGTCATTTCTTTAAACAGGTTAACACATTAGCATATAATCAGTCATGTCATAACCACACACTTTTCATGCTCATAAAATGCCCTATTGCTTTTCTAGGACACCCTATAGCTCATTTGGACACGTGTGTGCGGTATAACTCGTGGTTAAGTATCGCTCTGATACCACTCTGTCACGACCCAAACCCGCCCCTATGGGTTTAGCACCGTAACCGGCCAGTAATCCGAGATTACCGAAGGCCTGCTCAACGGTAATACGGTAAAACAGAGTACAGGGGCATGGCGGAAGCCAATACAGTAAATAAATAATGTCCAATGAGCTGTGACAGTCTGTATGCCAAAAAGATTTTTCAGACATATACATATAAACACAGTACAGAGCAGTACATACATCACTTACAAACATACAGTGCAGGGACTTAATCCCTATTAAACAGTACAGTAACAGTGTTAACAGTCTATACAGTCTTACAGAAACAATGCAAAGACAGACGGGGAAATAAAAACACCCCTAAGCCATGGCTTGGCAGACTCGGAACCTCGCAGTGAGGCACAGTGGTTGGCTTGACAAAACTGGAGTTTACCCCGACGCTCCTAGCTGCGGTCTGGTGCCTGTACACCTACATATATATATGAACAGTGAGCTAAAGCCCAGTGAATAACATAAAGCGTAAAGGGGTTTAGAATGAATGTCCTTACAATAATGAAAACAGTTCATTTCAATCAGTATATCAGTTGTTCAGTACAGTAAACGGTCATATGTGGTACATCCATTAGCATGACAGTACGGTAAGCAGTAGGTCTTAAAGACCGAACAGTAATGATGGCCATCAGTCAGTATGCAGTAGTGGTTCCACGAGGGAACCGACAGAGATCTCTGTAACAGTAACAGTAGACAGTAGGTGCTAAGGATGCCACAATACAGTTCAGAATATAGGACATACATTCATTCAGTAAACCGTAAACAGTTCAGTTCAGTATTCAGAAGATAATCATTTGAACATATCTTTACACAATTGTTACTCATAGAGTTCTGGGCTACAGTAGGCTAGAGCGTCTCCTCGGAATGCCAACCCTATACAGTTAACAGATTGAACACACTCTAAGTTTCACAGTTGGGAAAGATAATTATTAACTTCCTATTATGCCTCGGTGTGTTCTACATCTATATCCTCATTAAGATGTCTAAAACTAGGCCTAAGAATGCCTAGGATGAAATGAGGATGCAAAGATGTACACAGAAAACATTTTCAGAATTTTTCAGTGAAACAGGGTTCCGCTCGAGCGCAGGTTTTCCCGCTCGAGCGGACATGCAAACAAAGGGACCCGCTCGAGCGTCAACTTCCCCGCTCGAGCGTGTCACCCAGTCCTCCACTCGAGCGTACATTATTCTGCTCGAGCAGACTGATGAACAGTGCAAAGTACTGGATGCTCGATTTCCCCGCTCGAGCGTGAATCACTCCGCTCGAGCGGACTGTAAAACAGGTCAAAGTACTGGGAGCTCGATTTCCCCGCTCGAGCGGCATTTCCCCCGCTCGAGCGGACAACCAAAATCTGGAAATTCCAAATTTGAGCTCCAAGTTCAAAATCATGTTTTGATGCATAAATTTCGATCCTCTTGGGCTAATTTTCTAGAAAACATTTGTAAACACATAGAATAACTTATATTAAACCTCAATTTGTAAAATCAAAGCCCAAGGGTGTTTAATTCAAACCCAATTTCAAACCAATCTTCATGACAACAATTCAAATGAACATGCATGAGCTTAAATCATTTTCAAAGCTTTAATGCTGGTTCAAAAGAGCTCAAACCTTCAAAAACAAGATGAACTCATGGAGTATGATCAAAAGATGGACATGCATGTGAGGAATTATGAACTTACAACCTCAAAACTCAAGAATGGTGACATGCATGCAACAATCAAGCTGCAACTCAACATTTTAGAACCAATACAAGCCTTAGCTCTACAATGAGGCATGAATCATGCAAGGACTACTTAAAGACACAATTAAGAGGTTGAATTCCTTACCTAAGGTTCTTAATTCCAAGTATGGAAGCTCAATTTGGCAATTTACACTTCAATTCCCCAAATTCACAAGCAAGACACAAGAACAAACCAACTCTCCCTCTTACTCTCTCTCTAGTTCGGTGGTGTGCTCAAATGTAGCTGATGAAAAGCTTGTTTGAGTATATACAAGGCTCTACAATAATAATAAACAAGGCCCCACTAGATGGCATTATGGTAAATAAGTCCATATATTGTGTTTATCACTATTAATCTAATTTGATCATACCAAATCGACTTTCAGATAATTACACCATAAAATCACATAAATTATGATGATCCTGAAACACTAAACGATTTCCGGTTCGGCCGCCGATAAGGTCTTCAATTAATAGTTTAAACATAAAAACTAAACAGATAATTAAACAGTCAAACAGATAAAATGCAATTCAAACAGATACAGGCAATCAATTCAGTTCAGATCCCAGCCAGTCAGTTCAGTATTTCGATCAATTCAATTGTCAGTCTCAATCAGTCTTAGTTTAGCAGTAATCGGTAATTAATCAGTCGTTAATCGGTAAACAGTATGAGGGTTGTTACAGTCATTTTTAGTAGAAAATAATAAAATTTTTGTAGAAAAAAATTTAAAAAATAAATTAAAAAAAAAATGATCAGGCCAGCCCAAGCCCGAGGCCCCGTCCACTAGCCCGCCTAAGGCCCAAATATCCCCTCGGGCTTGGGCCTGGACCTAATTTGTTGGCCCGTGAGTCGGCCCAAAGTTTGGCAGGAGCTCGTAAGACCCGACATAAGTCGAGTCGGACCAAATTTACACTTTTACCCAATCCAACCCAACCTTTTTTCCCAAACCAAGCCTTAAGGGTTTGTTTGGGAAGTGAGTTGATTTTTTGGCTATTTTAGTCTGGGGCTAAAAAGCCTCATTTGGAAAGGATTTTTTAGATTTTTTTACTTTTTTTTAGAGAAATAATGTAATAATTATGGATTGGATATGGTGTTTCGTCTTATTGAATTAAAAAACTTATTTTATTTTTTGTAACTATTTTAGCAAAAAAAAAACCTAAGTCTCAACTTCCCAAACGTGCTCTAAAGAAAAACTTAAGTTAAGCTTGCAAAACAATTTCTTTATAGAATTCAGCTAAGATATTGAATTTTTTAAAGAGTAACAAAATATTTGCACAAAATTATTATAAAAGAATGACATCGTTGTTTTTATGACTCGATATAAAATACGCCACTCTAGTCTTAACTTAAGGAGTTATATGATAATCTAAGTAACTGTATTTTTTAATTTTTTATAAAAAAATGTAGAAAAAAAAATAAAGAAGTGATATGACTAAATAAAATAAAAAAATAAACACTCCAAACAACTTTTAAACAAGTTTCTACACAAAAATTTTATTTGTGAAACATTTTGTTTTTTTAAAAAATGTGTGTTCAAATTCTCACCATATTCTTTGGTGATGTTTGTTTTGAGGGATTGAGGGGTGAGATTGAATTATGAGTCCATTTGGACTAATAGTCCGTTGTTTTATTCAAAATTTTGGCATCAGATTATTAGTCTCAAATCCATTGGACTATTGTATCCTATGGGGGATGGGACATAAATAGAAGGATAAGGGGGATATAGGATTAGGTGGCGAAATGACCATTTTGATCCTTTACTATTTAATTATGTATTATGCTTAGTAAAATTCAATAAAATTTAAATGTCTCAATTTAAAAATAAAATAATTTTATTTAATTTTTTTATTGACGTTTTCTTTATTTAATTTTTTAAAATAATTTTTCTATAAATATTTTATTAATGTTTTGTTTTAAAATATTGTTTATATTTTATTTAATTTTATTATTTAAATTTTAATAAATGTTTTATTTAATTTCATTATCTAATAATAATTATTTTTAAAATAAATTTATTTAAATTTTTAATTAAAAAAATAACATATATTTTTATTGATATTTAATTTATTTAATTTTCAATTTTTTTTTAATTGTGTAAAAAATAAAATAAAATAAAATTTTATTTAATCTAGTTAAAAATAATTAAAATATGTTTAATATTGCTATTATAGTAAATAATTGAAAAGGGTAAAATAGTCATTTGAATATTTATCCTTCTCCATAATATCCCAAACAAGGGAGCTTCTATCTACACACACCAAATCCCCTCTATACACACACTTAATGATATTTAATTTTATTACAATTTTATCCCTAAGTGAAATTACTATTTTAGACATCATTGTTGATTCAAAACATCTCAATGCACACATCCATCTAGAGTTCACATCTGTTGCATCGTGTACACATCCATCCAATTCAAAACGTCTCCAAGTTTGTAGCTTCATTGAGCTAGAAGTGAAAGCAGAGTATTCACTCATTTTTAGCTTCATCCAAGTTCGTAGCTTCTTCCATTAAGCTCCAAGTTCGTAGCTTCTCAATGCACTCATTCATCAACCTTTTTCATTCGTAGAGAAAACATCATTGTTATGGATGATTTGCCTTCTGAAAATCAGCAAATAAGTGTTTACGAGAAACATAGCGAAGGAAATGTGAGTTTCTTTTTCTTTTCTTTTCTTTTTCCCAGCGTCGTTCAGATAACCAGAGTCGAATTGTATTATTTGGTTCGGAAATCTACTACCGAAATAAGTATTTATTTTTGGAAGTTGTTGTCCGAACAAAGTAATTAATTTCGAAAGTTGTTGTCCGAACAAAATATTTAAATTCGGAAGTTGTTGTCCAAACAAAGTTAACTTTTACAACATTCAACTTCCGAAATTTGAAAATAAATTCGGACAACTACTTCCGAATGAAGTAAAAAAAAAAATTCCCATTTTATATTCCAAATTTGCAAATTGCATATCAAATTTACAGTTTCGAATTGCAAATTAATCTTTATAATGCCATTAAAAATTTGTAATGTTATACAAAACATGTAAGAATATGTGTCAACTCAAGGAAGTCAGGTTTGCGTGGATTTTGTGTTAGATTACACTACTCAATTCACAACTGAACAGGTTCACTCTACGAAATTATAATGATTATGTTTCGAATTGCTCACCAAATGTAAATGTTTGATAATATTTATTTGACTTTGTAGGTATTCAAAAGTAAGGATGAATTGCTCAACTGGGTACATGAAGTTGGAAAGAGAAATGGTTTGGTCATTGTAATCAAAACATCAGACTATGGTGGAGGGAAAAAAATACCCAGGATGTATCTTGCTTGTGAGAGGAGTGGCCAATATAGAGTGACAAAGAAGTTAAAACATGATGGCAACAATATATCAAGAATAACCGGAACGAAGAAATGTGGTTGTCCTTTTGATATGAGGGCTCACAGGTTTACCATACATGATGAATGGACATTGACCGTAGTATGCGGATTGCATAATCATCCACCTGCGGAGCACCTTGAGGGACATTCATATGCGGGGAGGCTATCAAAGGATGAGAAAGCATTGTTAATGGATATGTCAAAGAGCATGGTTCGGCCAAAAGAAATCCTAGTAACCTTGAAACAGCGAGATGCCCTAAATGTAAGCACACTTAAAACCATTTACAATGTACGCCATCGAAACAGGGTGGTACAGAGAGCTGGAAGATCACAGATGCAACACTTATTGACGATCACAGAGCTAGAAGATCATTTACAATCTTGTGTTATACCACTTGTCATTACAGCAATGTCTCACCTTTTTACCTCTTAGAACAGTGCCAGTACCTCAACTTGATAGACGTGAGATTGCCATTGGGTTTGTCAACGGAAATCATTTCGTCCAGCTATAACAGAAACTTATAAATTGAGTTTGTGCATGTACAAGAAGTTATGAGGTATGACCACTAACTCAATTGATATTTGGTGTAGGTTTTGTTGCAGCCAGGCCATCCAGTTCCTTCTATAGCCACTAATTGGCGAAAATACCGTCACCCTTGCAATGTCGACTAGGATGATGCATATGTGCGTCGCATTCAACATTTCAGGGACATTATTCATGATAATGTAGCTACTCGAGAGACTTTTGATGTTGTTGATGTTTCATGACACATGTATGCATTTGACAATGTTATAATTATGGAAGAAATTAATTGATGTGTTTTTTATGTTAATGTGTTCCGTTTTGCAATCTGGATTGGATGTTATCGACCATTGTTACCATTCCATTGTAATAAGAAAATATCATTTACAAAATTAACGACTATTGTTACCATTCCATTCTAATAATAAAATGTCATTACAATACCATTGTTGCCATTCTATTCTAATAAGAAAATATTAACCACTATTACCATTACAACAATATCATCTTACAAAAAACACCAAAAAAAATCCATCAACTAATAAATACACATGTCACGAATCAGCTGTATGCCTACGCCTAGGCCTATGACTGTATGTCAATGTCGAAGATGGAAAGCGACCTCTAGTATAACTAGGTCCAGCAGAACTAGGTCCAGTTTCGTCAATGTGCTGACCTTCAAGAACATGCGTCATACTCTCGATAGCCTGGTAAAGTCGATAAGGATGTCGAATCCCCTCCTCATAACTAGCGTCAATAATAGGATGTGAAATCTGTAGTGCATGTGCAATACGTTGCATTTGAAAAGAATATCACGTTTTAGGAAACATATCAGAAAATAAAAAGTAAGTTACAAATGCATAAAAGAGGATAATATATTACATCGGCATGTTGGCTGAAATCCTAATGGTCATGGACACGCGGTTCATCAGTGTGCTCAACATATATGTGCGTGATATTCTTATACCAATCCATGAAATCTGGTACACATTCCCAAGGCTGACGAACTGGTGTGCTCCTCCGTTGCTCAGATAACATGTGGTTATCCCAAGCCTCCCAGATCCTATCCAAGTATCTATACATGACTGTATATCGTGCAGATATGTTGTCTCGAGCACCACGACTAGGAGCTAGCGGTGCATCTGGGATGGTTTGAACCCTGCCAAATTGCCTCAGAACTCTATCTGGATGATAGGGTTCGACCATGTCTAAGCACTTTAAGCATCCATGGTAGAACGTAACCGGGTTACATGGATGCCGGTCTCTGTAGCTGTGGTATAGATCCCAAATAATCTGTAAACGTAAAGTGTTTTTGAATTAAAATATATAAAGGGTAAGATAAATGGAAAGTGTTAAAATTATCTCAGGACGAGTAAACTTACATCAGTCGCTACCAAACTGTCAAGCTTGGCTCGAAAAGATTTCAAATGATCAATGGAGGAACCCGCCTCTCTTATTCCCTAATTCTATCCTGAAACAAAGCTATACCATTTTTCAATTCCATGTTAGTACCCATTGAAGCTCAAACAAGTTTTGAAAAGGTGATCTCAAATACAATATGTAGTGATTGATTCATATAGGTATAAATTATGTTACAATAATTAAATTTTTAACGCATTTTCTTAAATTATTTATCACTCAATAAGAGATTACCACAAATGTAAAAAGAATATACAAAAGAAGGGAGAAAAAAAAAAAAAACTGTTCGGAAGTTGCAAACCGAAAGTATATATACTGTTCGGAAGTTGAAATCCAAAACAAAAAATTAATTTCGGAAGTTGATTGTTGTCCGAATTTAATATATTCGGAAGTTGACTGCCGAAATAATCAAAAAGTTTCGGAAACCTACTGTTGAAATAAATCACTAATTTCGGATTCCTACTTCCGAACAAATTCCTTAATTTCGGAAAACCAGTTCCGAACAGTTTGTTTACACTCCGTGGGCCTTCGTTCGTTTTCAAAATGATAAAAACAAAACTCTACGTTGCAAATTAAATAGGAATGATGATTCAAAAGTAAACTCACCTAATGAGGATTGAAAATGTGTTGGAATGCTTCAATGAGATGCAGCTTTGGGGATGAAAGCTATGTGAAGCTTCTACTATGGGTGTGTGTGTATTTGCACACGGTAAGCTTCAATGGGTGTGTGTATCCTCAAGGTTGAAGATGTAGCTTCAACTTCAATGGGTGTGTGTATTCGCACTATTGGGAGAGTTGGGTTTGGGGTCGGGGGTGTGTGTGTGTGTATGAGGGTAGATGTGGAATGAACCGTGTGTGTAGTGAGTAAACTAATTAGGAATTAATTTTTTTGGTGTGCATAGTGAGAAGGATGTGCAAAGAGGATATTTGGTGTGTGTAAGATACTCCCCCCAAACAAACATAGGATTCATATCCTATCCAATCAAATAGTAATTTCCTGACATCTAATCCCATGATTAAATAAACATGGGATACAAATCTAATCCAACCACCGGACTAACAGTCCGGAGATATTGTATCCCAGGACTAACAGTCCGGTAGATTCCAATCCCTCCTTATCTAGTTCGTCCAAACAAACACACCCCTGACTAGGGGTGTTCGTGGTTCAAATTTAGATAGTTTGCGGATCGGTTTGGACCTGCCCGCATTTATGCGATTTGGAAAAAAGTCAACCCGCAATTGCTCGCAGTGCGGTTTGTGCGGATAAGGTTTGCAGATATGCGGGCTGTTGCGGGCGGTTTGCGGATTTGATTTTTTTCTTCAAAAAATTATTTTTAAGCCTTTTTTTTTTTCCTTCCCATTTTATAAATATTTATTTAGGTCTTTCTCCCCCCTCCCATTTTCTAACATGCTCCAACATTAATAATTAATGAATTAAAACTTATCAAATTAAAAACACAACAAAATCAATTCGTAACACAAACAAATCATTCAAATCTTAAATTAAATCATCAACTAACACAAGCACATATTTCAAAATCTTAAACTAGAACTCTATATTTATTACGAAATTTAAAATTCCAAATCACACTTCATCCATGACAAGTTTAGTTATGAAACAATAATAATATGTTCAGAATTTATTTAGTTTCTGTTGATATAAGACTATTAACAAATGTAATGCTAAAGTAAGTTCAAAGAATAAAGGGTGTTTTGTTTTTGGCAAAAATATCTAAGTAGGATATAGGAATGAAATCAACACTTAAGATTAATAATAAAAATAAAAAGAAAAAGTGCGGACGGGTTCTTGCGTGTGCGGGTTAAACCCGGAACTCGCCCGCAACCCGCAAACATGCCATATTCCAAACCGCATCTGCCCACATTGTGTTTGCGAACCGCCCATTTGTATGCGGTTTGGGCGGGTTGGGAGGGTTTTGCGGATCGGATAAACCATTGCCCACCCTTACCCCCGACTATTTGGTTAAACTAGATTTGTATCCTATATTTGTTTAGTCATGTGATTAAATGTCAGAAAATGACTATTTGGTTTGATAAGTTTTGAATTCTATGTCTGTTTAGAATATTATGGAGAAAGATAAATGTTCAAATGACTATTTTATCATTTTTTATTGTTTACTAAGTAATAGCAATATTAAACATATCTTTAATATTTTAATTATTTTTAACTAGATTAAATAAAAAATAATTTTATTTTATTTTTTGCACAATTAAATAAATTTATTTTTTAAAAATTAAATAAATAAAATATTAATAAAAATATATGTTATTTTTTTAATTAAAATTTAAAATAAATTTATTTTAAAAACTAATAATAATTAAATAATGAAATTAAATAAAACATCTATTAAAATTTAAATAATGGAATTAAATAAAATATAAACAAAATTTTAAGATAAAAATCAATAAAATATCTATAAAAAAATATTTTGAAAAATTAAATTAAATTATTTTATTTTTAAATTGAGACATTTAAATTTTATTGAATTTTACTAAATATAATACATAATTAAATAGCAGATGATCAAAATGGTCTAATCCCATATCCCCACTTATCTCTCCATTTGTGTCCCGAAAAATGTTTGGGGCCCTAATTTTGTGGCTCAAAAGTGGCTCAAATGGCCAAAACGACGTCGTTTTGGTCATTTGAATGTTGTTTTGTACTTAAAACGACGTCGTTTTGGCCATTTGAGCCACTTTTGAGCTACAAATTTTGGGCCCCCTACCATTGTTGTTGTGTCCCACCTTCCTCCATGGGACAATTGTCCAATGGATTTGAGACTAATAGTTCGGTGCCAAAAGTTTGAACCAAACAACGGACTATTAGTTCGAATGGACTAAGGCCTCGTTTGGGAATAAACTTTTTTAGGCATGGTTTGGGAAGTGGCTCATTGGGCTTTTTTGGCTCAATGAGCCACAAAAAACAAAATAGCAATTTTGAGCCACAAAAGACAAAAAATCACATCCAACCCATAATCATTACACTCTTCTCTCACAAAAAAAGTCAAAAAAGCCAAAAAATCAAAAAGTCATTCCCAAACCAAGCTTTTGAGCCCAGGCTCATATAGCCAAAAGAGCCAAAAAGTCAAAGAGCCAACCCACTTCCTAAACGGAGGCTTAGTAAGTTTTTGACTTTTTAGCTAAAATGTGATATAAAAAAACTAATATGTTTGTGATGACTTTTTGATTTTTTGCAAAAAGATATACAAAAAGTAGAGAGAAAAATAAATCTTTGACTTTTTAATATGTGCTGTTGGTTTTTTGATTTTTTTAATGACTTTTTGACTAGAAAAGTCACTTGCTAAACGCGGCCTAATTATCCAATCCCACTCCTCAATTCCTCAAAACAAACACCACCTCTGTGTTCACAGCCAACATAACGTGATTATATTCGTACTTTCAATTACCAACTGTTCTTCATGTGTGGGGACCATCTGTGGCTGGCTCCACTTGCAAAACCAGTTGCATTTTGAAGTCATTTATTTAAGTGCTATGATTGTTGTTTAAGATTTTGGTTCCCCATTTCGATGTGTTGCTTTCTCTTTTGATCATCCTCGCTCCTCATTCACAATTTTAGTTTGAATTCAAATTCCTACCATTTCCTCAACTCCTTTATCATTGGATACTCTGGCAACGGATAACAATGTCATCAATGATTTTGTTTTTATTAAAAACTTTAGTATAACAATGATACAACATTATTATCAACTTGTGAGTTTTTGTTTTAAATTGTGTTTGGTTCAATAATTTAAGAGGAGATTTAGGAAGAAAAATTAAAAAATCAAGGAAAAAATCAATGAAGATACAATTTATAATTTTGTCATGTTTCCATCGATTTTTTTAATCCTTCCACAAATTCTTGCTAAATTTTTTAATCAAAATTTAATCTTAATGACACTTGTTTTTTAATATAACCGTGGCAATGATTTTTCTAAAGGTGTCAATTTGCTCGCTTTTGTTCAATATCTTAAATAAACTGTAATTAGTTTTGAATAACTAAGCAAAGCTATAACAATTCTAATGACTGTTTGGGAAGTGCTAAATAAGTATACTTTTTGAATTTTTACGAAAATATGTATAAAAAAAGTAAAGAGATGATATGATCAAAAAAAGGTAAAAAAAATAAATAATTACACTTTTGTAGGAGTTACCAAACAACCTTCCAAATTATAGTAAGAATAGTTTATTTATTAGTAACTTAATTAAAAGATAATGTGTTGAAAAAATTAGAATGATACAAAGAAACTTAGCATGACTCTTATGTAAGGATGACTAGCACAAATCGATAAATAATTTAAGGTCAAGTTTGGCAAGTTGTTAAAAAGTTAAAAAGTTATCACTATTCACCAAAAGTTAAAAATTACGGCTGCACAACTCACAATCCTAATTTTTCCCTACACACTAATTTATACAATTTTTAATACACATTTTTTCATAAAAAGTTAAAAAGTTAACCAAAATATCCATATTTTTTTCCTCAATTTTTTAGTCTAAAAAGTACACTTTATTTAGGATACCCAAACAACCTAATCTACCAATTATAAGTATAAATAAATAACAGAAAGGGAAACAAATATCTAGGGGATAAAATATAGGCGTCAATAAAATTTGGGGTCATTTTAAGAATTAGAAAGAGATCAGGGGTATCCCTCCAATTATCTTCTGCAGTTCAATTTGAAAACGGGCGGGCTTATATTATCGTCCACTATTCTAATCTGACACTCACAGTTACAGCCTTTCTCTATCTCTCTAGATTCCTCAAATCTCGACAATGTCTGCCATGGCAAAAAACAATCATTCATCATAACCATCATCATTATCATAATCATTACCTCATTGATTGGTCTCAAACCCTAATTTCATCAAAACCTCCTTGATTCGTTTCTGTAATGTTAGGGTTACTCCATTTATGAGTGACACCCAGCTTCTTCTTCTGAAAATCACAGCTCATCGATGTCGAAAGAAGCCTCTTCTGTTCGATTCCTCGCTCGAAACGATTCGAAGAACACACCAACGGAAGGAAACGAGAATGAGTTCGAAAACGAATCAAATTTAATTAATTTTCCACCTCCGAGAACACCTCTGAACGCAATTCCAGATCCTTCTCAATACCAGAGAGAACCTCAAGAGCTCGATTTTGAAGGTAGCCGAGTAAATCGATCATCAGATAAGAAAATCGAACAAGTTTCTGATATTCAGTTGGCGCTGAACAAAGCAATCGGAAATGTGGGTGGTTCGAATTACGCAACTCCTAGGGTTTCTGGTCGAGGAAAAGCACATTCCGAGCCAAACTCAGCGCAAAGTACTCCTGCGAGGAGGGTTTCGAATATCGGAGCATCATCAGTGGTTTGTGCTGGGCTTAGGCCTCCTCAGCACTCTGGAGCTAGAGGGGGGAGCTCTTCTAGGGTATATAGAGGGATTCCACTAGTGAATTCTGAGCAGTTCATTGAAGTCCCATACTTTGAGCTTGTGGAAGATCCTTCATTCTGGAAGGACCACAATGTGCAGGTATGTTTCATGTATTATATCTTAATTGGCATTTGTTTTACTATTGTTGGTGTCTATGTTGATGTGCTGAATGTTGATTATACAGGTTTTGATACGACTTAGACCTCTAAGTAATAAAGAGATGGTATTTCAAGGATATGGCCGATGCCTGAGGCAGGAGAGTGCCCAGACCTTGGCGTGGCTTGGCCATCCCGAAATCAGATTTACGTTTGATCATATAGCTTGTGAAATGATATCACAGGTGATATTTCAATGTCCATGAAGCATCCATAATTTATTTTGATAGAGATGCATGCAAGCACATAAATAGATACATACGTTATGATGCATTGATTGAAGGTTTATATGGGTTCTTACCTGAATTATTGTATGAGTTTTGTGTAGGAAGAGCTCTTCAGGGTTGCTGGATTGCCTATGGTTGATAATTGCATGTCTGGATATAATAGCTGCATGTTTGCTTATGGCCAGGTATTAATTGTCAGAAATGTTTGGTAATTTTTTGGTAATGATGTGTAATGCCATAGATTTTGAGGTCTTTAATGTTTTCTTGCAGACGGGTAGTGGAAAAACATACACCATGATGGGTGAGATATGTCAGACGGATGGCAAGCTTAATGAAGATTGTGGGATTACTCCCCGTGTTTTTGAATATTTATTCACAAGGATTGGAGAGGTTAAATACATAACTTTTCCATAAGTTCTATGTCTAGATTATTTGCAGGCATTTGATATAATCTTTTCGTACTCCTGTAAGTTATTTATGAAAATCACTTGTCCAGGAAGAGGAGAACAAAAGAGATGAAAGACTGAAGTACAGCTGCAAATGTTCCTTTCTGGAGATATACAACGAGCAGATAACAGACCTCCTAGAACCTTCATCGACCAATCTGCAAGTAATTTTAGCTATATGCGATTCATTTTTGGGAGTTTCATTTTGTGTTTTCATATCATGAGTTATATAATTGCTTTCACTCTATAGCTCAGAGAAGACTTAAAGAAAGGGGTGTATGTTGAAAACCTTACAGAACATAGCGTGAAAACCGTTAATGACGTTCTCAACCTTCTATTACAGGTGTGACTCAATAGTGAACGTTTGTGTTCTATTATTACTTGTTAGAGCATAAATTTTACTTGGACATTCTTTTATCCTAGACAGGGTGCTGCAAATAGGAAAATGGCAGCAACCAATATGAATAGTGAGAGCAGCCGGTCTCATAGTGTCTTCACATGCACGATTGAAAGCCACTGGGAGAAAGATTCCATGACCCACCTTAGGTTTGGAAGGTTAAATTTAGTAGATCTAGCTGGTTCAGAAAGGTAAGTACAGATTTTGTAGTCTGGCTATGTCAGTTCATTGTGCTTATTTGCTGAACTCCTTTTTTTTTTATAAATGATTTCGGTTTCTATGCTGAACTCATGGTGTTGATTTAATTAGGCAGAAAAGTTCCGGTGCAGAAGGAGACCGTTTGAAAGAAGCAGCGAATATAAACAGATCTTTGTCAACTCTTGGGTAATTAGATCATAAACGGTTTTTCTGTTAGGTTGCACTGAACAAAATGCAGTAAATTCCAATGGTTACTTTTCATAATTGTGCATGTTTTTTTATATGCTATTATGGGCCCAATGGATGTCATGCCTTCCTGACTTGAGGCACTATGTTCTGAAGGAATAACTCAACTCCACTCAACAAGTCTTAATCCAACTTACTTGTGGTAGCTACATGAGGACTATATTCTAAAGGACTATTCTTCTTAATTATTTAGTTGATGAAACATGTTATACTTGACTATGTCTTCCAAAACATTGAGAGAGAAGTCGAGAACTCTTGATGAAGAATTAGAAGTGATATCTTTAAATTAAGGATTCTACATTGGTTAGTTTTTAGAAGAGGATTGAAGGATTGACTCAAGAACTATAATGTTCTATGAAATAAAAATCAATGAATGAATAAGTAAAATACTTCTATAGACATTCAAGGTAGAAACTTTCCAATAATAGAACATATATACAGAATGAAAAAAAAGTATGACATATATAATTATAATCTTTAAGTTCAAATGCAGCTTAAAGGGTAGAGTACTTACTTTCTAGTTGAAATCTCTCAGTTGAAAGTTGTGTGCATGCATACAGATCACAGTTTGAATCCGTTGATCTTCATGTATCTAACTTGTGGCTTCTAAGGTCAGGGCAATGTCAATTTGATACATATTTGCTCCAGGAAAATAAATAAGTTAATTATGGGTTGCAATGTGGAAATCTATGATTCTATTCATTCTGCGGACTAGGCAAGTCAAACTAAAATAGTTAATATTCAGATCTTATGATCCATTGCTCTTCTTCAAAATGATGGCAAGACACATTTTCCCTTGTCTCTGCCATGTTGAGGCGGTTTGGAAACTGCTTTATTAAAGGAGTGCCTCCATGAAGATCTAACGAGCCAAATGAGAAGCCTCCCTGAATTAATTTCCTTGCGATTTTTTTCCCAAACAAGCTGTAAAAAGTGCTCTTAGCAGGTTTTTTGTTTAATGGATCCTTGGAAAACTCAGCCTTATCTGAAACTTCTCAAACACAATCATAAAGGACAGCTTGATTGGAAATTTGATTCTGCATTCACTAACTTCAGCACAAAGTTGAATCATGATTCATGAATGTAGTGTTGGAGGCATTTGACACTATGCATGAGATTTTTTGGTCTTCTAATCTGTTTCACCGTATCATTTCATTATTCTATGCTTGTAGCCTGGTGATAATGTCCCTGGTGGATTTAGCACATGGGAAGCATAGACATGTACCGTACAGGGACTCTAGGCTTACATTTCTACTTCAGGTCAGAGAATTAAAGCTACTACAAGGTGACTTCTAAATAATCATCGTAGGTACCTTTTGTTATGAGATATATCTCAAACTGCAGATGGCATTCATCTTTGGATGCAGGATTCTCTAGGTGGGAATTCGAAGACAACCATTATTGCAAATGTTAGCCCATCCATTTGGTCTGTGTTAAGCATAAGTCTTCTTTGTGTGAATAATTTTTTTAATTTTGTATTTTTTGTTGATTTCTTTTCATCATACCCGCAGCTCTGCAAATGAGACATTGAGCACTCTGAAGTTTGCTCAACGTGCCAAACTTATACAGAACAATGTACTGACTTTTAACTATATATTTCTGTTCCAGTGGATCCTAGATATAAATGCAACCTCTTTTGGCTTGTTTTTAATTTTTCTTCTAATTTTTTAGGCTAAAATAAATGAAGATGCTTCAGGTAATGTAACAGCATTGCAGCGGCAAATCCAACAGTTACAGGTATGGTTTAGTCACAGCCTTTTTACATGACATCAACATGTTAATGACACTAAGGTATTTATCTATTTATAACAGGGCCAGTTGTCTTTCTTGATGAAACATTATGACATTTCAAGGTCTGTGCCAAGTTGTCAACTATCTAGATTGGCTGATTTATCAGAGGAATATGAATCATCAGGGGAAAGAAATACATGTGATGATCATAACACACTAAGCATCCCCAAAAGGAAGGTAATCTTTATGTGTACATCGATAAGTTATTTGTTCCTGTCCAAAGCTTTGCATAGCATTCTGCTAATTTATATGTGGCAGGCAAAATGTTTGGTAGCTTCTTTACTTGGTGCCCTTAGAAGAGAGAAATTGGCTGAGACTGCAGTGAGGAGATTAGAGGCTGAAATCGAACAAATGAACCGCTTAGTATGTCTAGCTACAAAAATGAGCTCAACTTTCTTTTAACTTGAGAAATTTTAGAAAATTCTACTAGCCATTATTAGTTACTGCTGTGTTTCTAGTTTAGTATCAGAACCAGCAGTGGGATCTTGAAGGTTTAACTTACAGTTGTAGATTCTATTGCAGGCTCAGCAAAGGGAAGAAGATGCTCAGCGTGCCAAAATGGTGCTAAGGTTCCGCGAGGAAAAAATTAAAAGACTTGAATTGTTTGCAGACGGTTTAGTCTCTGCCGACAAGTATCTCATGGGGGAAAATAATAATCTAAAAGAAGAGATTCAGCTTCTTCAAGAAAAGATTGATAGAAACCCAGAAGTGACCCGGTTTGCATTAGAGAACATTAGGCTCCTCGACCAGCTAAGATTGTAATTCTCATGAATATGTTGCCTAATGTTTTAAAAGGGTGCTATCCATTTCCTTTGTCAGTGTCACTTATTGCTTTTACTGCCAGGTTTCAAGAATTCTATGAACAAGGAGAGCGAGAAAAATTGCTTGCCGAAATTTCAGAATTGCGAGATCAGGTATTGGGAGATTATTTTCTTCTTATTTTTAGTTTCTTAATTGAACACCAAAATAAGTTCATCTAGCCAAGGGTAGCGTTTTAAAACATTATCTGTTCTGCAGCTTCTGGGAAGTCTTGAAGGAAACTGTGGCAAGCATAAATTTCCTTTGAGAACAGAAAAGAAGGTTTGGAATGCAATGTGTGATCAATTCCATTTGTTTGGTTCTGAACAGTTGCCATCTTTAATCTCTAAAGCTCCAAAAATGTCAGGATAATGATGCTGTGAAGGAGCTGGAAGACTACAAGAATATCAACTCCAAACTGATAAGGTATATTTTGCTTTATTTGATTATCTTATTCATGTTTATGAGCCTACATCTTCCCATTTGGCTGTGGGGCAGCTCACAAAACATATTGATATTTCAATTTACATGGACAATGCCTGGCTGGACTGATCATCTGAACACTCTAACAAGAACTTACTGTTTTGCACATGTTCTTCCGTAAAATGAAAAAGTGAAAACTGTTCTGTTTATTTGAACTTTATTATTCTATTGAGTTGAATTTGAGTACAAGGATTATAATACTGACCAGTGCCATTGACACATTCTTTTAACTTTTAAGTTGCTCCTTTATCCTTTTCCTTTCTTATTTATGCAGGGAAGTTGATGAATTACAAGCAGAACTGAGAAAATACAGTAACCAAGTTGTATGTGATTCTGTAAAGATAGCTTATAAGCTATTCAAAAATGGTAACTGAGATGGATTAAACTTTGTCATTTGGTGGTTTATGCTTTTTGCTTCCTTTGCAGGTTACAGATTCCGTAGTCAAGGATCTGGAGGAATTCAAGCAAACAGACAAATACTCATTGGTTAGAAGACAGACTACTCTTGCATTTTGTGATACTATTATCTTTTGCGGTTCTTAGTTGCTGTTGCATCTCTGCTTATTTTCTGTTGAGTTTGTATACCAAAGTGGATTTTTTTTTTATTGCGACATATTTACGGGGACATGGCGGGGACGCGTATGGGACATGCCACGTGGTGTGTCCCTTTATTTAATTAATTTGTTTTCAGGGGACATATGGGGGACACTTCTGGGACATGCCAACTGGTTTTTTCCCCTTTATCTTTAGTGCTTTTGATGGATATTGAATGTTTATTACTTTTTTTTTTTAGATTTAAATATTTAATTGATCATTCATAAAAAAGATATAAACGATAAGTGTTAATTTTAAAGTGATTTTTTTAATATCGAATTAGTATTTGTTTTAGTTAATTTTGATTGTTTGTGGATATAATAATAATATATGCATAGCAAATAAAAATATATGAAACATATTTTATGCCCGTGTCCCCGCCATGTTTGTTCCCCAATTTATTTGAAATCACTGTATCCTGCGTCTGCATTTGTGTCTTTGCTTCTTAGTTGGAAAATATGTTCCTTTTCTTTTACGACATCATATCAATTTCAATCACAAAGTCTTCTAAATCATGCATGAAATTTTTGATCGAGTGTCTGATAAAGAAAACAAACAATTCCATGTGAATCTCCGAATATTTTACCCTTTCAATTTGAAATTTCTTGGTGATTTCAATTAATAATTAGTCTCCTCTGTTCCAGGATGAAACCATATCAATCAGAAGTGATTCAGGAGATGATATGACATCTTACAATCAGCCAGAGGATGAAATTCTGCAGAATAAAAATGACGAGAAGATCAGTGATGGTTTAGCTATGCAGTCTAGTTACCCTTATGAAGAGCTGATGCTTGCAAGATCCTTAATTAAAACAATGGAATCTGAGCAGGTCCGCTTAATCAAAGAGCTGCAGTTTATGCAGAAGGAGAATCATAGATACATGGAAATCCTAAGCAATAAGGACGTGGTAGACAGAGAATCTGTGCTTAAGCTTGAAAGCCACTGTAAAGAAACAAGTAATTTAGAAAATCAAAAGCAGGCTTTGGTGATGGGAAGCAGCAAAGACATCAGCACAGCAGCTTTGCAAGCTAAGTTGGACAGGATGACCAAGGAACTTGAGGAGGCTCGATTACTTAATTGCCAATATCAAGAGGATCAGGCATCGCAGCTATCTCAGAAGCACCAAAGTGAATTAGTCTGCGAGCAAGTTGAGATGGAAACAGCAAAAACAATTCTTCATTTACAGGAAGAGGTGGCTGCTATTCAGTCAGAACTTGAGGGGAGATTATGTCACACAGCTGAAGAAAATATGAGACTGAGAGACACAGTAGCAGCTAAAGAGGATGAAATAAGGGCATTGTGCATGGAGTGGGAAAGGGCAACTTTGGAGTTAACAAGCTTCCTAATAGAAGGCTCTAAATCCCTCAGGGATGCCTCTGGCCAGATAGAAAGTATTGCTTATTCATTTCCTCATGTTAATGATTGGCTTGGTGAACATGTTGAAAGAGCTGCTAAAGTTTGTGTTGAGAAGGAAGAAACAATTCTACTGCTACAAAAAAGCCTGGAAGATGCACAAAATATGGTATTGGACATGGAGCAGAAGTTAAATTCCTTGAAGGGAGCAACAGTGGCTTTAACTGAAGTTCAGCAGCGAGAAAATGATGCAAGCACTACGGAGACAATTCAGTTGTCTGCGCTGCTAAATTCTAAAATCAATATGATAGATATGTTAGAGAACAAACTCACGTACACGGATGATCAGATCACTGAACCAGAAAGTAGTGCCAATGCTGTATTCCTAGGGGAGAAGAGAATATCAGATTGTGCGGAGGTTTCTCTCAGAAATACTACTGAAGGAGATATTCCCATGTCAAAATCTGCTACACCATCTGAAATGGGAAGCCAACAGATTTCTGAGATGAAGGTTCATGGAAATGCTTTGTCACTAGAAGATATCAAAAGTCAGGTTGAGCTGGCAAGGCTGGTACTGTTGGAAACTGAGAATGATATTTACACATCGTGTGCCGATGCAGAAATGTATATATCATCACTTCAAAGTGACATCCACGAAGCTTCTTCTCTTTATAGGGAGTTGGTTCGGGGTTTTGTGGAAAACATTCATGAGATGAGAAAGAACTTTGTGGAGTTGAAGGAGAACTGTAGAAATCGTCAAGTTCAGACAGTGAAAATTCCATCACTGGAAGCCCATGAGATTCCAAAGCATGAAAACCAGTATTTTCTGCTACCTCAAATAAGAGATGAACTAGCTGAGACAAATGACAGACTGAATACAATAAATGCTTGCATTAACAAAATATTGAATATGTATGATTGCCCAGTTAGAGCTGAAGATTTAGTAATAATAGATAAATGGAGTGCAATTTGTTCTACTTTGGGCTCTGATTTTTCAGCTGAATTTGTCACTCCAGAATTGAGTTTGGATGGGTCTTCATCTACTTGCTGCTATGGTACCCCTGGAGAAATAACTGAACAAACTTTGGACCAAGAGTTCAGAGGAGGCTCAATTTTGTCCACTGATGATCAAGAATCAGAGAAGTCGGAAGGACTTGTCCAAAGTTCAATTTGCGACGAAACAATAATCTTGTGCTTGAGAAAGGAACTCAAGAAGGCCAATGATGCTTTCAATAAGTTAAATGTTCAGTTAGCTGCACTTTTCCATGAGAAGGAAATTAGAAATTACAGAGAATCACTTGGTTTTGTGAATATTAATGAACAACAGGTATGTAGGAATGGGCTTAATCAGCACAAAAACTTGGAATTGACTCCAGTGCTTCAACCTTCTGAGTTGATACTGCTGGAAGCTGAAGCGGACTACTGTAATATGAGAGAGGTAATAATTTGGGTTCAACTAACACTGCAAATCATCTTCCCAAATATTATTTACAATGAACTAATAGTTGCATTTCCTTTACTTTTATACTTTTGAAATATGTCAAACTCCTTTAAATAGCATGAGAAAATCACTGATCTTTTCTTTTCTTTGTTTTGTTAATGCAATTTTTTGTCGTGCATTCATCACTAATGAGAAAATTATTCAGGCCAGTGGCTTCTTAACCAAATTGGAGGAGGCTGGTGCAACCATGAAAGAAGCTGATGTTATGTTAAATGCATTGCTGAGAGCAAATGAAAGTGCAAAACAATTGACTGGTATGTGGAAACAAACAGGAGAGGAATTGATGACGGAGAAAGCAAGCTTGATTAATGAAATCGAACGACTCCAATTGTTAATCCGTTTGAAAGATGGACAGAATGAAATGCTGCTGGATCAGATTCATTACAGTTTGCAAGAAACTGCGGATTCAATATCCTTAATTGAAGGGTCTTTTCTGCGCATGCAAACAGATGTGGATGAAATGTTTAAGGTAATATGCGGTGATGCATTGACAATGGCACAGGTCATATTGAATTGCTTTTGCAAGTCAAGATCATCTTTGGAAGACATTTTCTGTGAGACAATGGAGCAAGGATTTGCCTCATTTGTGCTGTACCAGTGCCATGTTGGAGGATCTTTCTGCAAATTCCCCAGCTTCACAGTAGATCCTGGTTTCCATCAAGCCAGACTCCAAGAAGGCTGTTTATTAATGAACAGCTCAGGAAGCGAAAATGATACTCTGGTTAATGGTGTGAATGGTGGAGAGAAAGGGGATCAAAGTGCAGTTTTCAAAAGATTGGATGAGAGGGAGTTGGCACATGATAATCTGTTGGACGAAAATGTGTTGCTAAAGAAAGAATTGGAGAGGAAAGAAGTTGTATTGAAGGGTTTGCTTTTTGATTTTAGCTTGTTGCAAGAATCTGCTTCCACCATAAAGGACATGAAAGATGAAACTGAAAAATTAATAGTGGTTTTGAGCCAAGTACAGCAAGAGCTACAGATGAAAACAAATCAGCTCAATGATGTGTTGGTTCAGCATACAAAACTCGAAGATCAGTTGGCTGATACTGAAACTGCTTTGTTTGTCTCAAATTCTGATCTTGAGCAGGCTAAGGGAACAGTAGACATTTTATCAAACCAAATTGCTGAGTTGAGAGTGCTCTTGAAAGATCTTTACCTCAGAAAATCAGAAGTTGAAGAGCAATTGGAGGAACAGCAGGAGGTTGTCAAAAGTTTAGAAGAAGAAATTCTCCGTATGAATTCTTCGACAGAGAAAAAATTAATCTCTTCAATTGAAGATATGGAGGATGATTTGAGGAGGGTTACCATTGAGAGAGACCAACTCCGAGAACAAGTTGGCACCCTCCAAGATAAGCTTGAAATGGCCTATGCAATAGCTGATGAAAATGAAGCTAATGCTGTTGAAGCCCGGCAGGTATGCACAAATGAAGAACTTTTACAGTTGCAGCTAATTTCTGTTTTTTCCATATATTAAATTTGGCATAATTTTTCTAGGACTCGGAGGCAAGTAAAGTATATGCTGAGCAAAAGGAAGAGGAGGTTAAGATTTTAGAACATTCAGTCCAGGAGCTTGAGTGTACCATTAATGTATTGGAGAAGAAGGTTAGACTATCCTACATAACTATCGTCTTATGTTTGCGGAACAGTGACAAAAAAAAAAGTTTTCAGAAAATTGTGCTAATATATAATTTCAAATTTTGGATGCCTAGATTTAGGAGGTTTTATATGAATTGCATGGCTTGAGATGGAAAAAAACATTCCTCTTCACTTTTGGATTTTCTGGATACTGATTTCTTACATTTTGCCTGTTTGTTTTTCAACCAACTGAATTACACGCATTCTGTCTTAGGTGTATGAAATGGAAGAGGATGTAGAAAAACATGAGTTGATAAGAGAGTCCCTAGAATTGGAACTCCAAGCGCTGAAAAGTAGAATGCTAACAGTTGAAAACTTCACCGAAAGTATGGGTTCTGAAAACTCAAATGTCGAACAACAACCTGAAGATCAACTGTCTAGGTCAGAAGTGATGCTTGCTTTCTTTGTACAAATTATTGGTTCCTGTTCTGACTATTATTTGGTGTCAATGAAATTATTGCTGCAGACAGCTGCATAATAGATCCCTGGAACTTCACGAGGCACGCAAGCGGATAAGAATTCTTGAAGAAGAAGGAGCAGAGCAGGCTAAAGAGGTGCAGCTGTTATTTCTAGCACATTTGAATCTCAATGGGAAAAATTATCCTAGTTTACAATTGCTTGTTTATAACCTGATTTTTTGCTGTTCTAATGGAAATTGTTACCTTTATCTGTAGATGAAACAATGCAAAGAGTACATCTCTGAACTAGTTTTGCATGCTGAAGCACAGGCATCACAGTATCAACAGAAGGTACAAAATCAGAAAAGCAGGCTGAAGCTGTTTTTTTATTCTTTTTTCTTTCTTCTTCTTCTCTTTGTTCCACCAAGCTACCATTCGTATAAATCGCTGGCCAATAATGAGGATACCTTTGTCACAGTATTTGAGCTTTTCTCACGGAACAGAAATGTGGCATATTACCACTATTTTCTTGGACCTGAATATTGCCAAGATTCAGAATTGTTTGTATACAAGCTTTTTCATAAAAGCCACTCATGGTGGGACCTAACCTCACTGAACCATTGCTCGTGTTAGACATAGGATATGGTTAGATTGGTCTGTTCACCTCAACCAAAATGTGCTGTGTGTTTGAACTTGTGCATATCTCATCCATGTCTTTTGAACAGTACAAGACCTTGGAGGCAATGGTTCATGAAGTGAGAAGCGATTCATCAACGTTGATACCTGCAACATTGGCATCCGATAAAACAGAGAAAAGCTCAATGAGGCCAAGGGGTTCTAGCTCACCATTCAAATGCATTTCAAGTTTGGTTCAGCAGATGAATTTGGAGAAGGATCAGGAGTTGTCAGTGGCCAGGTTTCGTATAGAAGAGCTAGAGGCATTGGCAGCTAGTAGGCAGAAAGAGGTAAAGTAACTGTCTTACTGTCTTACATAATTGTCCCGCCTGTACAAGTCCTTTGCTTGCATTGCAATGATCATATAATTTAAGTTTTGCACCCTTCTGAAAGCCAATAGTTATCTGACTAGAGAATTCATTTATTGTTTGATTCCAGAGTTTTCTTTTTGTTGTTTATTTAAAAGATATTTGATAGTTTGTTGGATTGTATTGATCCATTGTGTGTCACCACAGGTATGTATGTTGAATGCTAGATTGGCTGCAGCTGAGAGCATGACACATGACGTCATTCGTGATTTACTTGGTGTTAAGTTGGACATAACTAATTATGCAGTAAGTTTCAGACTTGCACCTTGAAACAGGATTATTTGAAATTGCATTTCTCATTTGTGTGCATATTGCTTTCTAGAACTTGATAGACCAATATCAGCTTCAAAAATTAGTGGTGGACGCTCAGCAACAAGCACAAGAGTCCATTGCAATGGTACATTGTCTAACATTTGGATTTCAATATTTATTGGTTTAACTTGGCCTTACATATGTACTTTTTATTGTGTTAGGAGCAAGAAATTCTCAATCTTAGGAGGAAGATCAATGATTTAGTTGAGGAAAGAGAGGGGTGAGTTGATCCCTATCATCTTTTGATACGGAACTCTTTCATCTGCTTTCCCAATATATTGAAAATCAGAACTGCACTCTGGTACTTGTATACGAAGTTGGGGTCCTCATATGCCTTTTGATAAAGTTGTAGATGTATATTTTGAGGTGCTTAACCATAAAGTCTCCTACCGTTGACCCTCTAATATGAAACCATTTCACTTCACATAACAATAGAAATAAGATAATTTTTGGAGCAATAAACTCGGTTCTATTGCCAACAATAGACAATTACGTGAAACAACAATGAAGTCATATTTTTTTACTATTTATTAATATGGAATCTGCATAGAACACATAAGAAAAATTTGATATATGTTTGCATATGCCATGATTTGGCCAGTGATTCTTGGACCTTTATTTTATTTCATACATATATAAAAAAAAGAATTCTCCAGCAATCTAATACTTAGCGTCAATATTAATATTAATAATTGATTAATTATGGACACTAATGCTTTTAATTGTTTCCCTAGAGTAAACCTAACACTTCATTCTATTAAGCTTACTGTCTTGTGATTATTAATTAGTGGAGAATTGGCCATTCACTGCCCCAAGGTATACCCTTGAATTCAATGCAATATGATAGTTTGCATGGATTTCTATGTAGAAGCATATCAGAAGTAAATAGAAGACAGGCAGATATGCTTGATGCTCAGATCACTATTGAACAACTACAAGAAAGAGATCAGTTGCTCACTGCACAAAATGAAATGTTGAAGGTAATACATCCGTAGACACTTGATTCCAACAACAGTAGTAACTTAATCTGAAATGTTATTAATTTAGCCGTCAAGAAGTTCCTTCAATTTGCTGCTACCTCGTCATTAGGTGGACAATAGCAATTTGAAGAGGAGGATTGTGGAATTGGATGAGATAGTGAAGAAACTATTTGCAGCACAAAATGCCCCGCTGCGCTTCCAACAGCAGATGAAGATCAAGGCAGGATTTTAATCTACTTTCTTTTCTGTCTTTCTTCAAACCCCTGAACCCTTTCATCCAATCCCAAACAACCCCCCGCCTCTCTCTCTCTCTCTCTCTCTCTCTCTCCCCCCCTTGGAATGTTGGTTTTCTATTTCTTATGTGCCAAAGTTTTCTTGGTCCAATAGGAGAACAACTTGTTGAAGCAGCAAGGTGATGCTGATCTTAACAGGCGGCTATCAAAGTCTGAAAAAATTCTTTCACGAGTGAACAATGAACTGGCTCAGTATCGTAAATCTGATGGCAGAGATGCACACGACAAATTGGACGGGCCTGTGATAGAAAGAAGAATCAGGCAAGTAAAACGTCAAATATGCTGAATGAAATTTGTGCAGAAAAGCTCGCTTATCGAAGTATATGTTTGATGATCCGGTCAATTTTATGAAACAGGAAGCAGAAGACCTAGTTTTGATTATATTCTTCAAAGGAACTGCGTAAGGCTCATTTTGGTTGAATTGAATTGCAAATTCGTATGGCATACCACCATGTTTTTTCATTCATGAGTGATAGAGGAGAGGGGACTGTTTGGGCTTGCTCTTCCATACAAATAGAAGGTAATTATATTACAGTTTCTTCTGCTATTTGTTTTTAGTGCTGTTCAGAACATCAATTCCGTACTCAAAACCAAGTGGATTGTTACAAAAGATAATTGTTACGACTGATAATTATCAGCTTCTGGCACAGGATAACAATACAATAAGATTGCTCCTTGACGAACTCCCATGTCCTATTTAAGTTAACCTTTCTGTTTTTCATTATTTATGTATGTAGTTTTTTTTTTTTCCCTTCTAAAGATTCCAGTGATTTTACCGAGCAACTATTAATTACCTTTATGTTTCATTTTGATGCAGATCAGACGATTTTATACTATAAGGTGTCACCTGTACATATGATTTCAGAGTTTGAGATTTTTTTTTTTTTTTAAAATTTTTAATCTTACCCATTTTTGAATGTGTGGGAGTGGAAATGTAGTGATTTTGTGTGCTATTATTGTATTCAAATATGGTTTTGTAGTTAATGTCAGTTTTGCACCGTTTCGGCAAACGTCACACTATGCTTGTTTAGTTTTCAACTTTGTTTGATCGCATAGAATGACCAATTCTGATTATCTACAATGTCCACGTGGGAAATTCTGAAAGTAATTCTTTTCCACTTTGATGGTCATGGTGTCAAAGAGGAATGAGCTACTTGGGAGATCTACACTTTCAATGCCGCCTCTGAAGAATTGCGTTTGTGAAGGAAAAAGAAGAAAAAAAAATTCTGGAGAAAAAAAAAAAAAGCTTCGGTTTTATTTACAATAAAAGGACTTTAAAAAGGCTACAAATATATCAGAGTCTCCTCTTACATAAGAAGTTGGGTAAAATTTTCATTGCACGCCTTTTCCAAGTTATAATTCAATGTAGATAAAATTGGAAATTAATATGATTAAGAATTTTATGTACTTTATTAACTAGTGACATTTAACATAGTACGATCATTATATTTAATATTTATTGTTTGCTCATATTAGTTACCTTTTGAGTCTCACTTAAAGTATGATTGATTATGAAAAATGACATAAAATTAGTAGTACCATGAATCCACTAAAAGGGTGAGATTAGTATTCCATCAAGAATGTGGGATTACTAATCCTATTCCGTGAGATTGGAGATGAAAATACTGTTTTGTTCCTACTTTACAAATGGGTGTGTTTGGTTTGAGTTTGTAGAGTAATTTTTGAGATAAAAAGTATAAAAATTTATTTGGTTTGTTTTTTTTTAGAAATGGTTTTGAAAAATTGTTTGGGGGAGAGAGTTTTAAAAAAAATGATTGATTTGATGTGTATGAGAGAGAGATAATTTTGGAAAGTAGGTAACCAAATAAAATTTTGAGATTTTTTTTGAAAAAATTTGTTTGGTTTGATTACTCTTGAAAATTTGTTTGTAGAGAATTTTTTTCAAAAATTTTTCTGAAAAATAAACCAAACAATGTTTCATTTTATATAATGAGCGGTTTTATGTATTTTCACATATTTAATCTTAATTAACTAATGGGTGATTTTACTTACACCACTTTTTTACCATCTCATTACACCACTAAGAAAAATATTAGATTCTCATTACACTCAATATATTACCAAAACAAACCTTAAGGTAAAAAAATCTTCAAAACCCATCTCTTTACACCCATACTTTTTCGGTGTTCAGTTGTCGAAAACAATAGATCCCTCCAGTATTTTGTTGCTATACATTTACAGAGCCACTTTCTCTTAGACAATGTTTGTTTAATTTGTATTAGACTTGTTTGGTAATATAATACTAATCAATTTGAATTACTCTAGTGCCATGTTATCGGATATAATTTTTTTTCTAACGTTCTGTTACCGTTCAATTGGATAATTTCAGTTTGCTTCACAACAAAGCCAGTGGAGCCCACATTGAAGTGCTTGTTCGGTCACACAATGCGAAACAATTTACAAAACTTCAGTGTTATAACACCGGAATGAATTGGTTTGTCTAACCTTTTGTTCCTATACATTTACAGAGCCACTTTCTTCCAAATAATGTGGTAATAATTTGTGCCGGGCTTGTTTGGTAATAAAATGCTAATGAATTTCAATTACTCTAGTGCCGTGTTACCAGACAAACTATATTTTTCCCAACATTATGTTGTCGTACAATTGGATAATTTCAATTTGCTTCACAACAAAGTCAGTGAAACCCACTGTGAAGTGTCTGTTTGGTCACACGGTACTAGACAAATTACATTTTTCCGGTGTTATGTTGTTGGAAAAAATAGATTTATCTAGCGTTTTGTTGCTATATATTTACATAGCCACTTTGCTCCAAACGATAATTTGGGCCTGTTCGGTAATACAATGTTAATGAATTTGAATTAATCTACTTTGATAAAAAATATCCATAAATCAAACACGCATCTATAAAATCATACATAAAAAGTATCCATAAATTTTTTCATAAAAAAATCAAATGTACGAATATCCATAAAAATATCCATAAAATCTGTCATTATTTGTATCCATCAATCAAACATGTTATCACAATTCGTTTATATCGATTATTTCAGTAGTTACTACGTCAGGGCTAATAAGAGTACAGAATTGATGCATACGGATAGTATATGCTTTCTTCCATCCACTAGCACCCGGATAATGAAAATGAATCCAATTAGCTGCTATCGGAGGTACTGGATGACTAGGTTGCCGATAAACCTATAACAAGAAAATCAATAAGCAGAATTACAAAATAAGACATGGTAATGATCTAAGCAGGTTCGGTAGTTACCTGCACAAAATGGTTTCCATTTACAAATCCTATGTAGATATCTCTTCGATCAGGTGTTGCAATCGGTACTGATCTAAGTGGTAGAAACGTCAAGCATTGTTGAATGGATAAATGATAAAGAACAACTCGATAGTATGATACTATCAAATGGCCCATGTCGGGTATAGTCATCTAATGGTTAAATCCAGGGCCAGGTTCAAAGTAGGATAAGATAGAGTTAAGATCATCAATCCTTTCTTGTGAACCAAATAGTTGCACGTAGTGCACAACATTCGAATACAACTCAGTCAACAAGTTGCACCTAACTTGTTGCCAATCATTTTCACCTAAACCAATTAATCCAGCTATTGTCCTGAAACCACAATTGCCATCTGCTTATACATCTTTTGTGTGACGGATATATGGTCTTAATTTCTTCGGAAATTGTTCGAAGTAAGATATACGATTTGTTGACTGTGTCATACAAACCTACTTCACAAATATACAACAATGGATATATGAAATAATTAAAATGTGACTGAACAACTATTAAAATAAATTTTGTACATAGTTACAAGTTTTATGTAATTACATACATTATCATTTTTTGCCTTCTTCCATTGCAGTTGCTTACGAACTGGTGCAATTAAGATAGTAACACCCTGTGAATAACTATATTCCCCAGATAGTACAAACTCAAACGCAGATAGCTCACGTTTAGTAGATGTATCGATTTTGAATACCACGACCACGACTTTGGCCCCTACCTCGCATGTTAGTCTTGAGTTCAGGTTCCATGAAAAATGTATTGTTTAGACTAATTAACTCCTTCAACTTCTTCAGAAGGATCACTTGTTGCATCTCGTCAATCGTTTGGAATTTCTCAATAAAAAAACCAGTCTCTGTTTTGCAATCCAACTCCACAAAAGCACTTTTTGAAACTGGAAACATATCTAACTTCCTCCAATGAGGACTTATGCATGAGAGGGGAATCGGTTGACCTTGTTGAAAATACTTAGTTATTTCATGTGCACATGGCGACCCATGTGTACGTCGCAAAATGCAGCCACATGCAGCAACATCTATTCCTACACTATTCGATCTCTTTGACTCTACCAATATTTTGTCAAAACTACAAATTGAAATAAAACCACGTAATTCAATGAACTCAGTGGGTGTGTAGTTGTGTTGGACTACAATCAAACTCTGCTGAAATGAGGCTTTAATGTCTGCATGCTATAACTTTAACAAATTGTGTATTTTGGTCTAAGATGTCTCAAAACTGCCTTGATTTGATCCAAGTTGCCCCTTCAATTTAGCATGAGAACTCTCCGCCCCTATAAGTATGTATATTTAGGTATTTAATATAAAATCAAAAAATTATAGCAATTCATAAATGTAATGACCATAATTTACCTGTTTGTAATAGTATTTCCGAAATGCATACTATTATCTGTCCAAGCTGCAACAGGTTTTTCCTTGTATGGTTCTAACCAATTGGTAGTAACATACTTAATAGCTTGAGGACACGTACTAAATTTGGTCTTCAGATTGGAAAATTGTTCATTGAATTCTGTTTCTGTTCTAACTAATACCAAAGCACTCCAACTATGCATGAACTTATCCCATTTATCTTTCATCTCAAAAACCTTCTTGCACTTCATCATAACATTTTTGCTAATATGCCATTTACATAAAAGATTAGTGACTATAAGTAGAACTTTTGATATGCCTTTCATCAAAGACAACTCTCTATCTGTAATAATGACTTTTGGAAAAGGTGTATTCTCCATAACAGTAAGCAATACGCTTAAAGCCCATGTATAGTTGTCTTCCTGTTCATGACCAAGATAAGCAAAAAGAACTGAAAATGTCAAGTCCGTTGATGTTACCCCAACAATCTCTAAGAGAGGGAGTCGATACCTATTAGTCTTGTATATGCAATCCATAATTAACACATGTGGAAATGCACGTAACACCTCCAAACTAACCTGGTGTGCCCAGAACAAGTCAGCCACCATCTCTCTAACATCACATCAATGCCACTCAACATAATTTTGAATCGACAATTGCCCCAATAGTTGTTGTATTTGTGATCTTCCTGCCCTCTGTACTACTCGATGTCGATGATGTGCGTTGTAGATTGTCTTCATTGTTGTCGCATTAAATGCATCCCTTTGTTTCAATGTAACCAATATCTCTTTTGGTCGCACCATACTTTTTGAAATGTCAACTAATAAGGATGTTTCCTCTTTAGATAATTTGTTGGCAAATGAGTGCCCTTCAAGATGTTCAACAGACGGATGATTGTGCACTCCGCATAAGACATGCAATATCCACTCATCATTTGTAGTTAATTTTTCCCCCTTAATAGAATGGAGATCCACACTTTTTAAAATCTATCAACCTCAATCGTTCCCCCTTGATCTTCCTATTATCTTTATAGTAACCACTTTTTTCACAAGCAAGGGTAAGTCTTAGTTTTCTGCCATTACCTCCTGCATTTGATGTCTTTACAACAATGGCAAATCCAGTCTTCCTCCCAATGTCAAAAGCCTATTTAATTAATGCTTGATGACTATTAAAAATCTAAACATAATTAATACATTTATACGTCAAATTATTAATAAAGCTCAATATAAATTAAAAATAAGAAAAAATCGTATTCATAAAAAAACTTAACAAATCTCATCTGTAATGAATTCATGACTGGAGTCAACTAATAATGCAATACATGCATTGTTACAATGAGTATAAGTATAATCCTTTCAAGCAAAAAAAAAAATGAAACTGAACATACATGGCAATGAGTAACTGAACAAATTTAAAAAGTCCAGCTTTATATTACCAAAAATGTATATTTTATTTGGCAGTTGAATACCAGACTTATATTTTTTGTTCGGCAGTTTGATACCGGACTATGTTATTTTGTTCGATTTTGAAATACCAAACAAAAGTTGAAGACTAGCCTAGAAAATCGAAACAAAAACCTACAAAACAAATAAAAAAAACTCACAATTTCACTTTTTTTTATGATTCTTCACCACTATTTCTTCATCTACTGCTTTATTTGATGATCAAAACACTATGATTCTTACTTTTTCAAAAGAGATGTGTAAGAGAAAAGAAAAGTTAAGAAAAGAAAAAGAGTAGGGATTGAAGATCAAGGGATGTAAGGAAATAATCAAATATATTTAATTTTAGTATTTTGTCCTTAAAAGTAATTTCACACATGGATAAAATTAGAAGAAAAAAAAAAAAAAACTCATATGAAGGGTGTAAAGAGGTAAAATAGTGGTGTAAGTAGAATCACCCATGATTAATACCATTACACTAGTGCACAAAAAACACAATTTATCTTAACATCTATAATTTCATACCACTACAATAATAATCCCATAACTCAATCTCGCCATAGTCATAATCTCAGCTAACCTAATTTTATAATCAAACATAACCTTGCATCATTTCAGTTTATGGAAACGGAGAGGCTTCTCAAGTGAACTAGCCTCATGGGATAATCTAAGTCATTCATTTTTAAAATCTTTGTACACATTAACCATGAAAGGATTCGTATTAGAAATTCACAACCCTCTCAAAACTTTCCAATGTCAATCAAATAGGATTCCTCTCACCAAGTTGCACTGAACCTGCATTCAAGGCACACAAGTTTCTTGCCAAGACATAGATCTCTCTCCAAACTGGGGGGCTTCCCGATATTACTCAAGTTAATAATCATTCAAACCATCAAACTCAACTGAACAAATCATGTAAATCCATACAAAACCACCCAAGCTGGTGATATAAATTTTATAAATACATTTTTTCCCCATTCACTACAAATTAATATTCAAACTACATACAAATAAAAATCCACTCATTGGGATGTGAATAGAGAGGGTCGGGTGGGAGAGACATTACTATACAATCATTTGATTTAGATCAACAAAGGCACTCAAAATCAAGTTGCATCAAGAATACAACCTACATATTTGTGCTCAAGATGCCAAGAGCAAAGATAGGAAATCAACTCTGCCAACGCACCATGACTCGATTAATTTTGATCACCCAAAAGGTAAAACAAATATAAAGATTTGCGAAAACAATGAATGTTACAACACTCAACAGGTTATGTCTGGATATTAATGATAATCTGAGGGTAAGTTAGATTCTTACAACATTCAACTTGTCATGGTCGAATATTAATAGACAATCTTAGTGTAAGCTACATTTGTCAAGATATGCAGCAAGAAGAGCTTAAAGAATCCAAATACAACGGGCTGAAGATGCTGATCTTCTTCAATCCATTGCCGTTTCATGATCCAAGCTTGGCCTTAAAGAATTGTCCTAAAATCAGTGGAAATAATAATAAGAACCAAATTACTATTGATGTATCCGAATCTTTCCCAGCTCATACTTTCTCCAAGTCAGGTGTATTTGTAAATGCAAAAACTAAAAAAAGATGTTTGGGCAAGCTGATGTGATGCGAAGAGAAACTGTGTAGACTGACCTTAATACAAACATAGATATAATGGACGTCAGGGTTCTTTCCAAGAGCTGCTTCTACCGAGCTTCCCCCGTCGTCCAATGGAATAGGAGAGGTCAGCTCCCATTTCTGATGTCCAGAACCTCCCTCTGACATAAGTTTGTCTGCGAATGTGGTCACAATCAGCCAGAAAACAAGTAATTAACTACAAGGAATAAGATGTCATGTAATGAATGTGATTAATAATATAACTACATCCAACAGGTTATAACAAACTGCACAATTGCAAAAGAAATTTGGGGTAACTCTTTAGGATATGCAGATCCTAAGAACTGTGAACTGAATGGATCCTTATTTAACCAAAACGTGACTCGGGATAATCAATGAAATCACATATTGCAGCATAGTTCAATATAATCTCTGTATCAGCGGTTAAATATATGTGCATGAATTTAAGATAATACCACTCCTCTTTGCAATTGACACATACTAGGGAATGAGGAATTTGGATGTTCTAGCTATAACAAGTCATATTTGAGCTCCTTTGCTTCAACTATTTTGCAATAGCAAATTTTCAATTTGTAAATCAAAAGGGCAAGAGTAACTTGACTGTTTTAAGTGAATGCATACACATTATGTGTGATTTTGTAACACAAATTGGTGGAAGCACTATGCTGTGTAAAACTTTACTTGAAAATGTAACATGATCCTTAACTGCAAAGGGACTTTAGCTGACCTATCACATGGAGTTTTATTGTCCATGAACATGAATCTCTCAACAAGCGTAAACGGGAAATTGGTGCTCCATATGTAATCTGCAAGACACGAGAGACTCGTAAAAGGCAAAGAAAAAAAATGTGAAAACATAAATCTACAAAGCTGCAATAAATAATAATTTCAGAGAAACTGATAAATGTAAACAACGTTTAATTTTTCTGATCTGGAATAAATAGTAAGGTATGATTACCAGAATATAAACTCCTTTATCCTTGAGGACCCTATAGTTTGTCATCAACTGCTTCAATATATTAACAGATCAAGAAAGAAAAAGTAACAGGATGGAAAAAAATACACAATGTTGGAAATGATTTCATTGTACCTTCCAACCTCCTCAAGCATCTTAGCAGCATTTATTTGTGAATTACTGCCACACTGGAAACACATATTCGGTTTGAGTAATTAACTCTTTCAAAAAATAAAAGTACTATTACCAAACACAGAACTCACCAAAAGAGAATCTAGAGTTCCTGGAAACACCAAATAAAATAACATCAAGAATTGTTCTAAAACCATAGCAACAAGATGCAATTCAGATCTCATCTCATAAATGTTAACGGGAGACGTAACAAAAAGACAAAACAAAAAATTAAATACCTTTGTCAATAACAGCATCAAAGGAACCAGTTTGAAATGCACTCATATCTCGGGCATCCATTTTAATATCTGCTTAACATTGAGGAAACTGCACTTGCAATATGTTGCTCATCATTGCAGAACTTTCTAATAAAGAAGTTCCAGCAATTTTGTGGAGTATACCAATATCAACCTACATGCATCTAAAGCTGAAACTTTAAAATTAGTTATAATTAAGTTCTGATGTTGTTAGCCTTACCTGTGATTCATCCATTATATTTGTTTGTTATTTCCCATGCATTATCAGGACAAGTGCCTTGAAGCATAGCTAAAAAAGTGTTCAGTGTGACTGAATTCAGACTTTAATAGCTCCACATCAAGATCCACCAACTGAAACACTGCTAGATCAAGTAATACTGATCAACAGTACAATAATGTACCATTTTGAGCACTTTCCACAACACAATTCTAAAAGGCAGATATTATGCACTACACACAGAATAAACAAAAGATACATTTCAGTTGCGGATGATTACTGTATTTCTTTTGCATAGCTTCAATCACCACAGAGGATATATCAATGTTGACAACATCCCCATAGCCATCATCAGTCATGCCTTCACTGAATGCTGCAAGTAAACACAAAAACCATGATCAGCAGATGCATGAACAGGTCAATCTATAAAGTTGGTTTGCCAAGAATGAATCTAACATGAATTTTCCCTAAAAGAACATTTGTTGCACATAACATCTTCTCTTTGATGTTCAAATGCAAAAGTTGAAGTATCAGCTGCAAATTGTAAATAACAAATCAAAACTGTTAATAATTGCGAAGGAGTATGCTTCTGTGTTATTGGTATTAGTTATTCCTTTTTTTTTATTTTGTAAAATTTGAACATGATTGTTGACAAGTAATCAATCTGTCAAGTGGCAAGCATCAAGATCCATTATTACGAATTAAAAATCAAATGATTGGTACGTTGTTCTTCACGAGAGTAGATGTTCTAAGGAATCATATTTAAGAATTGCTTAACCAAATGGTCCTTAGGGCAATTGATAACAATAAGCTTTTGAAGATTACACTAGTGGGATGGGATTTGTACAATATCAACTTAATTAGTGAGAAACTTGAATCAATATCAATAAATTATTTAAGCATCGAAAAAGACATAGGAGCATCCAACAAGGAAAGTGCAATTTTTATGAACAAACCATAATGGATAATAACAAAATCAATCAGAACTTTCTTAATCCAAGAGAACAATGAGAGATCTAAAGACAGAGATCACACAAACATATATATATATATAAGAAAAAGAGGGATGTATATATAATATATATGAATGGAGAGAGAGAGAGATAGAGAGAGAGAGATACCGGAGTTACCAGAACCGACGACGAGGACACGGTGGTGAGAGGGGACGTAGAGGCGGAGGAGGGGGGACAAAGAAGGGTACTTTTGGTACCAATCGAAGGGCCCTGCCTCTTGTGCGTACCTATTGTCCCAATACCACGCCTCTCCGTATGCCTGCGTCGTCGACGTTCCCAGCGTCATCTCTCTCTCTCTGAGATTGATTTTCTTGGTAATGTCGTCGTGTGTTGAGTTACTGTTCAAACTCTGATGTCGATCTGTCTGTGAGATGATGATGATGGATGAAGAAGATGCCGGTGGACACGTGTCACACTAATATTTGTTAGTTACGGTTGACTCGGCTGGCTTTTTCCAATTTTCAATTCTGTAAACATTAATTAATGAGAAATGTTAGGAATCATAAAAATTTTTTATGAAAATAATTATGAAGGATTTGTGACTGTTAGATTACTTTGATTAGTGCGTGATGCTTTATTCTAATTGTAATTTAAAGGTCACAAATTTTTCATGATCATTTTCATGAAAGATTTTTCATAATACTTAACATTACTATTAATTAATTAATTAAATCTCTAATCCGATATTTGATTTACGGGAGTCCTCCACCCTTATTTGGGAGATTTGATAATTTATTTAGTAATTTATTCGAAAGCGTAACCTTACTCATCCGAATTACCATCTCATAATTGCGCACCTACCGTTCTCACCCAGTCTCCCAAATTGGGCTGTTATCAGTTACTATCACGAGATCTGTTTTAATAATTAGGAATATTAAATTTTTATGAGTAATATTAAAGACTTAAAAATTTTAGCAAAATTTTTTATGAAATGTCTCACGGGTGTAATTTCACACCCATGTGAGACATTTGATAAATTTTTAATAAAATTTTTAAAATTTTTAGTATTTTTTATTATTTATTAAATAAATGACCAAATGCCTTATATGAATGTAGGGTTTGCAATTTTGTGTACTCTATATCCATGTGAGACATTTGATTATTTATTTAGTAGAAAATTTGAGACTTATAATATTCTACTTTAATAATTTGAATTATTTATTTTGTAATTTTTCATATATATTTTTATTCATTAAAAACAGTAAAAGTCGATTTGATAATATGTTCAATTTATTAATTTGTCATAAAAAAATAAACAATTTATTTTCAAAAATATAATTATTATTTATGTTTTTAATGATAAATGTAATAAATTAAACATATTATGATTATTGAATTTGCCTTTCATTATTATTATCATTATTATTTTCAATGATATACACACAAAAAAAAAAAAAAAAAACACTCTACATCTAAATTAAATATGACTAGAATGATCTTACTGTTACATCAAAAATTTATTGTCATATTTTGTGAGTATTTGATTGAAAAAATGTTTAGTATTTCTTATTATTATGTGATATTGTTCATTTTGGTGCTCAAACTAATAACATTGTAGAAAATTTTACAAGTGAGGTAATATTGACTCATCTTTGTTAGATAATTGAAATACAAGTTTGTAATTTCTCATTTATTTAGAGCACAATGTTACAAGGTTACTCTAAGACTATCTAATAATTTTCTAATAAATTTATATGCTTGATGATAAAAACATATGCAAAGGCTTTACAATTCCAGAGTACATTAGTTAATTTAATTATTTTCAACTTGTCAAAAACAAAAAAACAGAAGGCACAGCATGGATACATTGAAGGGCCCAACCAAATTCAATTCATGGGCTTTTCCTTGAGCATGTACTACTGATATAGTAATTACTACTACTAGTACATGGGATATTCTATAAATGGCATATATATTAGCACCACCATGGTTGTTCTCCTCATGAATAACCATGATTTGTGATACTTGAGCCATAACCGATTTCTGCTTCTTGTGGTTGATCCTCTTCTTGTGAATACGGCCTCCATCGGTAGTGGTGGTGGTGGGTGGGCAGTGGTGGTATCACCATCCTGAGGGTGGCTGAGCTTGGTGGTTGGTGGTGGGTGGGGATTAATGGAGGATCTACAAAGTGGGCAAGTGGAGTTGGAGTGAGCCAGTGGCCGATGCAGTCGACGTGAAACACATGCTTGCATGATGGCACTTGGTTCAACTCCTCTTTCATCTCAAATTCTCCCAAGCAAACACAACATCTGTCATTTTGATTCACTAAAAACATTAATACTTTTTTCATAAAATCTAGTCAAACAGAACATGTTATACATAAAATGGGTTACTTCAAAGAAATTCAGAAAGTCAGCAGCCAGTTGAGGAAAATAAAAATGTTATAAACAAAAAGTTGACTTTTTTTTTTCCCCCTTTTTTTTTTTTTTTTCTGGTGTGATTTTTGTTTCAAATTGTACTAAATTGACACAATGTAAAAAATTCAAAATAAAATTGATATAATTAGAACTACAATGACCAAGTTAATTACAAATCAATAGACAAATTAAAAGACTAGGGGTAAATTTTGCTCCTCTACTTTTTAGCAATCTTCGAATAAAATTTTCTAATAACTAGGATATTAATAATAAGAAGTATGATCAGTTTCACTGCACCCCTGCAGTACTATTGCTCTAGTACCCAAGTTTAGATGAGAATGACAGAGAGATTCTTCTATATCTCAAAAGAACAAAATGATCATGTCCTAATTGCATATATATCACTTTAATCTTTATACCATTATTATTATTATTATAATTTCCTAGTGGGAAAGAGGTAATCACCCACCTTCTAAAGGTATTAAGAAAGATACTAAGTCTGAGAAGAGAGAAAAAAATGATCTAATCATTTCGTTAATAGTTTATTCATAATAGTGTCTTTTTTGTGGAACCTTTTGATTATTAATCCTCAGTATCTGCTACCAAATCACACTTACAATGCATAGTAGTGGCACACTGGTAAGAAAATCTCTCCATTTCAAAATTCTCCAAATCTTAAAACTTTGATGGCAGAAAAAGAAATTAGTATTTTGATTAGTCTTCCTTCTCTGCCCTCTACCATGTCTTTTCTCTAGAAGCAAGGACAGGAGTGAGGAGTCATTTAATTTCTAGCTTTAATTTTTTTAATCTTTTAGGGTATTGATAAAAAAAAGTTTAAAATATTTGTATATTCTTTATAGAAACACGCTTTTATAAAGAATGTATAATTAATTTAAGTTTTTTAACAAATATCCTTAGACCATGTTTGGTGCAATTTATTGGGTTGCGTATAACTTTTTTTATTTTGAAAATTTGTATAAAATTGTTTAGTATAACTTTTGCTTATAATTAATATGACAAAATTAATTTAAATAAATTGAAAAATCTAGTTATTGAAAAGTTAAGAAAGATACTTATACTTTCAACTTATGTTTTTTTAATATCAACTTTCAATTAAAAGAAGTTACACCAAATAGACCTTTGGTGAACTGATTAACAAAATTTTTAATTTTTTATTATTCATTTTTATATTGGAAATATATATGCAGACCCTTTTAAGATGCCATTGATCTTCGATACTAGTTTGAATACTTTCTTTCTAACTGGAATAATTTAGAGCCGTGCACTTCTTGAAAAAATAGTGGATGTTATTAGAGATTCTAACTGTCTATGGAAAAAGATAAAAGTTTAGGGTGGTGATTTAGACCCCCTTTTTTTCACCCCCTTTTGACCCCCTCTCTTCTCTCATTGGTCCTCCTTTCCTGCACATCCAATCACCCCCTGACACATGGCAAAGGGGGGTGAGGGGGTGCTCCCAAAAGGGGGTCTCAAGTATTATCCAAAAGTTTATAAGTAGTTTTATCAATGGAGGTCATGATTGGTTGCAAAAATAATTCTCCATGACTATTTTTTTGTGCTTTTGGAGATATATTATACATGACACTTTCAAGTGTTTACTGAAACAAACTTTGTAAGTGGTCTATTTTTGAGATACAATCATAACAACACTATATTCATGATGATAAATTATATTATGTGCACTTTCTTTAAAAGAAAAAAAAAGAGAGAAGATTTTGGATTTTTTTTTTTGGTGGACCCACCGTGTCAATTTGATTGATCTAGTGGAACTCTCCATAGAGAAGCACAATTATGATCATAATAATGTTAATTTCTCTAGTATCAAGACCTTAATTAACACACTTTAATTATGAAGTTGTAGTATGAGATGAAGAAATGAAGAAAATGTAAGAGAACTTACTGTGAGTCCTTCTCCCTTAAACCTTCATCAAACAGGACAACTGGAAGCTTTTCTTTCAGCTCTCCCTTCAACCCCATCTCTGCAGTCTGTGCAAACACAATATAAATAAAGAAAGAAAAAAAAAAAAAGTTGAAATATATCAACAGAAAAACAATACAGAATGATGTGTTTACATGGAGACTTATCATTTTAAAATTAAGCATCCATATAAATAACATTTAATTACAAAATGCTACCACCACATCCTGATGAATTCTATATAAAAATTATGTATGAATAGCAATTTTGTCAAAAAATTAAAAATCAGATTGAATTTTGAAGTAAAATTATTACATATACTTGCACTCTGCATGCATCTATGACTCCACTGTCTGGCAAAATGATTGTATGCAGCTGGATATTGTACACAAGATGAGGATCACAAAATATATATTGTTGATGAACACAGAGAGAGAGAGAGAGAGAGAGAGAGAGAGAGAGAGAGAGATGGCATACCAAGGGGGAAAAAGAAGTAGCATGATGATGATTCAGAGTAATTGGAAGTATTGGGGGAGGAGAAGAGAGGGTAGAGGACCTCCTCTTGAGGTAAAACAAATAAAACAAAAGAAACAAAATTATGGAAAAGAGGATTGGTATTGAAAATATAAAAGCTTGGTAAAGCCTAAGTTGAAGTTCTTGGGAGTATAGGTGAGCAGGAGGGCTTGGATTTTGAGAAAGACCCATCAATTCTTATGCCTTGATGATAATCTCCCAAGAGATCTCAAACAATGCATATAGGATAGAGAGCAAGAGGGCCTCGTTGTTGAGTATACTTATGTGTAGAGAGAGAGACAGAGAGAGAGAGAGAGAGAGGGAGGGTTGAGAGACATTTAATCATGCATGAGATTGGGGGAAAAGGCCTATAAATAATGTTAAGATTGTTCATGGTTAGAGAGGTTAGGAGGAACTTTTTTAGATCAGCAATATATATTTGCAAGTGTGGTAATGATGCCACAAAAAAAGAACATATTAGTTTAAAATGAGAGAATCTTTCATGATTTTATTTATTCTCTTTCTTATATGAAACAAGGCTTCATAAAGGTTAATAAAGAAATAAGAAGGAAAATTTCAAAATCCCAAAAAATCCAAAACAATTTTTAAATATTTTGAAAATATTTCAATATAAGTCACGTAAAAAAGTGAGATCCATCACTTATAAGAGAATTGTATCTAATTTTACATTCAATTTGTGTGAGATCTAACCTTAATCTTTTAGTTCTGAAAAAAAAAATGCTTAAGTTTTTGAAGTCCAACTCCTACAGTGATGGGATACCCATATACAAGCAAGTTTGAGCTGTGGGATGTGTGTGAATTTATTGTGGGCGTTGGCCAAATTACATTAAATTCAAATTTATAATATATTATATATATATTTTTTATTACATTTTGAGTTTTTTATTTTCCTTCCTATCTTATGAGTGGTGATGATTAAATTCTGTATACTTTACTAAGACTATTATGTGATTGATGGAATTAACCTAATGGTAGGAGCATATACCTTATTAAGATTGTTTTGTCTTGTAAGTGGTAAAATTAATCCAATGATCAGAGCCAGTGTAAGTTACAATTTTGATTCTCCTCCCCCCCTTCACCTCAAATGTACTAATAAATAAATAAATCTATCCAATTATTCCATGTATTAAATACAAGAACAATTCCTCATTAGAAAGTACAAATATATATAGAGAGAGGGATATGTTCATCCTTTATGTATGATGGGACAGGCCACTAAGATATAGATCCCCACCAAGCACCATGGGCCCATTCATCCTCATCCATCACGCATGCATCATTTTACATTTAACTTGATGCTCTTATTACATTGGAAATTCATTGCTCCATTGACAAAAGAAAGTGAAAATGAATGGTTTTGGTACACACATACATGGTTAACCAAAACAAATGCTAACTTTCAAGTTGCACATCTTTTTGTTCTTTTTTTCTTATTACCTTATAGGGCAATAGAATATCTTCTCTCTCTCTTCTAGTTATCTGATAAAGTAATAGAAAAGGTAGATAGTTTTGCACTTTTGTGATAATTTCTGACCATTACAAAATACAATGTGAAATAGAAAATAACTAGTACTAATTCAATTAGCAAGAAAATTCTTACACCCTACTAAAAGATCAAGAATTCATGTTATCATATAACATATTCCCCCTATCAATTACAACTTTTAGACCACGTTTGTTTGGACGAACTGGATTAAGTTGGATTAACATTCCCATGACTACTAATCCTAGAACTACGAATTCCTTTTAGATTGTGTATCCTATCATATGTTTGGATTGAGTTAAGATTGTAAAAAGAAATTAACAAAATATTATCCAATCTGATATTTATTTAAGAAGATTGGAATGAATATAACATGACAAGACACAAGACATCCAATATATTTACGATAATACCTCTATTATGATCATTTGATAAATTAATCCAAACTTTGACTTGATCCCTCAATTTATATCCCACTCTCTATGCATCATATGTGAGATACCATATCCTGATAAATTATTAATCTATACTTTAATTTTTTGACCAAACATCGAATTATTAATTTTATTAAATTATTAATCTAATTTCAAACACATGTCCGCCCAAACAAACATGACCTTAACGTACCAAAAATATTAAGGAAAAGAAAGAAAGAGTTTGGACTTTTCACAAAAGGTAGTCATGAGAAAGATACAGAACAAGTAGCTAACTAGCACCTATTAGAACTATGGTTGGCAGGTCCATGGCATAACAACCTTTTTTTTTTTTGTGTTCGTGGCAAGTAATGTCATAAAACAACTTGCAGCCTTACAATAAAAATGGAATTGACAAAGTGGGTTTTAAGTTTAACTTCAGCCAACTTACATATGTTTACCTATATATATATATATAGGTACCATTTCACTTCATTGTAGAGTATCTCAACCTATCAGATCTAAGATCTACTAGGCATATAGGATATGCACAAGCTTTACTGCCAATGCACATGCTGAAAATTGTCGCAGAAACTTTTGACATGCCCAAAACTCATACGCAACCCGGCTCCCATCATCCAACTGATCAATGTGGATCAAGTCAACAACATTTACCTCGTGACTATTGTTCTTATTGATCCGGATAATTTTACACATTGCACTATAAAGTATTAATTATGCATTTCTCCTTTGAACTAGTTCACGACCACAATTTCTATCCCCACAAAAATGCCGCTGCTCTTTTCAGGGGAAAAAAAAAAGAAGTTATCTTTAAATATTCCAAACAAATAAAAATATGGTGACTAACAAAAACACAGGGAGGGTTTTAAAAAAAAAATATTTGATGTAGAAGTTTTAGAGCCTAACATTGATAACAGGGAAGAAACACAAACTAGTGAAGCTATCTCTTCTTTTTTCCACCTTTCCCAGATTTTGAAGGTCCAGCACCCGAGGTCGATGCAGCAGCAGGCTCCTGTTTCTTGGTCCTCCCAGGATGTCTGGGTACCAACTCTGCTATGCGGAGCATTAGCTGTTTCCCTGCAAACAACCGCAACATAAATAAACAAGATAATGCGAAGTTAAAGTCATGATGTTCAATTATTGTTTCAAGCCCAAATTTACATTTCAGATCAGACACCCATGGCAATGAAATTCATTAACTTCATGTGTTTCATATTCTTGTCGATAAGATGAGTTCCAGCATAATTCGAGGTGTGGGAAAACAAGATTATAACTCACCTACGTTTTGCTTATGAGTTCTGTAAAAGTGATCAAGAAGGCCATACACACTTTTTCGTCTTTATCAAGTTTTTGCAGCCAACTGTTAATAGAAGCAACCCATTCGTTTCAAATGTTGTTGACCAGACAAAGAGAACATTGTACTAGTGTTTTGGTTTTCAATGGGGTATATCACCAATCAATATTTTGTGGTACCTCTCATTTCCACCACATTGAGGCCTGAGGACTGTAGAAGTTTGGTGGAAAGGATTACAGCTTAAATGAAATAATGGAGTCATAAATTCTTATGTTATGCACGAAGGTTACATTTTATAAATGTTGTGTTGTTTAGCATGCAATTACAAAGAGAATAGCAGCAAAATGAGAAATTTAATGGTACTCATATTAATAAAGCTTATCCTTACTTGAAGAAATGGCTGGATTAAAGAAAGTTCCATCCTCCTTTTTCAACAATACCCTCACCCTTCCTCGTTGCATGAAATCTCGTGGATATGCCTTATCAATCTTCAACAAGAAATCATTTCACAGAATATGTAAATAATTAAATATATCCACCCATTATCACAATGCCACCAGACTCGCTTTAAAAAAGTGAGACAAGGGGAGTGTCAATGGTAATCAAATATTTGACAAAGATTATTGCAGATTTCAAAATAACAAACCTCAATTGCAAACGGGAGTTTAAGATGAGAGCAACAATCACCAATCTCAGCACAAGTAGGATTTTCACAGGCTTTGCTTGTGCTTATTCGCCTTCCCTCTGCTATTGTTTTCTTTGAATTTAAGTAAATAGGATACAATATGATCCACTTCTTTATGTTAGAGATTTCTCCATCCATGCCTCCTCTAAAGAAAGTGACAGATCAGATTGTCAAGACAAACCCATTACGTAACATGCTAAAAGAAGCTCACAAACAGATAAAGGTTAGCCCCGTTTGGTAAAACTTATTTGTAGCTTAAAGCCACTTATAACTTAAAATAAGTTATTTTAGAGTGTCTGGTAAAAATTATTTCACCAACTTATAGCTTAAATAAAGCTAATTTTCAACTTATTTTCCAAGTGGGTTTGGAGATACTTAAGGAGATAGCTTAAGCGCGCAGCTGTTATACAAGGTGCTAAAATGACTTAAATGCCCCTCCTAATCTCCATTATTTACAAAAATGCCACTATATATACACCACATCTCAACACTATTCACGAACCAGAGAGAGACGCATGCGATTTCTGGCGATTTCCCGCAACGTGTCCCTCGCTCCGGCGATGAAACAGAGATCTCTCTCTGCTCTCTCTCTCTCCTTCGCTCTGTTTCTCTCTCTTTCTCTCTCTCTCTCTCTGTGCGCTACATCCATGGCGCAGGTCGATCTCGGGTTCGTCGCCATCGCGATCGCGAAGCTTTGTCTATCTGAACCAACATCGTCGTCGATCGATTTGAACCAAGCTCCGTCGTCGATCTGAACCAACGTCGTTGCGATCTGAATCGTCGCCGGTCGTCGCCCCTGTGCTTTTCAAACCCTAGAAAAAAAATTGAAAATAAACTGGAAAAAAAAGAAAAATATCAATATTAATATTAATTAAAAAAGATAAAATTACTTTTCAGAATTAATAAAAACAAAATTAATAGTTAATATGAAAAAAAATTAAAAAAATTACTTTTCAGAGTTAATATTTAACACAATTTATTTCAATTAATATTTACTTTTCATAATTAAAAAAATTACTTTTGAGAATTAATATTTACTAAAAATGAAATATTACTAAAAATAATTAAAATGAATAATAATAAAGAATAATAATAATATGAAAAATAATAATAATAATAATTGATGGACAAAATGATACTAATTTTAATATTTACAACAATTTATTTCAATTAATATTTACTTTTCATAATTAATATTTACTAAAAATGAAATATTACTAAAAATAATTAAAATGAATAATAATATTACGAAAAATAATAATAATAATAATAATAATTGATGGACAAAATGATACTAATTTTAATTAATATTTACTTTTCATATTAATAAAAAAAAGAAATACAGAGAAAGAAGATACGAAAAAAATTAATAATTTTGATAATGAATATATGAAAGATAATATGTAATGAAATCACAACATTAATATAAATTAGAACATGAATATTAATTTTAATGAATTAATAAATTAAAAAAAATTAACGAAGAAAGGAGAAGAAAAAAAAAATTTAAAAAGAAAAGAAAAGAAGGTGAAAAAGAAAAGAAAAGAAAAGAAAATGAAAATGAAAAAGAAAAAGAAAAAAATGTATTACAAATGAAATCACAAATTTTATATCTTATAAGGGCAAAAATGGTAATTATACAGAAAAAAACTATTTTATAGCTTATTTACCAAACACTACTCTGCTGCTTAAATCCATAATCTCACAGCTGTACCAAACTGGTTACCAGCTTATGTTCACAGCTATAAGTTATAATCTGTTAAGCTATAATCTATAATCACTTTTCCACAGCTCTACTAAACGGGGCCAATTAAAATTTATAGTAAAAAAGCAGCACCACATTGAACGTTTGCAATCACTATATAAACAAGTAAATCATTTTCCTGGGAATACTAGAAGAAAAGCTTTTAAATAGTGAACCCAAAAAAGATAATATCATTGAACTATTGCCCCGTGTCAAATCATGAATATGGAGGGAACTAAAGGCAAGAGAATTTAAAAATAAAAAACAAAAAATAGAATGCCATTGGAAAACATAATGGGATAGATCTAACAGTGAAAAGAGAAATACCAGCGCACTTTTAAGCACTAAAAGCTCCCGTTTATGGACAGTTACACACTTGAGGCTTGAGCTACATCATACACTTCGGTATTTGTCCACTGATATTTCAGACATTAGCATTAGACTAATCTCTACTAATTAGAGATTCTGAGAACCTAAGAATAGAGGTGCCTTCGTTGCATGGTTGCTTATATTTCCAAAATACAGATAAGACAGAAGATACTTGTTTTAATTTTCTTTACATACAACATTTTTGGTTACTGGAATAAGAGAAGCATAACACATCAAGTGAATGGTTCAAAAACCCATTCCTTTCTGCGTTAATACAGGTTGCCTTGTAACCTATATTGTTATTTAAATGCATAATGAAATAAATAGTGTTCAGTCTTAGGCCGGTACACTACTGCGTGGCATTCGTCAATGTGCAATATCTCTCAAAGTCTTGTCTAAAGTCTTCTTTTTAATGCACAAAATATATTTGAATTTTGATTCATCTAATCACTCAGATACGTACCATTCTCAATTAGTAGTGTTTCTTAACCTGAATGGCGAGTCAAGCTTTCCATGTCCATAAATCCACATCTAAATCCTTAACCAAAAAAAAAAACACACCCCTAGCTCCCACCTCTGGCCCCCAACCAAATGCCAAAAAAAATAAAATAAAATAAAAAGGCAACGGAGACGTAGGATTTCCAATATTTAAACTAATTTTCAAACCAAAAAAAAATTGATTTTTTTAACAGATGAAATGAACAATTCCCTGGGCTCAAACACATTAACAAATTCAAACCTTACCTCTGCATTTGAAATTACCAATTATTTTTTTATGGTAACATTTTAGTGGCACGAAATTCGATCATATAAAAATCCAACATACGTAATGCAGCCACTTAAAAGTAAGGGGAAAAAATCACGAGACACTAATACACATAAATTAATATACAGGCAAGGATAGACAGATAACTTTGAGCAAACCGTTCAGCAACTGTTTTAATGGCCCCATTGATCAGGACGAAAAACCTTTAAACACGGAGTCAGTGGTCAAAATCAGATTATTTGATTGCATTTTTAAGCCTTGTAAATTAAGATGGAAAAATGATTTCCAGAACACAACATGAAATTCCATAACCTTCGCATTTGTCTATCTAAGCTCAATAGTAGCACAGTTTCAGTGTTGGCAACAATAACAACCGAATCAGAAGATTCAAAAACCGAAGACAAAACCTTTACAAGATGGAAAAATGATTTCCAGAACACAATATGAAATTCCATAACCTTCGCATCTGTCTATCTAAGCTCAATAGTAGCACAGTTTCAGTGTTGGCAACCTATGAAGCATGGACACTCCAAAAATGGTGCCGTGGCAGTGTCCGACACACGGACACGCCGGGGACACGGGGACACGCCGCGGGTCCCTTTAATTTAATGATTTTTTTGGAAGGGGACACGGCGGGGACACGCGTGTCCATATCTGGACACGCCATGGGACACGGCGGGGCTCTTTTTTGAATTTTTTATATTTATTTGGGGTCAAAGTATAATATTTAAAAAGTTTAAAAAAAAAAAAAAAAACCCAACAGGCAAAGCCCTAATCGAACAAGTGAGGGATTAAATGAGTAAAATCAGACCTGCGAAGCCCTCCTCTCTCTCAGTCGAAGCCCTCTGAAGTCGATCGAAGCTCTCTCTCTCAGTCGCAGCCCTCCGAAGTCGATCGAAGCCCTTCGAAGTCGATCGTAGACCTCTGATCCAGTCGTCTCAATCTCTGTTTCAGTCGATCCAGTTGTTTTCGACCTTCGATCCAGTCGTCTTCGAAGGTAAGCCCTCTTTCGCCTCTGTCTCTCTCTTTCGCTCTCTCTTTCGCTCTCTCTCTCTCTGCTCTGCTTTCGGTTCAACTGAGACTGAGACTGATTTTTATTTTTATTTTTATTTTTTTTATACGTTTATATATAATTATATGTAAGACTTTTTTTTTATTTATTTGTTTATACGTTTATATATATATAAGACTTCTTTTGTTTTTTTTTTGTTTTTGTTTTTGTAATTATATGTTTATATATATGTATATATATAACTGTATTTAAAAAAATAATAATTATAGGTTTATATGTATATATACAGTATGTAAACTCTGTTTTTTATTTTTTATTTTTTATTTTTTATCCTTCTAATGTTAATGTTAATTTATAAGAAAAATGTCTAGTTCAAATTTTGCCAATAACACACAATCTGCCTTTGATGCTGAAGATGATAAGCCACTGTGGAAATATGTGACTAGATTAGAAAAATCTGGTGCAAGAGGGGGGAATTATACTTTTCAATGTAACTTTTGTCGGGTTACACGTAAAGGTTCATACACTAGGGTAAAAGCCCATTTGATGCAAATTAAAAATCAGGTGATAGAAGTGTGTCCAAAAGTAACAAGTAAGGATAAAGCTGATTTTGAGAGAGTAATTGCAGAAGCAGAGTTGAAATTGAAAAACTCTAGGTTGAAGAAAGTCCTTTTGCCTCCTCCTAGTTCAAGTGCGTCATTAGGTTTATGTTTTAATGAACCAAAGGAGATGTATGGATCAAAAAGGAAGAGATCAACTGCTATTGGGAGTGGAAGTAGTAGTAACCCTGTTCTGAAAGCATTTAACATTGGGGCTTGAGAACGACTAAATAGTGAGATAGCTAGAATGTTTTATTCAGCAGGCTTGCCATTTCATTTGGCAAGAAATCCTTACTATGTTAGTGCATTTACTTTTGCTGCAAATAACAACATACAAGGATATGTACCACCTGGGTATAATATGTTGAGAACTACATTGCTTCAAAAAGAAAAGATAAACATTGATAGGTTGTTAGACCCTATTCGAGGCACATGGAGAGAGAAGGGTGTGAGTGTAGTCAGTGATGGATAGAGTGATTCCCAACGAAGGCCATTAATAAATTTTATGGCTGTTACCGGAGGTGGGCCTATGTTTCTTAAAGCAGTTGATTGTTCAGGGAAAACAAAAGACAAGTATTTTATTTCCAACTTGATGAAGGAAGTAATTATGGAGGTTGGGCCTAAAAATGTGGTTCAAGTAATTACAGATAATGCTGCAAATTGCAAGGCGGCGGGGCATCTAATTGAAGCACAATTTCCTCACATCTTTTGGACTCCTTGTGTTGTGCACACCCTCAATCTTGCCTTGAAGAATATTTGTGCGGCCAGTGTTTTTAAAGGCTCAAGGCGCACTAAGGCGCTGAAGGTCTCTCCGGGCCTAGGCGCAAGGCGAGGCGCGGGCTTTATTGAAGTAAGGCGCACAGCCTTCGTAAAAAATAGAAAAATTAATATAGACTAATCAATTAATTAATTCATACATACAATTTCAGTATAATGAATGTAAATAAATTAATTAATTAATTTATACATACATAAATAAAAAAAATAGATACATAAATTAATTAATTATTATGATTATTACATACATAAATAAATTAATTAATTCATACATACATAAATAAAAAAAATAGATACATAAATTAATTAATTATTATGATTATTACATACATAAATAAATTAATTAATTCATTCATACATACATAAATAAAAAAAAGGAGAAATTACTCATAAGTCCCATATGGAAAAATGTTACTCCACTTAGTCCTGAGTGTTTTTTTATAAACCGTTTAGTCCCTTTTTAACATCACAACATTATCATCAAAACAACATCAAACATCATCATCAAAATAACATCCAACATCACAACATCATCATCAAACATTTTGAACAACCAACATCACACAGAGACCAGATTGATCAATCGACGTCTAGGGTTTGGGGTTTTTTCAATTCAATTGGGGCTTTTTTTCTCAATTCTTTTGAAATCCCCCCCACACCACCAAACCTTTGATTTGATTTTTCTGTGTCGCTGTTTCTATCTCTCTCCGTCTCTCTCTCATATTGATTGATATATAGAAAAATATATATATATGATAGGCTATGGAATTCATGGAGTTATTGGAGTTATAGGCTATGAAATATATATACAGAAATATATATATAGGCTATGGAATTCATGGAGTTATTGGAGTTATAGGCTATGAAATATATATACAGAAATATATATATATATCAGATGAGTTATTGGGTACTGTGGTTCCGATTTTAGTTTATTGGGTATATTCTGGAATCTATGTTATGTTGGGATCGTTGGAGAATTAGCGATTGCATTCGAAAATGGACGAAGATGACAAGAATTTGGTATCTAAAACCTGATGTTGATGATAATCGGATGAACACCCACAAACATCGGATGAACACCATTAAACATCAGGGTTTTAATCGTTATTTTGATGTTTGATCGTTATTAAAAAAATTGTTTAATCATTATTTTGATGTTATTTTGATGATGATGTTGTGATGTTTAGTTTCAATTTCTTTAAAAATAAATTTGATGTTTTAATGTTTGATGAATAATGTTTGATGTTTGATAAATAATCTTAATGTTTAATAGTTGTGTTTGATGTTTGATGTATGATGTTCATGATGTTTGTTCATGATGTTCTGACGTTGATGTTCATGATGGTAAACATTAGATTATTGAAATCTGATGTTCATGATGGTAAATGAATCTAATGTTTCATTTTATAATTTCAAACATTATTGAAATCTGATGAACATTAGATGTTTGAAATCTAATGTTTAAAACATTATTGTAATTTTCAACGATGTTTGAAATCTAATGTTTGATGTTGGATGAATAATGTTTGATGTTTAAAAAGAAGGGAAATCTAAAAAATGCCTATAAAGCTTCTTGAGAAATAGGACCTATTAGTCCAACAAAAAACTTCCAGGACTAAATGGGTTAACATTTCCACATTTGGGATTTATTGGTGCTTTGCCCTAAAAAAAATAGATGTATGTAAAAAAAATAGATGTATTAATTAATTACACTGATGTTATGTGATGAATTAATTAATGTATGTAATGTATGAATTAATTAATGTTATGAATCAATTTTCTATTTTTTTAATTAATGGTGAATTAATTAATTTCAGTATAATGATGAATCAATTTCAGTATAATCATAATAAATGTAATATATCTATTTTTTTATTTATGTATGTATGTATGAATTAATTAATTAATTTATTTATTTATGTAATAATCAGGGTTATGAAAGTCAAATAATTGGAAAAAAAAATTATTTATTTATTTATCATAATCAATTTATTTATTTATTTATTTATTATCATAATCAATTAATTAAGTTATTTATGAATTTATTTATTTATTTATCATAATCAAAAGAAAAGAAAAGAAAAGAAAAGAAAAAAAAAAAAACAGATCAGGTTCGTCTATGTAAAAAAAAAAAAGGGGCAAAAGTCGATCGAAGAAGGAGAAGGGGAGAGAGTCGAAGCTGCGAAGCTGCGAAGTCGATCGAACCTGCGAACTCGAACCTGCGAGAAGTCGATCGAACCTGCGAACTCGAACCTGCGAGAAGTGGATCGAAGTCGAACCTGCGAGAAGTGGATCGAAGTCGAACCTGCGAACTCGAACCTGAAAAGTCGATGAAGTCGTAGTCGCAGAGGAAGAGGAAGAGCCATTCGACAGGTTATCTGAGTCGTCAGATCAGATCAACAACATGAAACACTGAGTCGCGCCTAGGCGATCGCCTTGCGCCTCTCTCGCCTTGCTCAAGTCGCGTCTAAGGCGAGCGCCTGGTTCAAGTCGCCTCGCCTGGTACCTGTACAGGCGCAGATGCTTCGCCTCGCCTCGCCTTGCGCCTAGGCGCGCGCCTAGGCGCGCCTTTGACAACACTGTGTGCGGCCAAGAATGTGGAAAATAATTCAGTTGCATTTGAAGAGTGTAATTGGAATAGTGAGATTGTGGGTGATGTGATGATGATCAAGAATTTTATTTGTAATCATTCCATGAGGTTGGCAATGTACAATGAGTTTGTGAGTTTGAAGCTTCTTTCAGTTGCCGAAACACGCTTTGCTTCTTCCATTGTCATGCTTAAGAGGGTCAAGTTGATAAAGCAAGGTCTCCAAACAATGGTAATTAGTGACAAATGGAGTTGTTATAGGGATGATGATATTGGTAAGGCCAAGTTTGTGAAGGATAAGTTGTTGGATGACTTTTGGTGGGATGAAGTCAACTACATACTTTCCTTTACTGCTCCTATTTATGACATGATTAGAGTTTGTGACACCGATAGACCTTCTCTTCACTTAGTATATGACATGTGGGATACAATGATAGAAAAAGTGAAGATGGTGATATATAAGCATGAAGGAAAGCGACTAGAAGACGAGTCTACATTCTATAATGTAGTACATCAAATTCTTGTAGACCGGTGGAACAAGAACAACACACCACTTCATTGATTGGCACACTCATTGAATCCAAGGTGATTACAACACAATTTACTATTTTTATTAATTTAAGTTTAATATTATTCTTTCACATTTATAATGAGTAGTACTTTTTTTTCATTTTAGGTATTATAGTGATGTGTGGCTTCATGAGGATCCAAGCCGAATTCCCCCACATAGGGATGAGGAGGTTTGTCTTGAGAGAAAAAAGTGCTTGAAAAGGTTCTTTGATGATCCAATGGAGCGCACTAAAGCAAATTTGAAATATGCTAAGTTCTTAACAAAAGAGGGGCCATTTGCTGACATTGATTCCATTGGAGATAGATGTGATATGGATCCTCATAGTTGGTGGGTTGTTCATGGTGCATCTGCACCCACACTTCAATCTTTGGCTTTAAGGCTACTTGTGCAACCTTCTTCTTCATCATGTGTTGAGAGGAATTGGAGTATATACTCTTTTATCCATTCAATGAGAAGAAACAAGATGACACCCCAACGTGCAGAGGACTTGGTTTTCGTTCATAGCAACCTCCGTCTTTTATCAAGGAGAACCCCACAATACCTTGAAGGAGAGACCAAGTTATGGGATATTGCGGGCGACACATTTGATTCATTTGATGATGTTGGGATGCTTGAGGTTGCAAATCTATCACTTGATGAACCTGGGATGGAGGTTGTGTTGTTTACAGATGATGGAGGTGCAAACGAAGAAAAAGGTGGTGATGCTAATGATGATGAAGACGTGCAAGAAATTGGATCTACTTGAAGTTTTGAAATGCCTACTTCTTTTCTTTTCTTTTCTTTTTTTTTTCCTTCTTCTTTGCCTCTTATTTAGTGCTTTTGTGAAGAATATTGTTGGATGTTGAATGTTTTCCCCTTATATTTATTGTTGGATTTTAGATGTTGAATCTTTTGCCTCTCTTATATTTATTGAATTAATGGTATTATGTTAGTTTTTGTTAATTTTGATTTAGAATGAATGTAATACGAATCTACATAACACATAAAAATATATATAAAAAAATAAAAAAAAATTCGCCGTGTCCCCTACCGTGTCCGTGACCGTGTCCCGTGTCCGTATCCGTGTCCGTGTCCGTGTCCGTGTCCGTGCTTCATAGTTGGCAACAATAACAACCGAATCAGAAGATACAAAAACCGAAGAGCAAACCTTTACCTGAATCTTAATTGTCGACTGATATGTTATGTGACGGATGGTAGGAATTGTTTTACAGCTAGCTAATGCCTTACATAATTGCTGGAGGATGATGGGCAGTAGTAGTGTGGGTGTCAACGGTTTTTCTAATGTGGTATGGGTACTACCGAACCAACTTAAACAAGTGTGGATCTAAGAAGCTTTCTAGGCATTGATTGGAACACGCTTAAACTAGAATTTTTAATATTTTTTTAGGGAGACTTGCCTGGAGCTCTTTAGATACAAAGAAAGAAGGGATGTGCATGAGTCAGGTTGGGGGGAAATTTTCAACCAAATAGCCCTTTGGCAAGTTGGGAAGATTCCTACACACCAAACCACCCAATCCTCTAAGCTGGTGGGTTGATTGAAGTATTTAAGGGGCTTAGAAAACCTATTTTCTAAAATCATTCATCATGAACCTTGATTACAAACAACAAAAATACACAGCAAGATCATTAGCAACTCAAATTAGTTGCAAAACTACTGAACTTCGTTAGGCAAGGCAACAAAATATTCCATACAAACAAACACATACTAACTAAGGGCCTCTTGTAAACAGTCAAAAGAAAAAAAACAATTGAGAGATCGAAAACCTATCTCATCGTGGATTTTAGTCCATTTGAAGAATCTATACACATACATGCATACATAAAAAAATAAAAAAAACAATTGAGAAAACCCATCTTTGGCAAGTTGGGAATATCCCACAGACCAAACCACCTAATCCTCTAAACTGGTGGGTTGATTGAAGTATTCTAGGGGTTTAGAAAATCTATTTTCTAAAATCATTCATCATGAACCTTGATTACAAACAACAAAAATACACAACAAGATCATTAGCAACTCAAATTAGTTGCAGAACTACTGAACTTCGTTAGGCAAGGCAACAAAATATTCCATACAAACAAACACATACTAACTAAGGGCCTCTTGTAAACAGTCAAAGAAGAAAAAAAACAATTGAGAGATCGAAACCCTATCTCATCGTGGATTTTAGTCCATTTGAAGAATCTATACACATACATGCATACATAAAAAATAAAAAAACAATTGAGAAATTTTCTAAAAAATTTACACACGAGAGACGGTGGGGAGCCGGAAGGGATAGATCTATGAGAAAAATAAGAACTGAGATGGGAGGATGAGAGAGAGAGAGAGAGAGAGAGTACCTATGAGATGATTCCGATCTGGGAGAAAGAGAGAGATCAGTAGCTGCAAACCGCGGATGAGGGCGTTAATGGTGGTGGAACATTGAGGGTTAGGCTTTAGGGGTTGATGCAGAGATGGGAAAAAGAGGAAAGTCGGGGGTGTCCGGAGTAAGGATCCTTGGCCGCACTTTCTTGCGGCCCTCCCTGCCGCCCTCGCCAAAACGACGTCATTTTGTTTAGTTTTTTTTTTTCCCCCCCTCCAAAATTTGAGTTTCCCGCTTGTTTTTTCACTTTCATCTTTGTCTCTTTGTTTAGCCCTAACCATTACGACATACAGAGATGGACAAAGAGAGAGAAGAGAGGCGCAGCTGGACAAAGAGAGAGAGAGAGAGATGATCAGCAAAGACTGCAAGACGATTGGCGAACGGAGAGAAGATCGGCGAGATCTGCGAAAACGGAGAGAAAAACGAATTGAGAGAGATAGTGGAGGGAGGCGACAGAGATGGACAGACGATGGCGGAGGGACGCGAGTTCGGCGGCAATGCGACATTGCAGCCATGACGAGGTTCATTTAATCTCTGTTTCATTTCTCGGCCGCTATATAGATATATACGTATATATAATTATTTTATACAGTTCTTCGAAATTTTCTTTCACTTTCAAACCATTGAAAGAAAAATACTTATAAATATTGGTATAAGTCTTCCAGAGACTTATAAAAATACTTACAAATATATTAAACAGCATACTAGAGACTTAAAAGTCTTCCCAATGGCATTGAGCACCATGTTCACGTTATTTATTTGTTCTGACAGAGAACTCGGTTTAGGGGAGGTGCGTAAATTCGAGATTCTTAAGCCTATGACTTTCGAGTATGAAAACTAGGAAGGTTTAGTTAGTTAGCCCATATACCAGGGATTTTTGTTTTAATTTATTTTTTTTTGAAACCAACAATTTAGCCTAGGCAAGCTCTGTGCACCTACTTAGTTGTGTAAACTGCCAATTTAGAAGCTACCCCTTAAGCTTATGAATTGGACAAATTGCGGGAAATCAAACCTCAGACCTCTTGCAAAGGAACCTGGGCAACTGAGCATTCTTAAAAAATAACATCTTTCCTTCAAAATTAAGAAACAGAGCATTTATAAATGATGCTTCAAACTCAAGCTTTTAAACTGAACTACTAGATATATTAATTTATTATTTTTTAATATTAGGTGATCTGCTTCAATGGTTATCTGCTTTTGAAGCCAAAGTTCTGTTTATTTCCCTATATAAAACATTTAGTAATGCTATACCAAAGTTCTGGTTATCTGCTTCAGGGATAGACAAACAAAAAGAAGAAGACGAAGAAGAAGAAGAAGAAGAAGAAGGGAGAACAGAACTAATAGAAACATCAAGCACAGATGAGCCATTGGCAATACAAACAGTAATATGAGAAGAAAGAAACCAACACAACCAAATGAAGAAAAGAGAACATTAAATCTGGAATTAGAAAGTTTACTAGTAGATAATATAATAAGAGACAATCGAGGAATATAGAAAACATCAGGAAGAAGAACACAACAAAAAGAAATGATATACATAGGTGAGCCACCGGTAGTGCAAATAGTAATGGAAGAAGACACAAAAACAATGACTAAGAGAAGATAAATTTGATATCATATGATTGGAAGAACCAAAATCAAATATCCCTAGCAATGGTATATCGAGATGGGATCTTGAACTTGGGTTGCATGACATTACAAAACCTTTTAAAACCAACCCCATCCACAAATCTAAAAGGCAATTCGTCAATTACTATTATCTCTGCAAGATACCTTCTAGCAACTTCTACAGAAAATGACGTAGCCACAACATCAACAACACCCTCCCCACCAACTTCTCTAGGTTTAAATCCCAATAATTGTTGCCCATGAGTATCCCTACATGGATACTTCGTACAATTTTTCAAATGACTTAACAAATTACTTGTTCCATGACTCTTAGAGCCTGCCATATATTCTTTCTTACAATACTTGCACATAGCCCTTATCTTTCCCATCAATGCCCTTAATCTTTTCAAAATGATCCCAAGCCTTTGATGTTGTTCTCCCCCTACTACTACTAGTTTTGGCTAGGGGTGGTCTAGGAGGAGGAGCATTAGGTTGGGTGGAGGGGTCCATAGAAGATCATTCGGGCTCAACATTAGGACTCACAAAAAATGTTTCATCAATTGAAGGATCCATGACCACAAGATTATCAAATATACTGCCAAAACCAATAAAAATTCATTCAAAATATGCTTTTCAAATCCATGGTCTAACAACAATTTAACAAAAAAAAAAGCTTGAAAGAAAATAAACCATGTATTTATTAATCAATGCATGAAGGACTAATATGAACAATTAAAAAAACATGAACAAGTAATACTATTACATAAGTAGTACATTAAAACTCATCACAAGACTCCTAACAAAAACAATAATAGTTGCCAGCCATAATAACCAAACCTGATAACCAAACCAGCCATAATAATCAAAGTTTGGAAAATTCAATTATCCAATTAACCAATTATCAGTGAGGTCATAAATCAATTATTCAACCTTAACCAATTATCAGTCAGGCCATAAAGTTTGGAAAATTCAATTATTCAACCTTAACCATGGAGTGTAGGCCATAAATCTAACACAGTCAAATACTCAGGAAAAAAAAAAAACAGTTTACTCAATATATATACAACAGTTTAAAAAAAAAAAAAAAAAAAACTCAATATCAATATATACAACAGTTTGATGTATAATACATCAAACCCTCAATCAAACACTAGTCTTAAAAAAAAAACTCAAATATATACATCAAACCATCAACCCTCAATCAATATATACATCAAAACTCAATATATACATCAAACCCTCAATCGAAAGGGGGGGGGGGGGGGGGAAGAGTCTTGTTATCTGTAAATCATATATATGCCAAACCAATATATACATCAACCCCAAAATCAAGCTCAATATATACTGGTCAGTATATACATCAAACCCTCAGAGGCCGATTACTCAATGACTAAACAAATCTTATATATACATCAAAACTCAATATATACATCAAACCCTCAATCAAACAGAATTTCTAAACTCAATATATACATCAAACCCTCAGAGGCCAATTACTCAACACACGAAGATTTTCATACGATCAACTCAATATATATACACAGAGAGAGAGGTATCTGTAAATCTTCTATCTAGAGAGAGAGAGAGAGAGAGACCTCAGTGTATAGATCGATCGCCGTTTAGTGCAAGCAAATCGATCGCCGTTCAGTGCAAGCAACTCGATCGCCGTTCAGAAGTGTAGATTGTCGGTCGTTCAGTGTAGATCGTCGGCCGGAGGTTACCGTCGGACGATAGGTAGGGTAGAGAGAGAGAGGTGTGTTGTTTGTGTTTGTTTGTTGGGCCTCTGCGAAGAAATTAGGGCAAAGCAAAGTCTAAAGAAAAGGGGCCTGATATTCACCCAAAAAAAAAAAAAAAAAAAGAAGGGCCTGATTCGCGTAATAATTTTTTTGTTTTTTTTTTTTTTTTTTGTTTTGTAATAAAAAGGGGCCTGATTCGCATAATAAAATTTTTTTTTTTGGGGCCGGCGAGGGGTACCCGAAACCGACAACCCTGAAAATTAGGCGAGTACCGTCCGCTACACTTCACGCATCCATTCATTTGTGGTCGAGTTAGGTGATTCGGGCTGATTGGTGAATCCGCTGCATAACCCTAGTGGCAAGGAAGGCTGCAGAAGTGTGCAACCGAAGATCCGAACTTGAGTGTCTGTACACTACGGTCTAATGAATAACTTGGGGCTCCATTTGGTTGAATTTTTCAATCAATTTTGCAAAATCTAAAATTCATTGGGTTTAAGATTTTTAAAAACTTATTCTAAAATTCAAAATTTAAAATTTAAAACTTAGAATTTTTAAAAACTCATTTTAATACTTATAATTTATTTGGTTTAGTATTTTTGAAAATTTATTTTAAAATTCAAAATTTATTTGGTTTATCATTTTCACAAAATTGATTTTATTTAGTTTTACAAATGGGCTAAATAACTTTTTATATTTTAGATCTATATGATCTAGATAGACTTACACAGTAAGCAAAATGTAAAGAATGCAAAATAATAATAATAACAAACACATAAAATATTAGAAATGTATTATTTTTAAACTTGATCAATTTTTTTATTTTTTATTTTTTATATCTTTCTCATTATTCAGTAATTTTATAAAAAAGTTACATTTAAATGTGAAATATTTTAAATGTATGAAATTTGACTAACGAAATAGCCTTTGATAGAGCTGCGTGGAGAAGAATGATTCATATAACCGACCCCATTTGATGGGACTTAAGGCTTGGTTTGGTTTTGTTTGGTTTATGTTTTAAATGTACGTAAATTGAGTGAATATAAAACTAGAAAAAGAAATATTAAAAATTTTAAAACATCCATAAAAAATATGAAGTGAAACTTTGTCCTATAAATTAGATTATATGTATCTAAAAAATAAATTTAAATTAAGTATATGTAAAGTAAACAAATTTAACTATAATATTGTAAAAAAAAATTTGACTACAAGATAAAATAAAACACAAGTCTCAAAAAAAATTCAAAAATTAGTTTTAAAAACTCGTAACTAAACAAATTTTGAATTTTTCAATTTTTAAAAAGTATTTACAAAATATGCAATTGATAATTTAGTTTGAAAACTCATAATCAAATAGATTTTGAATCTTGAAACTCTTATGAAAACTGATCTAAAAATAATTTTTAAAAAATAATTTCAAAATTAAACAAAATGAACGCTTGGTGTGGAGAGGTTATTGCATGGTTTAGGGATATTGTACCACACCCCTAAACATTTGACACATGTCAAGTTGTCCCCCGCTAATTTAACATAAAAATATTGAGTCTTACAATTTCAACCAATCATATTGAATTAGGCACCATATGACAATGAATAAAGATTGAAAGTTCTAATTTTGTAACTCTAAAGAGAGTTCTAATGATGTGATAATAAATGGGGCCTACATGTGATATGATGTGTGTGCCTAGTCATCACGAAAGAGATGTTGTTTTGCTTATAATATGGAAGAAGGCAATGGTAATGGATTGTATTAGAAATATCCCGACATTGCTCAGTGAAAAATGGAACTTAGTCATATTTACAATATTTACTATTTTTGAAAATCAAGAAATCTATTTCTAAGTGTGAAAAAAAAAATAATAATAATAATTCCTCACATTTTTTGACTTATATTAAAAGTTAAGAGTCGACTTTTTCTCTCTCTAGAGAGCTCAAGTTTCCTCCAGGTAAGGACAACACTTAGGCTTTGATCAATTTCGTATTATTCAGTTTCCGGTTTTGTTATCCTTATTCTTTTGGTTGTTCTTCTTGTCGGTGGATCCATCTTGGTTCTCTTCTCGTATTACTTGATTACCTAGTTCCTTCTTCTTGAAGTTCTTTCTAAGTGGGGTTTCAGTCAAAGTTTTCTCCTTGTACACCGACAGTTGGTCTTTTGGGCTGGTCCTCAGGTTGTTTCCCTTTTTGGTAACTACAAGTGGACTTTCCAGCTGTGGTGAGCAGAGTGGTCCCTAAGGGTCCCAAAGGGTAGTAAGGTCATCTTCAGTCGTGTGAGCAGATGACTACATTGTACATACGTGAGGGTGGTTGGACAGATAGCAGTGGCACTGAAGTTGGTAGTGAATTTTCAGAGGAAAGGCGGAGCCTGCGGCCTCAACAAGTGTTTCATCCTCCCTCGACTCATCATTTCTGGCGTGGTTTGAGTATGGATTTGGCCGATTCCACGTGGCAGTTAGAACAACACGAGTTGGAACGCTGTTTAATTAGTTATGTTGCAGATGTTTGTCGTTTTGGATCCTATCTTATGCAAATGCATGTCAACGATTTATGGAATTTGGAGGGGGCAGTCCATGTCTATGGACGTAGTAAAAATCATTATGTTTTTCTGTTTGAACACATCGGCGATATGCATCGCATTGCCGAAAATGGTCCATATGCTCTCCAAGGGGCTCTTCTTATTGTTGATTATTAGAAGCCGGACTTAGTTCTTGATAGGTTAATTTTTGATAAAATGATGATCTGGGTCCAGCTGCATGGATTACCGCTGGAATGTTTTACCGAAGAAGCTGGGTTCAGTTTAGGACGAGCTGTTGGCAACGTGGTTAAAGTAGATACTGACTCTCTAATGTCTCGCAATATTCGGTTTCTACGTATCCGCGTGTGGATTTTGCTTGACAAGCCTTTGAGCAGTGGATTTTTTCTTAAGTTTCGTGACGGTCAACAACATTGGATCAGTTGTTGCTATGAAAGGGTGTGTAAGGTCTGTCAGAACTGTGGTCGCATAGGGCACACAATTACAACTTGTCCTTTATCATTTGAAGAGGCTCAATGCTATATCGATGTCCATATTCAGGAAATGGGTCGGCGTCTTCATACTACGGTGATGAGTCAAGAATCGCATCCGATATATTCTGCTAGTATTCGTGCCAATGCCCACAGGTCGGACCGTCGCACTACTCGTATTTTTCAAAATACGCTTAGCTCCCATATAGAGATTCAGGAAGAAGCAGGACCATCCACTAATTTCCATCATGTTAATCTAAATGATGAATTTGCTGATATATGGGAGCAAGACTGGGATGCTGGCTTATAACAAGCAATGCCAGAAGGTAGTGAATCACAGTTGCCAGAGCCACCGAGCGATGGCGTTATTCAGCCTATACCTTCATTGGCAATACTTTCAGTAGGTTCCGACGTACTTTCGGGTTTGGGCCAAGTTCCGGTGGATTCGGTTGGTGAACTGGAGGTAATGTGGAATCAATGGGAGGGTCAACTCTCATCAATGGGGATCAGACCGGGGCAGTTGGTGATTGAAGAGGTCGGCGAATTGACAGCTTCTCAGCCTCCACAGCAGCAACCTTATCAGGGAGATCGTTCCATTAATGGTCTTGACCGGATGACCCTAGATGACTCAATGGATGGGGTCCTTCGAGTTCTTCAACTTAATTGGCCAAGCCCAAGATTGAATATCCCTTTGGGTGAGGCCCAAATTCTTTCTCAGGCCTTCATGATCTCAAACCCAAGTCGGTTGGCGCAAATGGGCTCAGTTATTTTTGAAGAAGGCCAACCCAGTTCCATCATTGATGCTGGACCTCAGGGCCTCCCTCAGCTTACCGAACCTCCTCCTCTCAGTCCTTCTTTATTAACTGAAGGTGGGCCTCCATTACGGAAAAGGTTGCGAGAAGTGGACGAGGGATATGAATTCTTATATGATACCGACTCTATGGTGGTGATGGCTGAGTTTGGTGGTCCAATAGGGGACCAAGAGGCCGAGTTGGCCATGCAAAGGGCAGGTATCGTTTCTGACTCCAAGTGTTATCCCCACAGGTTGGGTTATTTTTTACGTACACAGTACAGTCGGCTAAAACGGGTACGGCCAACTTTCCCACCTCCTGTGCATGGCCATGCACTTCCGTGGTCCGTGAGGAATGCCTCTCCCAGATTTTCGTCTCTACGGCGGCGTCGGAAGATACGGTATAGCGCGGGGCATGCACACGGCGCACGTCGGGGCCAGAGTTTCCGTAAGCTCCGCAGTAATCAATGCGGCCGTTCTGATCCCACGGTTCTTCCAGCACCAGTCAGCTTGGCATCGGAATCGGGTTATGACACTGGTGACAGTTCGTCGGATAGTCGTGGGTCCTGTTACGAGAGGCCACAGTCAAGTTTTCAAATGGAATTAGCTCGCGTTCATCAACAAACTAGTCGCTTTCTGGCTTTAGCTTTGGATCCAATTCTCGACTCCAACCAGCGGGTTTCACAGGAGGTTGTCCCACAACAACCTCTTCGTTCGCCGTGAAACTCTTCAGCTGGAACTGCAGGGGCTTGGGTCATCCTCTGACAGTTCAAGCAGCTCGGAATTTGACCCAACAACACAAGCCAGATATCTGTTTTCTGATGGAAACTAAATGCTCGGTTCAGCGGGTTACTCAAATTGGTTATTCTCTGGGATTCAAGTATAATAGTGAAGTAGATTGTATGGGCAGATCAGGGGGATTATGGGTTGGGTGGTGCGACGGTAATCTGGTTCAAATATGTGAGCGGGATTCGAATTTCATTCTCTTACAAATTCAAGATACGGTGTACGGCAGCTGGTTTATTATTTTTATGTATGGATCACCTTTTGTTCTGAATCGGGGCAGGGTGTGGAGTCGCATAGAAGCACAGATTCAACACCTTCAACTGCTGTGTATTATTATGGGGGATCTCAATTAGGTTCGTGGATGGTCAGAAAAATTAAGTTCTCATCGTCGCACTATTCCTGGAGCTTCGGAGTTTAATGGTTTGATTTTTCGCAACCGGTTGGTTGATCTCCCATCCCAAGGGATGTGGCATACGTGGTGCAATAATCGACGTGAGTCAGATGTGGTCTACGAGCGGCTGGATCAGGTTTTGGCCTCCTCCAGTTGGGTCACAAAATTCACTCATTTTTCATTGGTGACGCTCCCTATTCAAAGATCAGATCATAGTCCTTTACTTCTTGATACTAGCCGCATGGAACTAGCAGGAAAGAGATGGGGCAGATTTGAGGCTGTTTGGTTGATGGACCCGGCAACTCCGAATATTCTTCAAAAAGTTTGGACGATGCCTATCCAAGGAGACGATTCATGTTTTCGCCGTCAAACTATACTTTTCCAACTTTTGAAAAACTGGAATATGTTATCTTTTAGGAGCATCAAAGGCCAAATTGCAGACATTCAAGCTCGCTTACAGCAGGTCCAAGGATCGCTTCAATCTTTGGGTTTTCAGTCATCCGAGTCGGATTTACGATTTCAGCTAGATGTTTTGTTACAGAAACAAGAGTTATATTGGGCACAGCGATCTAAACAACATTGGTTGCATTTGGGAGACCACAATACTAAATTTTTCCATCGAATGGCCTCATGGAGGCGGGGTTGAAACCGTATCTCGTTCATTCAAGACAAAGATGGACATGTGCTGACTCACCCGAAGGACATTCAAAGGGCTTTTGTGGAGCATTTTCAGCAACTCTTTTCACCTTTGCAAGCCTCCAACACAATGTCATTGGACTCTCTGGACTCAGGTTCATTTCCAGCACATTTTAATTTAATCCATGTAATTAATAGTCATTTAACTTTACATCATTGCACTTTTCTGGATCAACCTTTTTCCACTGAGGAAATTCAAACTGCTGTGTTTCAAATGGGAAAGTTTAAGGCTCCGGGACCAGATGGGTTTATAGCAGGTTTCTATCAAAAATTTTGGTCGACTGTGGGACATTCGGTTTCTGATGCCATTTTGGGATTTCTTAATTTGGGTTATTTATTTCCCCATCTCAACGAAACTTTTCTTTGCCTTATTCCCAAGACGAAGAGTCCTCTTACTGTGAATGATTACCGGCCCATTAGTTTGTGCAATGTGATGTATAAAATTGGTGCTAAAGTTCTCACTAATAGACTTAGCTCGGTGTTGCCGGACTTAATTGCCAACAATCAATGTGCTTTCTTGAAGGGTCGACTTATTTCTGACAACATTTTGCTGGCCCATGAAATTCTTGAATATATCAAAAAGCATAAGCGGGGGCATTTATCCAGTTTTGGGCTAAAGTTGGATATGAATAAAGCTTATGATAGAGTTAGTTGGGATTTTCTTCGAGCAGTCATGACCAAATTGGGGTTCTTCACTAAGTGGATTCAATTAATATCCCAATGTGTCTCTACCGTTCAGTTTGCGGTTCTGATTAATGGTGTTCCCTCAAACTTTTTTCAGCCCAAGGCGGGGCTACGACAGGGAGATCCCCTGTCGCCGTATTTATTCTTGTTAGTCACGCAAGTATTGTCAGAAGGCTTTGCTCATTTGGCGTCGCTCAATGTCTGTAGAGGTATTGCCATTAGCCGGAAATCCCCCCTATATCACATTTGCTCTTTGTAGACGATTGTTTTATTTTTTTACACTACAAGCCAGCAGAAATTTGGTGCCTTCATTGGTTCTTAAATGCCTTCTGCTTTTATTCAGGGCTTCGCATAAATTTCCATAAATCGGAACTTTTTCTTAGCCTAAACTTTTTGCACTCTGCCCGGGATTGGCTTGTCTCTTTATTTGGTGTTAAGGTGGTTTCTAAACCTGGGATCTATTTGGGCGCTTATTTGGGGTTCTCGGGGCGTTCTAAATCCGAGATTTTTAATTATATTTTGAGTAGAATCCAATCGAAACTACAAGGATGGAAATGTGATTTTTTGAATTTCGCTGGCCGGGGAATTTTAGTGAAACATGTTCTGCATTCCATCCCAGTGTATCTCCTGTCTATTTTTCGTATGCCTGACGACTTCCAACATAAAATTACAGCTCTAATTCGTCAATTTCTTTGGGCTTCATCCAAGGGTTTAGGGTTAGCGTGGAAAAAATGGACAGCTCTATGTCTTCCCAAAGGTTGGGGTGGGCTAGGCTTTAGGGACCTTACCTGCTTCAATCAAGCCTTACTAGCAAAACAAGCATGGTGGATTCTGTCCTCACCCAACTTACTGCTCTCGAGAGTTTTGCTAGGTAAATATTGTCAACGAAATTCATTCCCAGAGGCTAAACACTCATCATTATCATCTTGGGGATGGTGAAGTATTTTATGGGGACGCTCGTTATTGCTTTCTGGTCTTCAGTGGGTTGTGGGCAATGGTCGGAGTATTAATTCGTTTGAAGCTCAATGGATTCCGATTGTTTCCAATCCTTGTAAAGGACGCGGCTTGAGTGATCTTTGTCCTGCAATGAGGGTAGAGCATTTCATTCACTCCTCGTCTCGATCTTGGAGGTTGGATTTATTAACTTTGTTTTTTCCAACCCATGTTATTCCTCATATTTTATCCATTCACATCCCCCACGAGGATCTTGAGGATAAAATTGTTTGGGGTCCAACTAAAAGTGGTCAATACTCGGTGAAATCAGGCTACAAGCAGGCCTTAATTCGTCAGTTCCCGGATTTTTGTAGGCCTGATCCGGACTGGACCGTCTGGAAACGACTTTGGCATTTTAAAATTCCTCCCAAATGGACTTTGTTTTTGTGGAAATGTCTACACAATATTCTCCCCGTTAACACATGAACTCAAGAAGCGAGGTCTCACCATAGATGTCCTCTGTTCGCGATGCTCAGCGAATGACGAAACTATTGAACATCTCTTTTTTGATTGTCCTCTCTCTCAAAGGGTTTGGCTTGGGTCTATTTTGGGCTTAGATTTTGGTAGTGGAACACCCTTATCATTCTTCTCCTGGTTCAAGCGTTGGGTGGAGCGGATTACTGATGTTGAGATTTTATTTCATTCCATTGCTTTATTATGGGCCATCTGGTTACAACGTAACTTAGCAGAATTTCGTGGTGCAATATTGCCCACTGATCATATCTTGCAAACAGCTCGTGAAGTGCTTTCCACCTTACTGTCACCTCCTACTAATGTTGCTCATGACATTTCCTATTCGAATAGTATTGTCCACCATTTGGTTGCTAACCAAGTTATCTTGTAGAATGCTGCCATATCCCTTGCAGACTATCCGCAACAACGGATCGTCGTCGACGGGTCTTGGACCTCGGTCATGGCCAGGACGGGTTTGGCTTGGGTATGGCTGGATGACGCGGACAATGTGGTTAAGCAGGAAGCCATTTTGGGGTCACACATGTTATCTCCTCAGCAAACGGAAGCTGCTGCGGTTCTTCAGGCCTTACGGTGGGCATCACAGCAAGGGATCAAGAGCCTCCTTTTACAAACAGATTGCCTGGTTTTGGTACAGCTCATGCAGCATTTTGATCAAGGTGAAGACTGGCAGCTCCATTCTATCCTACATGACATTTTGTTATGCACTAAGCATTTTGTTTATGTTGTCTTAGAGAAAGTAGATAGAGCAGTGGTCCAACCTGCTCACTTTCTTGCACATTCTGTAAGACTCTCTTTTGAAACTTAATGAAATATCTATGCTGTTTTCGTTCTCAAAAAAATAAATAATAATTCCTCACAATGTTGGATGAGAGAAACTTCACAGTACAAAACTTAATACAATTTTTTATAGTTTATGCATACAGTGTGAGAGGCTTTTCCCAAAATAAGCCTATCTATTAAGTTATTTCCCAAACTAAGTCTTGTTTGGCCGAAATTCTCAGAATAAGCTAAAGCGTGTTTACAAAACACGCTTTCAGCATGTTTTTGGCTCAGGCGCACAAAATGAATAAAATCATAAAAGCGTGGTTACAAAACACGCTTTTAATTAAGAAAACGCTGTTCCTATTAGCATTTTCATCTTTAACTGAAAGCGTGATTTGGAAACACGCTTTTCAAAAGAAAGGGTGATTTGTAACCACGTTTTTAAAGAAAATTTGCTTTTAAAAGAAAGCGTGGTTCGTAACCATGCTTTTAAAAGCCCCTGAAATTAGTTTGTCCAGCATCTGAAATTAGTAAAAAACTATTTATTATTATTATTATTTTGATTAATTTCTCTTCATATTCACATTCTATAATTCACTCAGTCATCTTTTAGATCTCTATATATAAATTATTCATATAAAATATTGTATTGATAAACAATCTTAGCTACCAAATTTTATTATTTTAATATTTAAAAATAGATTATCTAATTTTGAAATTATGTTTCTCATTCATTACTTTTTTAAAAAAATGATAAAATTATATATACGATTATCAAATCAATTTGATATTTACATAAATAATTTATACATAATTTTTTTAAAAAATAAACAGCATGAATTGTCTAAAGAGTAGTGATTAAGAGCTCTAAAACTAGAGTTCTTATTTAAGCTGTAATGATGTGGCATAAAAAAATAAAAAGAAAACCACAAATAAGCAAGCATAAACATCATATCAAATATTATTAGACTAAGATTTTACCATTAAATCAATGATCACCGCTTATGACTTTAAAAATATAAAAGTAAAAAAGAATATGAAAAAATATAAATTAAATATTTGCTTAATTTCCCTGATTATTTTGTTTTTTAAAATTTTTATTTAAATTTATAATTGAAATATAATTTAAAATAGATCGATGATGGACAAAAATAAAAACAACAAATAAAAAATTAAAAATTAAAAAAGAAGAAGAAAATAATGGCCTCAAGACACGCACCCTTCCCAGAGAACATTTTGCACAGTTTTAAACAGATTTTGTTGGGACTTTTCCCAAACTAAAGAATGTTGGCTTGTTTTGACATAAAATAAAATTTTTAAATAATTACATATTTTTTATTATTTGGTTAAATTAAAACTAAGTAAAATATTTTTTGTTATAGTCTCTAAAATAACTTATCATTACAAATTTTGTAAGCCAATTTTTAAGAAGTTTACTTCCTACCTTGGTAACACAGTGATCTTTAGGCAAATTACACTTCATATCACTTTTTTCCCATTAAACTTAAAATTATAACACTTCCCCTCCCCCTCCCCCTCCTCCTTCCCCTCTTATCTATTTTTTTTTTCTTTCAATTTGGACTTTAACATTCAAGTTTAATCAACATAAAATTTTAATTTTTTCAAAAGTGGTAAGGGGTCATGTCTAGCAATCGTAAAATTTTTTGGAATCTTAATATCTTAATTTTGATTTTATAGTATATTATTTCAAATTTCTTTACAGTTTTCATAAATAAATCAATTTTCTGAATGTATTTAGCTTAAATGTTGATTCAGGTAGGAGAAATTAAATTAATTATAAAGACATTATTTTAAATTTTTATTAATCAATTTAAATTTTATTGGTTTATGATAATTTTGAAACTTCTTAAAATTTAAGAATAAATTGTTGTTTAATATGAATAAACTTATGCAAAAGTCCCAATTCTTACTATAATTTTTGTTTCAATCGAAAGATGATTTTTTAGAAATATCTTCAATTTATAACATGAGTTTATAAACTAAATTGTGAAAGTTTAACTGATTGTAAAAAAATTATATAAAATCAATGATTAAATGACACATGAGTTTTTTATATTCTTATAAACTCAAAAAATTGAAAACATTGTCTAGTATAAATTAGGGTGATGCACCAATGAATTCCAAATAGTGATCTTATGAACTGTTTGATCATTTGTTTTTATTATTTTTATTTTTTTTGTGGACCCAACGGTTTGATTCTAGTATAAATTACATAACGGCAAAGTATAAATGCGCGTGTGTTCTATATTGAGAGCAAATGTGGATTTCCTCATAATGTTGAAATTACTAAACGTAACTCTTCTAAAAAAAGATATCTACAACGTATTTTTCTACAAGATATTTCCTCATAAAAATGAATTTTTTGTATTTTTAATCCCAAAAGTAAAAGATATCTACAAGGTCTAGTACAATTAGAAAGTTTGTCACAAAAAAAATTATAAATTGCCTTAAAGATTGTCATGACCCGAACCCGCCCCCAAGGGTTAAGGACATAACCGGCCAGTAATCATGAGATTACCTACGGCCTCAAACCAAACTGGACATAACTCGTCAGAGTGGAGGGGCCAAACGGAAGCAAAATTTAAAACTTTGTCCGTAGAGCCGTGCTTATATGCACATCATAACATTCCATTCATACACATTAATAACTCACAACAGAAAGTATAGCAACATAAAGTTCTGTACAGACAGGATCATTCACATCTAGGCCAGCCAATCAAAACTATGTACAACCGTAAACCAAAGTCTTCGCCAACATGACAAAATAACGTAATAACAAAAGGGCGAAGACGTGTCTCGTGCGTGAGACGCAAGGGCTGACTCTTCAAAACTCTGGTTGTTCCACACAAACTTCACTGAGGCTGGGTTAGGACCTCCATTGGCTCACCTACAAACACATGAATGAGTGTGAGCGAAAGCCCAGTGAATAATATCCAATAAAGGAGATACATTGGAACAATATACATCGGATGGCCTTAGGCCCAATTCATATTTCTATCTGGTATATAAATAGATATAGATCAAGTGACTACGGTTCCAAACACATCGGACGGCCTCGGGCCCAATCTATTCATGTCAGACTGGCCTTTGGCCCAATCGTCTTTTATTCATGTCAAACTGGACTCTGGCCCATTTATTCTTTCATTCAGATCATACTGGCCTCTGGCCCATTCATTCTATCATTCAGATCGTACTGGCCTCTACCCCATTCATTCTATCGTTCAAATCATACTGGCCTCTGGCCCATTCATTCATTTATGTCAGACTAGTCTTCAGCCCATTCATTCATTCATTCATGTCAAACTGGCCTTTGACCCATTCATACTTTCATGTCAAATTGGCCTTTGGCCCATTCATACTTTCAAGTCAAACTGGCATTTGGCCCATTCATTTGGCATAGCAAACATTGTCCACCAACCAAATTAACAAACTTATAAACTTACATAGAAGTAAGCAATTGGACAACAACATATTTCAGATATCTTTGTCAAGATATTACTCACATTTGATTTGCCCTGGAGGTTGAACCTACACATCACATAACACATATGGGTCACAAATGGTTTAATCCATTCCTTAATTCACATATTCTTCTTTACACTTCATTCTTATCTCTTTAACTCAATTACAATGCTCAATGTATGCCTAAGAGCACTTAGAAGTGAAAGAGAACAGAAAACGAAACACAGAATGTCTTTTTAAAATTTTCAGAAATAGAATCCCCGCTCGAGCGTGGACTTCCCCGCTCAAGCAGACCCATGAGGTCTGCAAAAGTACTGGATGCATCAAATTTACGCTCGAGAGTGAAGTCGGGCGCTCGAGCTGAAGGTCTGTCTACATAGCTCCCTGTTCGAGTGTGAACTTCCCTGCTCGAACGGACACCTTGTCTGCAAAAATATACTGGGCTCACGAATTTCACGCTCGAGCGGAGGTTCTCCAGCTCGAGCGGACATCAAATTTTCTGGAAAATCCAGAACATGTTCTTGAGCTTCAACTTGATATTCAAAGACTCTAAATGCATGCTTTTGACTCAATCTTCGCATATACATATACTAACATGGTATAAATACCAAATTACATCATTTTGAAGCTCAATTTCACAAATTAATCACATGCATGTCCTATTTTACACAAACTCATTTCCAACATGGCAAATTCATGCATTCAACACTTACGCCTCTATGAATTGTACATGCATATAACATCTTACTCTCATTCTCAACTTACAGGGTGCAAATGGTGATTACAAACATGAGCTTTAACCAAAATTCTACATGGTCTAACTCAATTCAAACATACATGTATGCATACATTGACCTTCAATTCAATATGATCAACTCAATTCATAGTCTAACTCACTAATTAATCTTCAATCCACAAAATTACAACTCAACTCATGAATCAAAGGGTTGATTACTCACCTAGAAGCTCAATCTTCCCAATGTATGCTTAATTCTTGAGTTCAACCTTCCAATTTCTCAAACTTGAGCCAAACACATAATTTTTCCTCTTGTTCCCGCTCTAGCCGACCCTCTCTCTCTCTCTTATAGTTGATATCAGCCAAATGAGCACAAAAGAGAAGAATTGAGAGTGTAATGACCCTTATATAACCCCACTAAGTCACATTAATTTAATATTAGATATTTGAGCACTTAATTGATTAATTAAATAAATTTGATCTGACCCGAATCAATTTCCAATTAAATTTCACCGTAGGCTCTAAAAATTACGCTAATCACAAAGGCGTATGTAGACACCCAATTTTTGACCGTCCTCAAGACTTGGACGTCACCGTTCGAACACTTGGTGATCATCCGTGTTTGTGCTCGTCTTGAGTTCCCGGAGGTCTCGGCCACGCGCCTTGCCTCAGGACCTCTCGACTCGACAGTTTTGTGTTTGGTTTTGCACCAAACACTTGTGTTTTGCTTTCGGAGGGCAGAGAGTGGCTTGTTGGCCATCCCCACACCTCACCGGCCTTCTCCATGCATCACTGGCCATGGCTTGAGGCCACCGGCTTTGTTTTCTTCCTACCGGCCATTAGTGATGGCCGGTCGGCTATTTGGATGGTCGACCGGCACTCTGTTTGGCCGATGGCCTCTTTTTCTGGCCGGTACCACCTTTTTGCCTTTTACAGGCATAGTGCATGCCAGCTGTGCCAGCTGGAATGCATGGACCCTCCTCCCCATGCACGACTGTGGCTGTTTTGCCCATTTTGCACCTTTTTGGTCTAGCTTCTTGAGGAAGCTTGGACCTTTGTCTTAGCTTCTCAAGCTTCCTCAAGAAGCTTGAACCCTGTCCCAGCTTCCTCAGGAAGCCTTGGCCCCTTTGCCTTGGCTTCTTTAAGAAGCCTTGATCCCTTTTGTTAGCTTCTTTTAGAAGTTTCAAGCCTTTGCCTTGTCTATATAAGGAGACCCTCCTCCTCCTTTGAGTGGGTTCAGCAAATCCAGACCTAATACACATATATATCTGATATATATATCTCTCTCTCTATATCTCCCTCTCTCTCTTCATTTGTGTGTGTTTAAGGGTCTAAAAGTGTGTTTTGTTCATGGTTTTGCACTAAGACACACACCATTACACCATAATTCGACTTGGGAGGTCTTGAGGGTTTGTTCTTGAAGTTTTGAGCTTGTTTTGATCAAAAGAAGAGGGCTGGACTTGCTGTTCTTCAAGTGTTCTTCAAGGGTAACACTATTTGCTTTATTTCCCCCATTCTTGCACTAGTCTTTAACCTATCTTGCATACTGATTTAGGCTTTGTGTATAACTGAAAAAGCCTTGTATTTGCATGCTTAAGATACTTCATTAAGGTCATTTTGGTGTTGGGGGTCGACCTCCCCCTCTTAGGCCTTGTTTGGCCCTTTTTGTGCTCTCTTTGTTAAGCTTTGGTTACTTTGGTGTATTGGCCTTCTCACCACTGAAATCCAGAGGATTTTCAGTGGTGAAGAAGGGGTTTTGAGGTCTTGCATAAGGGAGGGACACCCCTCTCCCTTTGTCTCTCTTTTGTTTGCATTTTTGGCTCATAAGGGTAGTATGCATGATTAGTTGTTCTTGGCTCCATTTCAGAGGTTTTTGGGGGTTATTTGGGCATATCTTACCTCTGTTTTTGGTCGGATTAAAGGTCCCTTGCATGCATAATATACTTGCTTTGCATTCCCCCATTTTGCCTAGAAGTGCATCTTGCCATTAGACCATTATGCTTGCACATTTTTGCCTAGCTTTGTGAAGCTTTTAGTCATATTTTGTCATTCTTGAGGTCTGTTGGGTGTTGATTTGGTCATGCATTTCATGCTTTGTATAGCCCCTTTGCATTCTAGCATGTTGGCATCGGGTGTGTGAGTCATGAGCATGCTTGAGTTGGGTTGTTTCAGTGATTTGGAGTCATTTCACATGCCATTTCAGTCCCTAATCCATGCTTGTGTGCTTACATTCATCATCACTTTCTTGTCTTGAAGGGTTGTTCTTTTGTGCCTTAAAAGGGTCATAGTGCATGCCTTGTGTTTAAGTCATTTGGGGCTGCCATATCAGTGGGTTTTGGGGCATATTTTGATGCATGGGAACTCTGTTTTTGGTTGTTTAGTTCATGCCATGAGTGGTTAGGGTAGGTGTCGAGCAATGCTCTCCTTTGTGGCCTTGAATGCCTTCCATTTTGTATCTATTCCCTAGCATGTTTTGGCACCATCTTTTGCATGCTTTTCAGAGTTTAACATGAGTGTTTATTGTCCAAGTATATTGCCTTTAGGTATGCTTAGAGTGGTCCCCTTCCATGCTTAGATGATGGGCCTTGGTGTGTGCATGCTTGCATGCATAATATGTGCCCTCTTGCATCATCTTTAGGCCACTGTTTTGGGCGGGGCTGAGGTCCTCTCATTTCAGTATAAGTCAATCTTTGCATACTTTGCATGCTTGCATGTTGCATTATATTGATTGTATGCTTACATTGTATCATTCACATGTTTATATGTTGTTTAGCTAATGGCATTACATAGTCTTGTTGTATGCTTGATATGTCCATATTGCATTAGTCTAGCTTGTATGGTTAGAAAGTATCATGTTGCATTAGCTTAGCATGTTCATATTGCCTTGCATGAGTTGCATCACTTTGCATTGTATATGGCACACATTGCATTACATTTTGCTTGGTTTGGGGTGTCAAACCAAGTATGAGGATTGAGAAGTGTTCGTACTCGAAGTGACGAAACACGTCTCAATCCTCTGTCGACAATACCCTTGACCTCAACATGATAGGGCATTGGCACTCATTTGTTTTGGTGCATGCATTTACATTGAATGGCGAACTTGGCCTCTTAGGCCATCATGCATCGAAATGCGCAATTGATGGCCCGAGGGTCGAGGGCCACGCTCCCTTGAGTCCATAACATGATTGGGAGAGTGGCCATGCACACATTGCTTTGAAAATTCCATGCCATGCACTGTCTGTCCTCTGCTGCTGTCAAAAACAGATTTCTGCAGGAAGCAATGGCCGGCCGGCCACATACAGTGTCGACCGACCATCAATGTCCAGCCGGTGGTCCAACATTTGGCCGATAGTCCTCTTCCAATGGCCGGTGACCTCTTTTTCTGGCCGGTGGCATTCCGAAGCACTCAGGAGGAAGTTTAGAACAGATCTGGAGACTTTCAGAATTTTCAGAGGGGCAAGGCAGTGTAAACAGAGGCAGCAATGCTATGGCAGCGAGTTTCCGGGCGAGACGAGTCGAGCATGCATCATTCACGCATCCCGAGGCGGGGCTGCGGCCACCTTCCTTCTGCATTTAATTTGTTAATTAATTAGGGGTTTTGTAATATTTAATTAGCTAGAGTAGTTAATTATTTATTCGGACTGTATTATTTATTCGGTCCCTCCGAGCGAGGGCGTAATTGTAATAAGTGTGGGTGCGTGGGTGCGTGTGTGCATGTCTTCTAACCCCTACTTCTTTCTTCCCTTTTATTTACTAGCTTTTGGTGGTTAGTATTAGGACATGTTTAATTTAGCATCCTTATGCTATGCATGCGTGCATCCATACATTTGTCTTGCACCGGGCTCGGCGCATCATACTAATTGCATAATATTTCAAATCTAACTTGAATACATGTTATCTGTTGCATTTCACATGCCATCCTTAGAGTAGCCGAGCCTATTCTAGCTGCATTAGCCATCTTAACATGAACTAGGATCATGTATTTGATTACTAACTAGTTTCTGTTTTGGTTTGGAGTACTCGGTATGCTTTTACGCTTTAGCATCCTTGCATGTGTGTGAGTGATTGCTATGATAGCATGCTTACCAGGAGGCTAATTGCTTACGTGATATAACTGCCTGAATGCCTGTGGGTGAAGGTTGGATTGTTTGAGTTGAACAGCTCATTGAAATCCGTGTTTTAGCCTACTTGCGAGTAGCAAAACTTCAAACCATTTTTCAAACAAACGGATATGCAATGCTTTGTTCCAAATTAGGCGATCTAGTCTATACTTGTTTTGCTGTGCGCATCACATAGTAAGATTAGGCTAATAACCGGAATAAGAACACATGTGTTTTTCAAAAAACAAGATATCATGGTTAGTAGAGGCCGATCTTTGATCGGGCGAGCGGGGGTGCTCATAGCTGACCTTCTCCAATCGTACCCAAGTTCCCGAGCCGAGGCAACTTTGGTGATGACGGACACGCAGCCTTAGGCAAACAAGTTAGGGTTTCCTAAATTCCCCCAAAATAAAATATTTAGGTGGCAACTCTGTATCTGGCAAAGCAGTCCACGTTTGACACTTCTTTCTAAAAATCTGTTTTCCAAAACGATTTGCCGGATTTGGACTCTTTGGTTCAGATTTAGAACTGTGACAATTTGAGTCCGAACTGTAGTAGACCCACAAATGAACAGAACGGGGGATCTCCTCCCGGGACGTTCGGGGACGTCTACAGTTTCTGGCGACTCTGCTGGGGATATTAGAGAACTTGACTCGAACTCGTGATATCTTGTTTTGACTACACTTATGTGTTTCTTTGCATTGCATTGCATGTGCATTGGTGCGCCTAGGACACCGTGTTGGCCATCTGCTATTCCTGGGCGGTTTGCCGGAGGCTTGACTTTATCAAAGCATGCCATAAGGCTGATCGGTTGTGGGCTCTACCAGTATGGGAACACAAACCCCGGTTTTACCGGGGCACCCTTTTCGACCATTCGACCTAGTGCATATTCGGAATCCATAGTGACCATTCCAAACTAGGACAGGTTGTTTACCCGATATAGGTTGTTTGAAATCGCTGCGTGCGTAGTGAAACCCTAGCTCTTGACAAAATAGGACAGGAAAACCCTACCCCAACATAGGGGTGTTTTGGCTCTCACTTATCTGCTATGTGCTTTAGAGTGTGCCTTTACAGGGAATGCATGTATCAGTTTACAAGTTTGGGTATCAGGCCTGCGGGCACCAGCATCAGTATTTGGGGAATCAGTTTTACCTAAGGGTAGCAGTTTACAGGCAAAATTTTGGGGCAGAATTCAGTAGAGGGCACAGTCATCCTGCTATGCGCATATTTGTTTTGGCGAAATTGGGCTGAGATACTGCATGTTTTCTCTTTTGCTAGGTAGTCAGAGAACCATAGCTTCAGAGGGCTCCAATATCCCCCGAGGTTTATCGGACTTGTGCTGATAGACTTTGTCAGGTCAGAGATTCAGTTCAAGGGCAATCCGTATTCCTTTGCCAGAGGCAGGGTAAAAGGGCCAGTCAGGCACAGATCACCAATTCAGCGGTTACCAGATTAGTGGCCCTTATCCACCCCACCAGTGAATTGTCAGGCTGAGGTCTCAGTTTCTACTGCAGGGATAGATATACCAGTCATTCAGCCGAGTCAGCAGAATATGGCAGGAATGGAGGAAATGGTGCGCCAACTCCAAGAAAGTATAAAACTCATGCAGGAGGACGCTGCCCGTCAAGCGGAATTTGCCAAACAGCAGGCCGTTGTCATGGCCCAACAGGCAGAGCTAATTACCCGGCTACAGCAGCAAGCCGGAGCATCAACTTCACACCAAGCTCCTCCCCCACCAAGAGTTCCAATACTTGGGGAGACGGCGAATGTCCAGGAGGATACAGACATCCCAACAGGGCCGGCTCCGCCCCCGATTCTACCTCAATTATCCAAGGCACCCACTCCTATCAATCAACCAGATTCTCCCTTCGAATTCAAGGTGGACCCCACGGCATTAAAAGTGAGCAAGCTTGAAAAGCTGTTCAAGAAATCTCAGGGTGTGAAGTTCATCCCGGACATTGAGGACGGGTACACTGACGCAGCTGTGACATTGCCAGATAGGTTCAACATGCCACAAATTGACCGCTTTGACGGATCCGGGGATCCCATGGTACATCTACGGTTGTTCTTAGACATACTACGGCCGATGGGCCTCACCAGACTACAGAAGATTTCATTATTTGGCCGGACCCTATCGGGTGTGGCGGCCATCTGGTACGCAAAATTGGAAGATGATGTCACGAGGAATTGGGATGAGATGGCTGAGGCCTTCGTTGCACAATACTTGTATAACACGCAAATCGAGATTACGACCCGTGATCTTGAGACGACGAGGCAGGAGCCTAAGGAGAGCTTATCAGAATTCGTGGCCCGTTGGAGGGCCAAAGCCTCAATGATGACCGTTAGGCCAACGGATAAGGATCAAATACGGATGGTTGTGCGCAACCTCCAGCCCAAACTAATGCAGAAAATGATCATGCTTCCCTTCCCTACCTTTTTAGATTTGCATGAGATGTGGGTATAGATTGAGGATGCCATGAAGCAGGGCCTTATTGACCAGGAGAAGGAGCAGCCTAGGCGGGCGTTTTCCCGCAGTTCGAATGCGACCACCAGCGGTGATGCAGCTGCAAGATCTTCTGAAGTGGGCATGGTTACCACCACCACATCAAAAAAAGCTACCCCATTCACCGGTGCGTCCGGAAGTAGCTCACAGAAAACCAAATATCCACCTCGAGTCAAGAGGGTTTTTACCCCGCTTTACATGCCTTTGTCAAAGGCTCTAGAGGTCTTAATCCGGAAAGGACATCTGAAACCATTGGAACAACGGCCTTTACTTGATCCTCTCCCTCCAAAGCATGACCAGACTAAGTACTGTGCGTACCATCAACAAACCGGTCATGATACCGATAGCTGTTTTCGTCTGCACCATGCTGTACAAGATTTGTTTGACAACAAGGTCATTGCCGCACCAGTCTAGTAAAGTCTATCGTTATTGGATCAGTGAACTTGTGGGGGATAATGTAATTATGTGATCAGGGGATGAACCACCTGCGGATGGCGCTCAGTTTACTCCGGATGTAGCGTTTGGCACGCACTGTTTTGAGCATTTGTGAATGCTAGTTTTGTAGTTTCTGACTTGGGTATTGAGTTAGTTCTGTTATTTTGTTTTAAGTCTGTCTCTTTGTCCTGAGTCAGTTGGGTCTGTCTTGTTGTACTGAGTTAGTCCTGTTTTGTTGGAGTCGGGTGATTTCGGGGGTGTTACCTCGGACATCACTTGCTCTGTTTTGTGTTTGTCTTTTCGTTTTCTTTTGAGTCTATTTCTGCCTTGGAGCCAGTTACACTAGAAGATTTGAATGAACAGGAGTGATTTTTCACACTCTTGTGTTTGCTTCTGCCGTGTGCTAGTTGTGCCAGAAGTTCCGAATGAGATGGCAGTATTTGACTAGAAGCTGTGTCTTTTCTGTGCCTTGAATTCATTGCATCAACCTAAGTTTTCCAAATTTTTTTTTTTTTCGAAACATTGTGATAAAAACGAAGAGGAAGGAATTCCTTGAGTTTTACAAAATTTGATCAATTGAGAGAAAGAGAGGCATGCTAAGCCCTTAATGATTGAGATCATGCTTGTTAGTGTGAGTACTGGGAAGGATCCTGGCTTGATCTAGATTGGTCCTACACTGTCTTCAACGCGAGCGATTTGTCGCTTTCTTAAAAGATTTCAAAAAATATTTTGCGCGGTCCTCCGAAGACTTGTGTGGAATCACTCTTGAGATTGTGCAGCCTAGGATCGCTCTCAGCCTCGAGACTCGACCCCTCATTTTCAAACCTTGGACTTAAATTCAGAATGTTCAATGGCCAACCATCAAAGGAGGCCTGTGTGGCCAGATTTGAAGCAGCCCTCGAACAAGAGGCAAGAAAGCCAGGTCAAAGAAGATCGGATATGATCAAAAGAAGCTTGCAAAGCTGGATCAGAAGCACCCCTCGAACTAGGGGCAAAAATGTCAGACAGCTTGAAGAGCCAAAGGTGGATCATTCCGCAAGTCAATGAAGATCGACAAGAACGCCAAATCCCAGAAGGGAGGAAAGAAGAAAGTATTGCTGAAGGACAGCCGAGTTCTTATCCACAATACTAGGGGCAAATTCAGCCCCCCCATTGGATGGACTTCTACATCATCAGTGAACAGCCATTCCCTTGGATTTAGATGGCTTCGAGATCTCAGAACCATTTGACATGGACAAAGCTACACTTTTACCCTTGAGAGGCTCGCTGGGCCGAAAACCCGGAAGGGCGACCCAGGCAAAAGTTAGAGCAAGAAAAAGAAAAAAAAAGAAAAGATGGAAAAAAGAAAAGAAAAGAAAAAGAAGAAAAATGAAAAGAAAAGCAAAATTAAAAAGAAAAGAAAAGAAAAGAAATGAAAAGAAAAGAAAAACAGAGCTCGCAAGGTTGAAAACCCAGAAGGGCAGCCTTGGCAAAAGTTAGAGCGCAAAAGGAGAGGTTAAATACCCGAGTGTGCCTTAACCCCGAACTACGTAAGGCTTGATTCCCATCTTTGGGATACGTAGGCAACTTCATTCTGAAGTCCAGTCGTAAAACACTTCAAATTGATTATGTCCATGTAATGGTTTTGATCATCTTTGCCTTCTCTGTATCCGAGAGTTCGGTTGTGATCGTCACTCTGAAGACTGATTACAATGCGCTGCGGTGCCATTCAAACAAAGGGCAACTTTCCGTTGCCATACAATGTGCTGCGGTGCTATTCAGACTAGGGGCAACTTTCAGTTGCCATGCAGTGTCGTTTAAACAAGGGGCAATTTTCCATTGCCTGCGATCTAAGGTTGCGCATCTCGAGAGTAGGTTCCGTGCTTGTTGTGCATTGGCCGTTTGCAAAAATAGTTTTTGAGAATTTTTACTGAGGTTGACTAATTTTCTCGAAAATTATTTCATTTTTTCCAAAACTGAACATTTTTCTTGGACCCAAAAAAGGAAAATTTTCAGTGCTCATAACCTAACTTGCATGATTTTCAAAATCAAAAAGTTGAACAAGTGTGTTAATCTAACTCTCATATTGGTCAAATTGTTTTAGTAGAAAACCAAAAAAACAAAAATGGTCAAAATGATGAACTAGAGGCACAGTTGAGTTAGGGGTTCTGTCTTTTCCCCATTGTTAACATGCCTGCCAGAAAGGGCATCATACCTGCCGGAAAAGGGCACCACTGAAGCTGACCGTAAAAGGGCAAAAAGCTCTCACATCCTCCGAGCAACGAGGTATCAAGCCGAGTGCGAAGCATGAACTGGAATGGGGCAGGATATTCCATTTCCTCATTTGGACAAATCTAATCACGTCCAAACTCCCCAGTAGAGCATCGTCAACCAATGTCAATTGCAGATCTGCTGCACATCCAGCCGCATCACAACCCCTCTGTGGGGGAAGTTCACTATTGTGAGCAGAAGAAGAGAATCTAGCAGAATGCTAGGGGCAAGAGCCCGCAACCTCATGTTTATCCATCAACCACCCAGGGGAGGGATAAAAAATGAGAGATTAAAGAATAGAGAGATGTGCGCTGAGAGGAAAAGCGAGGAAAGGGTTTTGAGAGAAAAACCGAGCTTGAGGGCTGAGTGATGCGAGAATCACAAATGAGAAAGGGCGGGAAACAATACCCAGAGAAATAGGCTACCTGTGCACGTCTGAGTGTCGTGTCTTTTTATTTTATCTCGATTCTTGTTTTGAGTCGTTTCGAGTGTTACTCGATGTGTTTAGGTTGTTTACCTTTTGTTTTCCGTTGTTGAGTCGTAGTGCGCTGTGGTCAGTCGTAGGCTCAATACCCCGGTCAAGAACTCATCTCTCAATTTCAAAAATAAAATCGTTTTGCGCTCCGAGTGCCGTGTCGTTCTCCACATCTGTGCAAAACAAGATTCATTCTTTCGTAAAACCGCAAGGTTCAACCCAGGTCATATGGGAACAGTAAAACCAGGACCTATCTGAAGCTATATAGGTTCCAAACTGCAAAGCAAAAGAAAAGAGGAAAATGTCGGGTATCTGAGTTTGTTTCAACTTCAGTAAGTTCCAAGATTGCATTCCGTGTGTACCTCTTCAGGTCTTGCCAATGCTCCGAAGTATGAGTGTGCCTCTACCTCAAGCTCAAGATCAAGTCTACTTCAAGCCAGAATGGCGATCAAAAGTGCTCTCCCTGAGTACCATTCCCTGCCAGAGGCATCTTGGCTGTGTTCGCGATGAGTTCCTAGGAGACCAACTGCGACGGTGAAAACTAGAGTTCGAATGGCTGTTGCCTAGAACGCAAAGGTTCAGGATTTTCGAGACTAAAGTCTGGTTTAAATACCCAAAGACGTGTCCTCGGCTTGAAATCTGTATGGAAGCCCCATAGGTTGAGATAGCGTGTATGCACCTCAATTCTGGATACTGAACCAACCTAGTCTGTCACCCCGTTGGAGAATAGGGAAAGTTGTGAATATGATCAGGAAGAAAGGCAGCATCCAAAGTGTTCTACGTGAAGAACCCTTGTCAGTATTTCAGAGCCTTTGTACTGTAAGAAAGGTAAGTGTTTGAATAGCACGAGGCGAGGTCCCTATCAGAATAGAGCGGTTCATCACTACTCACCCCATGAGGTGCTTTCTAAAGCGCCGCTATGCTTGTTTATTGTGTTCCATAAACATCATGCATTGTATTGCATTGTACCTATCAAGTTTCTTTTTCATTCATGCACGATATTGTATGTATGGTTCATTCAAAGAAGTTTCGTTTAAAATCATTCATTTAGTGTATCAATTACACTATCACACTTCATTTATTTAGTGTATCAATCACACCTCATTCACCCTTAGTGTATCAATCACACTTTCTTCATTCATTTAGTGTATCAATCACACTTCATTTATTTAGTATATCAATCATACTCTGTTCACTAAGTACATCTATCACACTTCCTGTTCACCTTTAGTATATCCATCATACTTGTTCACTAAGTGCATCTATCACACTTCGTGTTCACATTTAGTATATCAATCATACTCTGTTCACTAAGTGCATCCATCAAACTTCGTGTTCACATTTAGTATATCAATCATACTTTGTTCACTAAGTGCATCTATCACACTTTGTGTTCACCTTTAGTGTATCCATCACACTTTGCTCACTTCACCCTTTGTGTATCAATCACACTTTGTTCATATGGTGTATCTATCACACACTCGCTTTGTACCTATCATATTGTGCTCACCACACTCGCTTAGTGTATCTATCACGCGCTCAGCTACTGTATCTATCACATTTTGCTTCATATAGTGTATCTATCACATGCTCACTTTGTGTATCTATCACACATTTGCTTTTTGTGTCCATCACACTATGCTCACCACATTCGCTTTCGCTTTGTGTATCTATCACACATGCACACTGTATTCGCAGTGAGAATTGCAACAATTCTCTTACATCCTTTCTGCATTGTAATGTAGTTTGGTTTCTACTTGCTTAAAACTGTTGCATTGTTATGCTTCGTTACAGCTTTCTTTGCATGATCATAAGTTATGCTCGGCTTCTTGCATGATCAGTTGCATTTTGCCCCTGCCTTCGGGCGCATATCTTTATCTCTAGCTTGTATGCTTTGTCTGAGTCTTCGGCTTTGTCAAAAATGGGTCGTCTCTGGGCTTTGACACTCACTCCCGTCATTGTTATGAGTTTCGAGTTCTGTCAAAGAGGGGCAACTGTAGACACCCCATTTTTGACCGTCCTCGAGACTTGGACGTCACCGTTCGAACACTCGGTGATTATCTATGTTTGTGCTCGTCTTGAGTTCCCGGAGGTCTCGGCTATGCGCCTTGCCTCAGGACCTCTTGACTCGACTGTTTTGTGTTTGGTTTTGCACCAAACACTTGTGTTTTGCTTTCGGACGGCAGGGAGTGGCTTGTTGGCCATCCCCACACCTCACCGGCCTTCCCCATGCATCACCGGCCATGGCTTGAGGCCACCGGCTTTGTTTTCTTCCCACCGGCCATTAGTGATGGCCGGTCGGCTATTTGGATGGTCGACCGGCACTCTGTTTGGCCAATGGCCTCTTTTTCTGGCCGGTACCACCTTTTTGCCTTTTACAGGCATAGTGCATGCCAGCTGTGCCAGCTGGAATGCACGGACCCTCCTCCCCATACACGAGTGTGGCTGTTTTGCCCATTTTGCACCTTTTTGGTCTAGCTTCTTGAGGAAGCTTGGACCTTTGTCTTAGCTTCCTCAAGAAGCTTGAACCCTGTCCCAGCTTCCTCAGGAAGCCTTGGCCCCTTTGCCTTGGCTTCTTTAAGAAGCCTTGATCCCTTTTGTTAGCTTCTCTTAGAAGCTTCAAGCCTTTGCCTTGTCTATATAAGGAGACCATCCTCCTCCTTTGAGTGGGTTTAGTAAATCCAGACCTAATACACATATATATCTGATATATATATCTCTCTCTAGATATCTCCCTCTCTCTCTCTTCATTTGTGTGTGTTTAAGGGTCTAAAAGTGTGTTTTGTTCATGGTTTTGCACTAAGACACACACCATTACACCATACTTCGACTTGGGAGGTCTTGAGGGTTTGTTCTTGAAGTTTTGAGCTAGTTTTGATCAAAAGAAGGGGGCTGGACTTGCTGTTCTTCAAGTGTTCTTCAAGGGTAACACTATTTGCTTTATTTCCCCCATTCTTGCACTAGTCTTTAACCTATCTTGCATATTGATTTAGGCTTTGTGTATAACTGAAAAAAGTCTTGTATTTGCATGCTTAAGATACTTCATTAAGGTCATTTTGGTGTTAGGGGTCGACCTCCCCCTCTTAGGCCTTGTTTGGCCCTTTTTGTGCTCTCTTTGTTAAGCTTTGGTTACTTTGGTGTATTGGCCTTCTCAGTGGTGAAGAAGGGGTTTTGAGGTCTTGCATAGGGGAGGGACACCCATCTCCCTTTGTCTCTCTTTTGTTTGCATTTCTGGCTCATAAGGGTAGCATGCATGATTAGTTGTTCTTGGCTCCATTTCAGAGGTTTTTGGGGGTTATTTGGGCATATCTTACCTCTGTTTTTGGTCGGATTAAAGGTCCCTTGCATGCATAATATACTTGCTTTGCATTCCCCCATTTTGCCTAGAAGTGTATCTTGCCATTAGACCATCATGCTTGCACATTTTTGCCTACCTTTGTGAAGCTTTTAGTCATATTTTGTCATGCTTGAGGTCTATTGGGTGTTGATTTGGTCATGCATTTCATGCTTTGTATAGCCCCTTTGCATTCTAGCATGTTGGCATCGGGTGTGTGAGTCATGAGCATGCTTGAGTTGGGTTGTTTCAGTGATTTGGAGTCATTTCACATGCCATTTCAGTCCCTAATCCATGCTTGTGTGCTTACATTCATCATCACTTTCTTGTCTTGAAGGGTTGTTCTTTTGTGCCTTAAAAGGGTCATAGTGCATGCCTTGTGTTTAAGTCATTTGGGGCTGCCATATCAGTGGGTTTTGGGGCATATTTTGATGCATGGGAACTCTATTTTTGGTTGTTTAGTTCATGCCATGAGTGGTTAGGGTAGGTGTTGAGCAATGCTCTCCTTTGTGGCCTTGAATGCCTTCCATTTTGTATCTATTCCCTAGCATGTTTTGGCACCATCCTTTGCATGCTTTTCAGAGTTTAGCATGAGTGTTTATTGTCCAAGTATATTGCCTTTAGGTATGCTTAGAGTGGTCCCCTTCCATGCTTAGATGATGGGCCTTGGTGTGTGCATGCTTGCATGCATAATTTGTGCCCTCTTGCATCATCTTTAGGCCACTGTTTTGGGCGGGGCTGAGGTCCTCTCATTTCAGTATAAGTCCATCTTTGCATACTTTGCATGCTTGCATGTTGCATTATATTGATTGTATGCTTACATTGTATCATTCACATGTTTACATGTTGTTTAGCTAATGGCATTACATAGTCTTGTTGTATGCTTGATATGTCCATATTGCATTAGTCTAGCTTACATGGTTAGAAAGTATCATGTTGCATTAGCTTAGCATGTTCATATTGCCTTGCATGAGTTGCATCACTTTGCATTGTATATGGCACACATTGCATTACATTTTGCTTGGTTTGGGGTGTCAAACCAAGTATGAGGATTGAGAAGTGTTCGTACTCGAAGTGACGAAACACGTCTCAATCCTCGGTCGACAATACCCTTGACCTCAACATGATAGGGCATTGGCACTCATTTGTTTTGGTGCATGCATTTACATTGAATGGCGAACTTGGCCTCTTAGGCCATCATGCATCGAAATGCGCAATTGATGGCCCGAGGGTCGAGGGCCACGCTCCCTTGAGTCCATAACATGATTGGGAGAGTGGCCAGGCACACATTGCTTTGAAAATTCCATGCCATGCACTGTCTGTCCTCTGCTGCTGTCAAAAACAGATTTCTGCAGGAAGCAATGGCCGGCCGGCCACATACAGTGCCGACCGACCATCAATGTCCAGCCGGTGGTCCAACATTTGGCCGATAGTCCTCTTCCAATGGCCGGTGACCTCTTTTTCTGGCCGGTGGCATTCCGAAGCACTCAGGAGGAAGTTCAGAACAGATCTGGAGACTTTCAGAATTTTCAGAGGGGCAAGGCAGTGTAAACAGAGGTAGCAGTGCTATGGCAGCGAGTTTCCGGGCGAGACGAGTCGAGCATGCATCATTCACGCATCCTGAGGCGGGGCTGCGGCCACATTCCTTCTGCATTTAATTTGTTAATTAATTAGGGGTTTTGTAATATTTAATTAGCTAGAGTAGTTAATTATTTATTCGGACTGTATTATTTATTCGATCCCTCCGAGCGAGGGTGTAATTGTAATAAGTGTGGGTGCGTGTGTGCATGTCTTCTAACCCCTACTTCTTTCTTCCCTTTTATTTACTAGCTTTTGGTGGTTAGTATTAGGACATGTTTAATTTAGCATCCTTATGCTATGCATGCGTGCATCCATACATTTGTCTTGCACCGGGCTCGGCGCATCATACTAATTGCATATTATTTCAAATCTAACTTGAATACATGTTATCTGTTGCATTTCACATGCCATCCTTAGAGTAGCCGAGCCTATTCTAGTTGCATTTTGTCTGCGATGCATTAGCCATCTTAACATGAACTAGGATCATGCATATGATTACTAACTAGTTTCTGTTTTGGCTTGGAGTACTCGGTAAGCTTTTACGCTTTAGCATCCTTGCATGTGTGTGAGTGATTGCCATGATAGCATGCTTACTAGGAGGCTAATTGCTTACGTGATATAACTGCCTGAATGCCTGTGGGTGAAGGTTGAATTATTTGAGTTGGAACAGCTCATTGAAATCCGTTTTTTAGCCTACTTGCGAGTAGCAAAACTTCAAACCATTTTTCAAACAAACGGATATGCAATGCTTTGTTCCAAATTAGGCGATCTAGTCTATACTTTTTTGCTGTGCGCATCACATAGTAAGATTAGGCTAATAACCAGAATAAGAACACATGTGTTTTTCAAAAAATAAGATATCATGGTTAGTAGAGGCCGATCTTTGATCGGGCGAGCGGGGGTGCTCATAGCTAACCTTCCCCAATCGTACCCAAGTTCCTGAGCCGAGGCAACTTTGGTGATGACGGACACGTGGCCTTAGGCAAACGAGTCAGGGTTTCCTAAATTCCCCCAAAATAAAAAATTTAGGTGGCGACTCTGTATCTGGCAAAGCAGTCCACGTTTGGCACTTCTTTCTAAAAATCTGTTTTCCAAAACGATTTGCCGGATTTGGACTCTTTGGTTCAGATTTAGAACCGTGATAATTTGAGTCCGAACTACAGTAGACCCACAAATGAACAGAACGGGGGATCTCCTCCCGGGACGTTCGGGGACGTCTACAGCGTAATCAATTTCGGGTTCTGTGGTCGATAAGGCCTTCAATTAAATTTCGAAAGCAGATAATTCGACAGATATTCCTATGGTGAACAGATAGAAATTCAAAACCACATATTTTCACATAATGGCACACAAAACCATATCAAACACATAATCACATTCATAATAAGGACCAATTAGCATAATACGGAACAGGGTTATCACAGTCTTCCCCCCTTTAGGAAGTTTGGTCCTCCAAACTTATTTTATCTTCATCGGGGAACAAATGTGGGTAGCGTAGTCACATTTCCTCCTCTTTTTCCCACGTGGCATCCGTCCCATAGTGCTCTTTCCATTCCACTTTCACCATCGGGATGGACTTGCTTCTCAATTGTTTCACTTGCCGGTCAACAATTCGTTCCGGCCATTCGGCGTATTCCATATTTTCATCAATGGCTACCCAGTGATAATCAATCACATGAAACAGGTCTCGGAGGTAACCCCTCAACATCGACACATGAAACACATTATGCATTTGTTCAAATCCCGGTGGCAAGGCAACTTGATAGGCAACTGGACCAAGCCTTTCTAGAATCTGAAACGGCCCAATGTAACGGGGCGACAACTTGCCCTTCTTCCCAAGCCTAACTTGGCCTTTCATCGGAGACACACGGATGAACACATGGTCACCAATCTCATACTCAAGAGGTCTTCTCCGAACATCTGCATAATTCTTTTGTCGGTCCTGAGCTGTTTTGAGCCTTTGCCGAATAGTTTTGATCTTCTCAGAAGTGTCTTGCACAATTTCAGGCCCAAGTAAAGCTCTATCCCCGACTTCTGTCCAACAAATCGGTGATCTACACCTTCTACCATACAAAGCCTCGTATGGTGCCATACCAAGGCTGGAGTGGAAACTGTTATTGTATGAAAATTTTGCAAGTGGCAAATAATCTTCCCAACTCCTCTGAAAATCTAAAGCACACATCCGAAGCATATCTTCCAAAGTCTGTATTGTTCGTTCTGATTGCCCGTCTGTCTGTGGGTGGAATGTAGTACTAAATCTCAATTCTGTTCTCATAGCTTCCTGCAAACTCTTCCATAATCTAGATACAAATTTCGGATCTCTATCCGACACAATAGATACCGGAACTCCGTGTAAACGGACAATCTCATCAACATAAATGGTAGCTAGTCTATAAGCATTAAACGTAGTTCTAACAGGCAGAAAATGTGCAGATTTAGTCAGTCTATCAACTACAACCCAAATAGAATCCATACTTCGAAAAGTCCGAGGTAGGCCGACAACGAAATCCATAGTCACATGCTCCCACTTCCATTCAGGAATATGGAGAGGTTGAAGTAGACCGCCCAGTTTCTGATGTTCAGCTTTAACTTGCTGACATTGAAGACATTTGGACACATATTCTGCAATCTCTTACTTCATCTTAGGCCACCAATAGCTTTGTTTCAGATCCCGATACATTTTATTATTGCCCGGATGCATGGTAAACACTGATTTATGGGCTTCATCTAAAACCCTTTTCTTTAGTTCCGGAATATCTGGGATACACATTCGGTTTCGAAATCTCAACACTTCACCTTCAATGCTGAACTCTGCTTTCGGACTTGTCTCATATTCATCAATCACTTTCTTGAGGAATTTATCCTCTTTTTGTTTCTGTTTAATTTCCTCAATGATTGCCGATTCAGCTAAAATAGCGGCTATCAATCCGCCCTGTTCACACAATACTACTTCGATTTCAAACTTCTCAAAATCTTGCAAGATTTCTTTCTGTTCAATAAGCAAACAAGCCATACTCCCCGTTGATTTTCTGCTCAAGACATCAGCAACTGTATTAGCTTTCCCGGGGTGATACTGGATCTCAAGATCATAGTCTTTTATCAATTCGAGCCACCTCATCTGTCACATGTTCAACTCCTTCTGTGTAAAGAAGTATTTCAAACTTTTATGATCCGTGTAGACTTCACACTTTGCCCCATACAAATAATGCCGCCAGATTTTCAAAGCAAACACAACTGCGGCCAACTCCAAATCGTGTGTTGGTAGTTTTTCTCTTGTGGTCTCAATTGTCGGGAGGCGTAAGCAATAATTTTCCGTTCTGCATGAATACACAACCCAAACCTTTATAAGACGCATCACTGAAAATTACAAAATTTTCCGTACCTGTGGGCAATGTCAGTACTGGTGCAGTGGTCAGTCTCGTTTTCAGTTCATGAAAGGCAGATTCTCTTTTGTCATTCCATTCAAATGATTGCCCCTTGCGTGTCAGTTGGGTAAGAGGTACAACTATTTTTGAGAAATCCTTCACAAATCTCCTGTAGTACCCAGCTAAGCCTATGAAGCTGCGGACTTCTGTCACATTAGTCGATGTAGGCCAATTCACAATTGCCTCTATTTTCTCTAGGTCCACTGAAATTCCTTCCTTGTTGATCACATGCCCTAAGAAAATAACTTCATCCAACCAAAACACACATTTCTTTAGTTTAGCAAATAATTTCCTTTCTCGAAGTATTTGTAGGACAGTTCTCAAATGATGTTCATGTTCAAATCTATCTTTAGAATATATCAAAATGTCATCAATAAAAACCACAACAAATTCGTCAAGGTAGGTTTTAAAAATTCAGTTCATTAAGTCCATAAATGCTGCCGGAGCATTAGTCACTCCAAATGGCATGACAAGAAATTCAAAATGACCATACCTTGTTCTGAATGCGGTTTTCTCAACATCTTCTGCCTTTACTTTCAGTTGATGATACCCGGATCTCAAATCAATCTTGGAAAACACTTGCGAGCCCTGCAACTGGTCAAACAGGTCATCAATACAGGGTAAGGGATATTTATTCTTTATTGTTACCTTGTTCAGTTCTCAATAGTCAATACACAAACGTAGGGTCCCATCCTTCTTTTTCACAAACAATACAGGTGCACCCCATGGCGAAGTGCTAGGTCGGATAAAGCCTTTGTTAAGCAGGTCTTGCAACTGTTCTTTCAATTCTTTCATTTCAGTAGCAACCATTCTGTAGGGAGTTTTAGAAATAGGTTGGGTGCCTGGCATAGTCTTAATTGTAAACTCTATCTCCTGTCCACCAATTCCCCTGGTAGTTCATCTGGAAACACATCTGGAAATTCTCTAACAATAGGGATATCATTTAATTCAACATTTACAGATTGTTCAGACAACACATAACATAAATAACCCTGGCACCCTTTCCTGATCAGTTTGTATGCCTTCATTGCAGATATTAAATAAGGTGGAGGCACTACCCCGTTACCCACAAACACAATTTCTTCCTGTTCTGGTGGTCTAAACACAACCCGTTTTGTCACACAGTCAATAGTGGCACAATATTTAGTTAACCAATCCATGCCCAGAATTATATCAAAGTGCCTAAAGTTCAAGGGTAGCAAATCCACGTATAGGATGGCATTCCCAACACGCATGTCACAAAAACGATATACAGATTCACATAACACAGATTCCCCGGATAGAGCAGATACACATAGCAGATATGGCAATAATTCTAGAGGTCTACTTAGTCTAGATCAATGTTTTCAAACCCGGACCGGTGAGCGAACCGGAAAAGGGACCGGGTGGACGGGTCACCGGTTCAACCGTCGGGTCAAAGCGGTCGAACCGTGACGTCATAATTAATATTATATAATTAAAAAATATAATTATAAATTATAAATAAATAAAAATATATATAAATAATTAAATAAAAATAAAAATTATTGCATAGTATTTATTAATAATATTTAATAAAGTCATAATTGATAAAAAAAAGTTACTTATTGCAAAGAAATTAAATTTTTTAAACATTCCCTCCAAATAAATTGATTGAATGCTAGATTTAATTTTGGAGGGAAATGAAATTTTCAACTCTCCCTCCAATCAATATGTTTCAAAAATTTGATTGAATCCCACATAGAATTTTGTAGGTTCTCTTTAAAATTTTTTTTCTTATAAATAGGAATAGACTTTCATAATCTTCTCTCAAGCTTTCAATGAGACTCTTCCTTATAAGAGGAGACTCTTGAAATAAGAATTTTCAGTCAAAATTTTGAATTATATTTATATATACATATATATATAAATATATAAGAAAGAAAGAAAGAAAGAAAAGAAAGAAAGAAAGAAAATAAAAAAAAAAAGGAAAACCCAAAAAGAAGAAAAAAAAAAAAAAAAAAAAAGTGGCCCGGTTCTGACCGGTTCGACCACTGGGTCGCCGGTTTTACCGGTTCGACCAGTGGGTCGCCGGTTAATTCCGGTTTTGGCCCCAGTCCGGGTCTGAAGGGTTGACCGGACCGGAACCAGGCCCGGTTCAACCGGTCCGACCGGCCGGTCCGGTCCGGGTTTGAAAACATTGGTCTAGATGCAAATGCACATGTCACAAAAGAGTGTGTTGATCCGGAGTCAATTAACACAAAGGCATCCTGATTATATATAGAAATAGTACTTGAGACAACTGCGTTGGCATTCCGCGTATCGCCCGGAACAAGTGCAAAAACTCTCCCCTGTCTCACGGTATCCCCGGTGGTAGCAGGTCTCATAGTATTCCCCGGCTTTGGGATTGAGGCAGTTGAGCTAGCTGCTAGCTTCCCACTGTTCTGATTACAATCTCGGGCCATGTGCTCTTGTTTACCACATTTGAAACAGGCTCCTGATATACGGTAACAAACCCCACGGTGCCTTTTGCTACAAATGTTGCATATGGGAGATGTGTCTCAAGAAGAATTCGAAGTATTTGAGGAGCCCGTGTTTTGCTTTTTCGAAAATTTCTTCTTTGATAAGAAGCCTTGCCTTTTATTGCCTTTCCAGTCAGTTGTGGACTTAGTCTGTCTAGCTATGTTAGCTTCTGATATTATGGCCTTGTCTAGCACCCCAATGTAGGTTTCCAGCTTCAAGACATTCACCATTTCTAAAATGTCACTTCGAAGCCCACTTTCAAAATGTCTCGCCTTCTTATAATCATTGTCAATCACATGTGGTGCAAACCTGGCCAATTCAGTGAATTTGGCCTTGTACTCGGCTACAGTCATACTGTCTTGCCTAAGTTCCATGAACTCTGCCACCTTCCTGTCCCGAACACATTGTGGAAAGTACTTGTCATAGAAAATTTTCAGAAATTTCACTCAGTCAACATCTTTGTGATTTTCTCGCATTAACATCCACCATCTTCTTGCCTCATCCTCTAGCATAAAAGTGGCTAGAAGCACTTTCTGTGTCTCCAAACACGGGAACACTTCAAACAATTTTTCGATGCCGAGAACCCATGCTTCAGCCTTCAACGGATCTAATCCACCATGGAACTGTGGTGGTTTCATTTTCTTGAATTCTTTGGTGAGAGCTATTATCCGATCATCATTTTGATTATCCGGCACGGGTGGAGGTTGAGGTGGATGTGGAGGTGGAGGTGGAGGATGTGGTTGCTGCCACTGTTGTTGCCATTCCTGTTGTTACCTCAATGCTTCTGCCATTTCCTGAATCAACATTTCCATTCTATCTATTCTGGCAGTAGAGGACTCTTCTATCTCATCACCTCTTGTTCTCACCATCTGATTAGATTTACATTATTCTTTGTACAAAAGATTCACAGGTATGCATATATTAAAGAGCATACATATTCAATTAATTTGCAAAGCAAGCAAATCACAACATCGGACGACCTCGGACCCAATCCATTCATGTCAAACTGGCCTTTGGCCCAATCGTCTTTTATTCATGTCAAACTGACCTTTGGCCCATTCATTCTTTCATTCAGATCATACTGGCCTCTGGCCCATTCATTCTATCATTCAGATCGTACTAGCCTCTGGCCCATTCATTCATTTATGTCAGACTAGCCTTCGGCCCATTCATTCATTCATTCATGTCAAACTGGCCTTTGGCCCATTCATACTTTCAAGTCAAACTGGCCTTTGGTCCATTCATTTGGCATAGCAAACATTGTCCACCAACCAAATTAACAAACTTATAAACTTACATAGAAGTAAGCAATTGGACAACAACATGTTTCAGATATCTTTGTCAAGATATTACTCACAGTGATCGGTTGGTTGATTTGCCTTGGAGCTTGACCCTACACATCACATAACACATATGGGTCACAAATGGTTTAATCCGTTCCTTAATTCACATATTCTTCTTTACGCTTCATTCTTATCTCTTTAACTCAATTACAATGCTCAATGTATGCCTAAGAGTACTTAGAAGTGAAAGAGAACAGAAAACGAAACACAGAATGCCTTTTTAAAATTTTCAAAAACAGGGTCTCCGCTCGAGCGTGGACTTCCCCGCTCAAGCGGACCGATGAGGTCTGCAAAAGTACTGGATGCATCAAATTTACGCTCGAGCGTGAAGTCGGGCACTCGAGCTGAAGGTCTGTCTACATAGCTCCCCGCTCGAGCGTGAACTTCCCTGCTCGAGCGGACACCTTGTATGCAAAAATATACTGGGAGCACGAATTTTACGCTCGAGCGGAGGTTGTCCAGCTCGAGCGGACATCAAATTTTCTGGAAAATCCAGAACATGTTCTTGAGCTTCAACTTGATATTCAAAGGCTCTAAATGCATGCTTTTGGCTCAATCTTCGCATATACATATACTAACATGGTATAAATACCAAATTACATCATTTTGAAGCTCAATTTCACAAATTAATCACATGCATGTCCCATTTTACACAAACTCATTTCCAACATGGCAAATTCATGCATTCAACACTTACACCCCTATGAATTGTATATGCATGTAACATCTTACTCTCATTCTCAACTTACAGGGTGCAAATGGTGATTACAAACATGAGTTTTAACCAAAATTCTATATGGATCATGTATTTCATGCTCAACATGCGAATTCAAAGCAATTGCATACATGCATGCATACATTGACCTTCAATTCAACATGATCAACTCAATTCATAGTCTAACTCACTAATTAATCTTCAATCCACAAAATTACAACTCAACTCATGAATCAAAGGGTTGATTACCTAGAAGCTCAATCTCCCCAATGTATGCTTAATTCTTGAGTTCAACCTTCCAATTTCTCAAACTTGAGCCAAACACATAATTTTCCCTCTTGTTCCCTCTCTAGCCGACCCTTTCTCTCTCTCTTAGAGTTGATATCAGCCAAATAAGCACAAAAGAGAAGAATTGAGAGTGTAATGGCCCTTATATAACCCCACTAAGTCATATTAATTTAATATTGGATATTTGAGCACTTAATTGATTAATTAAATCAATTTAATCTGATCCGAATCAATTTCCAATTAAATTTCACTGTAGGCTCTAAAAATTACGCTAATCACAAAGGCGTAATCAATTTCGGGTTCTGTGGCCGATAAGACCTTCAATTAAATTTCCAAAGCAGATAATTCAACAGATATTCCTACGGTGAACAGATAGAAATTCAAAATCACATATTTTCACATAATGGCACACAAAACCATATCAAACACATAATCATATTCATAATAAGGACCAATTAGCATAATACGGAACATGGTTATTACAAAGATAGTTTTAATAACATAGAACATGAGTCTCGCCATTCAAACCATTCACTAGGTGTAACATTCTTTAAAAAAAATAAAAATAAATTTTTTTTTTTGGATACATAGTCTAATATTTTAAAGATAGTTTTACATCTTATTTAAGAATACTATATAATATGCAATATATATATATATATATATCCATGACGCTTCTCTTGTCCAATTTTTGGATACATAGTCTAATAGATGTAGGTTTATCAAGAGTTTTTACTACAACTCTTTTACTCACTTGCCCATATTAGAAGACTATAACTTTATCTTTACCATATCACAAAAACGGTATGAGATCCCAAGAGGAAAATCAGCAATGAGTCAAATCATGGGCGTGTTTTTGTGAAGAACTTGTTAGACACATTAAAGGAATGGAAAAGAGTTGTATAATTTTATATTTTGCATATGCTTCCAAATACAACTGTCTATGGAAAAGAGTTGTTTGTAAATTTTTTTTTTTCATATTTCTTCTTCTTTGTTTTGGTAATATTTTAGAGAACAATGATTGCAGAGACCAATGATTTAATTATAGAGACCAATGATTTAATTTATAATTTAATTAAATTTTTTATCTCTCTTTTGTAAGAGATAATTAGACAAGTATTTTAACATGAATAATGTAGACTAGTACTCTAAAAACACTAAATAATGGAAACTTTAAAATAAAAAACAAATGGTTTAGATTATTATAATGAAACTCGTAATGCACTCTATGTCTTTGAACAATACTCTTCAATATTGATCGAGGACTAAATTTTTTATTTTTTATTATCTTTGTGAACATTTGTCTGACAATCATATAAAAAATAAAAAATAAAAAATAAAAATAAAAAATAAAAAAACCCTAGCCCTAATTTGTGATATCAAATTCAATTCAAAACCCTAGAATTAGGTTAGGGCTACGGTTCAATTTGCATTACAAGCTTTGGGTTAGGGCTAGGGTTCAATTTGAAACCCTAGAATTGGGTTAGAGCTAGGGCTAGGGCTAGGGCTAGCGTTCTATAGCGATCTCGGTCTTTCCCCATTTGGTTGTTGTATTCCGGACTTAGGTTCTGTGGAGTTGATATTGTATATATCTTGTTTCCATCCTTCAATACTTTGTATTTGAGTTATAGGATGTTTTGGGCAGGTTGTTACAGGTTGGTAGTGAGTTTGAACTTAGTGTTGCTGCCCAGAATTTTGGTCCTTCGCTCGAGCGAGACTTTTGTCGCTCGAGCGAGCTCCGTGTTTTAGATCCTTCGCTCGAGCCAGGATTCCTTCGCTCGAGCAAGAGTTGAGTTTTGTATCTTGTGGCTCGAGCGAGAAGTCCTTCGCTCGAGCTTGCTTCTGCGTCCTGTACTGGACCTGAAGGGTGCAGTTCTTCGCTCGAGTGAGATTTCCTTTGCTCAAGCGAGCGAGGTCTATGTTTTGGGTTTCTTCGCTCGAGCGAGCATTCTGTCGCTCGAGCATGCTTCTGGGTTGCAGACCTGAAGCTGCTGATTGTTGGCTCGAGCGAGGCTTTCTACACTCGAGCGAGGATTCTTTGTGTCTAGTCGCTCGAGCAACCAATCATTCGCTCGAGCGAGCCTGTGTTATATCAGATCGCAGCAGCGGGTTAAACATCACTTTTTCATCTCTTTTTCTATCAAACCCTAGAACCGACTCTCCCTCTCTCTCTACATATCTTCTCTCTAGGGATTGACCTACTTAGAGTGTGTTTCTACCCTAGGCTCTTTGTAAGAAAGGTAGAGGGTTGTGTGGGCTACACTTTAATCTGAAAATTTGTGAGTTTGGAGCACTTTGGATTTTCATCATCTTCTCCATTTGAGCTCTTCATTTCGAGGTAGGGATACCCTACTCTATCTTATGAGCTTTGTCTTTGATTTTGGTCATTTTGATTAGTTGGTGATGTTTGGTAATTTTGGGAAAAGTTAGGGTTTAATTTGTAATTTAACAAAAGGGGGTTTTTCATATATTAAACTCCACGTGTTTGTAAGATTTGAAAAATGGCATTATTAGTGTCAAATTGAGGAAATTGAACCTTAGGGTTGATTTTTGATAAAGGGTGGAAATGCCTTAATTATGGAAATAAATTAATTAGTATAATTAATTTGGAAAAATATGAAATTGAGTTGACATCCATGAAATTGGGAAATTATGGGATTGAATGGTGTAGTTGGATTAATTTGTCACTCACCGATGAAATTGTTGATATTGTATTAGTTTAATACATTTATTTTTTGTTTAGAAATAACTGCTTTGGGCTATCAGTGGAGGATAGTCTTGATTGTTGTAGACACTATGTGTTGATTAGGGAAAACTGAAACTAATCACAGTGAATATGTCATTGAATATGACGGTTGAATTAATACAGCAAATACGTGTATTGATTGATTATTGTGTATGACAAGTGTTAAATACATTGTATATGCATATGGTTTGGGAGGAGATAGGGGATGTACTCCATGGTTTGAGGGAAGATAGGTGATGGACTCTCAAACCTGTTTGAGAGGAGACAGGGAATGGACTCCATGGATACAGCAATTATGTGTATCACTTGAAATGTTAATACAGCAAATGTGTGTATTAAATTGAGATATTGGAAGTGCTTGTAATATGAGTTGTAGACTCATTTGAATTGTGAATAAAGGAAATGTTTAATAAGGAATGTATTCCTATTAATTGTTTGGCCAAGTTCTGAGCCATATTTATGAAATGATTTGAATAAGTAAAAGGAAAGTGGAACGTAACATGGACATAAATGTCACGGAACTGTGCTGTGATATAACCGATTTATAAGTGTTAACCATCTATCAAATGCTATTGTTTTAGTCATTGTTTATATTTGATTTAGTATATCTCTACTGGGCTTTGGCTCACCCTATATAGGACATCATTTTCAGGTCCAGGTGATATGCCACCTCCAAGGACATAGCTTGGGAGGTTCTGAGAGTTGAAGGCTTCTTTCGTTGTTTTGGTTATTTTGATATTACATGTAAATTCAAGCCAGGGGCTTAATATATATTTGAGTTAGTACTCAACTTTTTGTACCCAAGTGTTGGCTTGGAAAGTTGTAAGCTCGTAGGGCATGTACTTTTATTGTTAACGTGTAATATCTTTTGTAAGAATACTCTGATAAATGGAATAATGTTTTATTCTCTTATATCAAAGCATGTCTAAATTATTGGGTTTTATGTATTATTTTGAGGGCGTTATAACTTGGTATCAGAGCGTACCGGGTTTGAATACCTTGGGTACGTGGGAAGTGATTAGTATCACAATGGGTTCGTCTCGTTTGTTAGAGACTTAGATATAATGTTATGTACTTATGTGATAACATGTTTATGTGATTATATGGGTATGAGATTTAGTTTCTAGGATGTTGATTGGATCTTTGGGTTTCTGTGAGTCTTGTTGGAAAAGCACTAGATCAATGCTGTTTCTAACTGGAACTCTAGTAATGCCTCGGGACTATCTGTTACGACCCAAATCCGCCTCTATGGGTTTAGCACCGTAACCGGCCAGTAATCCGTGATTACCGAAGGCCTGCTTAACAGTAATAACAGTAATACAGAATACAAGGACTGGCGGAAGCCAAAACAGTAAATAAAAGATGTCCAATGAGCTGTGATAGTCTGTATGCAAAAAGACTTTTCATACATATCCACATAAACAGTACACATATACATACATATACAATTATCCGGGACAGGGATCTAGTCCCTACTAGAACAGCACAGTACAGGTACAGTCAGTCTATATAGTGTTACAGAGCCAGATACAAAAAGGGAGAAATCTAAAACACCCCAAAAGCCCTAGCTTGAAGGACTTGGAACCTCGCAGTGAGGCACGGTAGTTGGCTTGACAAAACGGGAGCTTAGCCTGACGCTCCTAGCAACGGTCTGGTGCCTGTACACCTACATATATATATGAGTAGTGAGCTAAAGCCCAGTGAATAACATATGCATAAAGAGGTTAAGAATGAATGTCCTTTCAGTATTTAAAACAGTCATTTAAACAGTATAACAATTATTCGATCATAGCAGTCATAAGTGGTACATCCAATAGCAAACAGGACAGTAGGTCTTAACAGACCGAACAGTCAGTTGATGGCCATCATATCAGTAAACAGTAGTGGTTCCAGACATGGGAACCGACAGAGATCTCTATGTCAGTAGCAGTACAGGACAGTAACAGTGGGTTACTATAGATGCCACGAATACAGTTCACAAATAGGACATCATTTATTCAGTAACAGTATCATTTCAGAAAACAGTACAGTTCAATTGTTCAGAAGATAATCATTATTGAACATATCTTTACGACATTGTTACTCACAGAGTTCTGGGCTACAGATAAGCTAGAGCGTCCCCGGATGCCAACCCTATACAGTTACAGAGTGAACACACACTAAGCTACACAGTTGGGAAAATAATAACTTAATCCCTAATTTGCCTTGGTGTGGTTCTACATCCATATCCTTATTAAGATGCCTTAAACTTAGCCTAAGAATGCCTAGGATGGAAAGAGGATGCAAAGATGCACTTTTAAACACTTCACAAAATTTTCAGAAAACAGGGGTCACGCTCGAGCGTGGCTTTCTACGCTCGAGCGGACATGTAGACAAAGGTTCCCCGCTCGAGCGTCACTTCCCTCACTCGAGCGGACTGCAAAACATGGCAAAAGTACTAGATGCATGATATTCACGCTCGATGGGCGCTCTACTCCTGCTCGAGCGTGTGACTCTGGTCCCCGCTTGAGCGGACTGTAAACTCATGCAAAGTACTGGATACACGCATTTCCCGCTCGAGCGTCACTTTTCCCGCTCGAGCGTACTGCATGAATTCAGTATGTACGCTCGAGCGTGGAAGTCACCACTCGAGCGTGAGTCCAAAATCTAGAATTTCCAGATTTAAACCTCAAGCTCAAAACTCAATTTCAATGTACCAAAATCGAACCTCTTGGGCTAATTTTTTGGAAAACACTTCAAAACTCATAATATTACATGTTTCAAAGATCAATTTGAGAAATGAAAGCCCAAAGGTAGTTCAATTAAACTCATTTTCAAACAAAACTTCAAGGACAGAAATTAAATGTAACATGCATGTATTTAATCAACTTCAAGGCTTCAAATACTCGCTCCAAAGAGCCAATTCCCTCAAAAATTAAGATGAATTCATGGATTATAACCACAATGTGGACTTGCATGCAAGAATCTCATGGAAAACAATCTTAAACTTCATAATATGCACATGCATGCATGATTTCTTACTCAATTCAACATATTAAACTAATTCATGCCTTTAAACTCCAAATTACCAAGAACCATGCAAGAACCAACTTGAATTCACAATTAAGAAGAGGTTTCTCCTACCTTAGGTCCTCAAGTACAAGTGTCGAAGCTCAATTATGCACTTATCCTTCAAATCTTCCAATTCTCTAAGCAATTTTCTAGATGAAGCCAAGTTTCTCTACCTCTCTCTCTCTCATTCGGTTTTGGGTCTCAAATGGTTGAGGAAATGTGATTGAATTAAAGCTCAATATGTTATATGGGGTGGCCCCCTAAGTGGAAAAATAGTGATTAAGGCCAACTCTTGTAATTTATCAATATTTAATCTAATTTAATCATACCAAATCACATTTCAATTAAACATGCCATAAAATCACATAATTTCTAATTAGCACGAAACACTAATCAATTTCAGATTCGGCCGCCGATAAGGCCTTCAATTTACAGTTTAAAGCATAAAACATGAACAGATAATTTAACAGTCAACAGATAGAATTGCATTCAAACTAACACAATCAATCAATCAGTTTAGTAATTCAGTCAGTCAGTCAATTAACATGCTTAATCATAGATTAGCACTAATCAGTGGTGTTATCAGTAAACAGTGGTGAGGGTTGTTACAGTCTCCCTTCCTTATAAAGAGTTTGGTCCTCCAAACTCGAATTACCTTCGTTTTGGAAGAAAATAGGATTCAGTGGAAATAATTCAGGATATCTCTTCATCATATCATCTTCCCTTTCCCAAGTGGCATACACGCCACCATGGTTTTGCCAATCAACTTTCACTAACGGAATCTCTTTGTTTCTCAACTTCTTGATCCATCTGTTCACAATCTGAATAGGCCGTTCTTCATAAGTGTAGTCATCACTTAGCACTACACGGGTATGCTCAATCACATGGAAAGGATCCCGAAGGTAATCCCTCAACATTGAAATATGGAACACGTTATGCATATACTCCATTTCAGGAGGAAGCGCTACTTGATACGCCACCGGGTTGATTTTCTCAATAATCTCATACGGTCCGACATATCTCGGCGCTAACTTGCCTTTAACCCCAAAACGGGTTTGCCCTTTCATCGGTGTCACTTTAATAAAAACATGATCACCTACTTCATACTCTCTGTCTCGCCTTCGAACATCCGCATAGCTTTTCTGTCGGCTTTGTGCGGTTTTCAGTCTCTGCTGAATCAGTTTCACATTTTCAGTGGTTTCATGTACAATTTCGGGCCCAAGCAAAGGCCCATCTCCAACTTCTGCCCAGCAAATCGGAGATCGACATTTTCTGCCATACAAAGCCTCGAAAGGCGCCATACCAATACTCGAATGAAAGTTGTTGTTGTAGGCGAATTCAGCCAACGGTAAATGGCTTTCCCAATTTCCTTGGAAATCAAGAACACACATTGTCAGTAAATCCTCCAGAGTCTGGATGGTTCTTTCTAACTGGCCATCTGTTTAAGGATAGAAGGCACTACTCAATCTCAGTTTAGTACCCAATGCTGTCTGTAGGCTTTGCCAAAATCTCGATGTAAACTTCGAGTCCCTATCAGAAACAATGGACACAGGCACTCCATGCAATCTAACAATCTCATCAATATAGATTACAACCAATTTGTCCGCATTATAAATTGTTTTGACAGGTAAGAAATGAGCAGATTTAGTCAGTCTATCAATAATAACCCAAATTGAATCCATACATTTACTGGAGCGAGGTAAACCAGCAATAAAATCCATGGTGACATGTTCCCATTTCCACTCTGGTATCGGTAAGGGTTGCAGTAAGCCGGCGGGTCGTTGATGTTCGGCTTTAACTTGTTGGCAATGAAGACATTTCGATACAAAATCAGCAATTTCTTTCTTCATTCCCAGCCACCAGAAATTCAGTTTTAAGTCTTGGTACATTTTCGTATTTCCTGGATGGATAGACAGTTTTGAATTGTGGCCCTCTTGTAGAATTCTTCTTTTCAGTTCAGAATCACTCGGCACACACAATCTTCCATGGAATTTCAACACATTATTCTCAAATTTGAAATCCGGCCTCGGTTTGGATTCCCGTTCTTCGATGATCTTCTTTAAGAAGTCATTATGTTGCTGTTTTTCTTTAATCTCTTTAATCAGTGCTGGTTGAGCAGAAATAGCAGCTATTGTCCCACCTTATTCACGCAAAACGATTTCAATTTCAAGTCTTTCAAGGTCACATAGCAATTCTTTCTGCCCGGTGAGTAAACAGGCTAAATTTCTAAGCGATTTCCGACTCAGTGCATCGGCAACGGTGTTAGCTTTTCCTGGATGGTACAGAATTTGCAGGTCATAGTCTTTTATCAGTTCTAACTATCTCCGCTGTCTCATGTTCAGTTCTTTCTGTGTGAAGAAGTATTTCAAACTCTTGTGGTTTGTACACACCTCACATGTTGCCCCATAAAGGTAGTGACGCCAAATTTTTAGTGCAAACACTACTGCAGCAAGTTCTAAATCATGGGTCGGGTAGTTCTTTTCATGTGGTCTCAGTTGTCGGGAAGCATATGCAATAATTTTACCATTCTGCATTAAAACACATCCCAAACCCTTATAAGAAGCATCACTATATACAGTATAACCATCCGTACCTGAGGGTAAGGTGAGAATCGGTGCAGTCACTAGTCGAGTTTTCAACTCTTGAAAAGCTGATTCCCTCTGATCGGTCCAGTCAAATGATATCCCTTTCTGAGTCAGTTGTGTCAGTGGTAGGGCAATTTTGGAGAAATCTTTGACAAACCTTCTGTAATACCCAGCTAAGCCTAGAAAACTTCGGACTTCGATGACATTTGTCGGTCTAGGCCAGTTCACTACTGCTTCAATTTTCTGCGGGTCAACTGTAATACCATCCTTACTGATCACATGTCCCAAAAACATCACACTGTCTAGCCAAAATTCACATTTGGCTAGACTTGCATAAAGTTTCTGTTCTCTTAGGGTCTGCAGGGCAAAGTTCAAATGACGTTCATGTTCCTCAGTGCTTTTGGAATAAATTAAAATGTCATCTATGAATACAACAATAAAGTCATCTAGGAATGGTTTGAAAATTCTGTTCATAAGGTCCATAAATGCAGCAGGTGCATTGGTAACTCCGAAAGGCATAACTAAGAATTCATAATGTCCATACCTCGTTTGAAATGCAGTCTTTTCAATGTCCCCTATCTTGACTTTCAATTGGTGATATCCAGATCTAAGGTCAATTTTGGAGAACACTTGGGCACCCTGTAACTGGTCAAATATATCGTCAATGCGAGGCAATGGATATTTGTTTTTCACCGTTATCTTGTTCAATTCGCAGTAGTCAATGCAGAGTCGCAATGAGCCGTCTTTCTTTTTCACAAATAAGACTGGCGCGCCCCACGGTGAAGTACTGGGCCTGATGAACTTCTTATCTAATAATTCTTGCAGCTGAACTTTCAACTCTTTCAATTCAGTCGGTGCCATTCTGTAAGGAGCTTTAGATACTGGCTGTGAACCCGGAATTACATCAATGGTGAACTCAATGTCCCTATCAATCAAATCCCCTGGCAGATCATCTGGAAAAACATCTGGGAATTCTCTGACTATAGGAATACTGTTCACATCAGTGTTGGCATTAGTAGGTACAGTCAATACAGAACATAGATACCCCTTACACCTCCTTCTAATCAGTTTAAAAGCTTTCATGGATGAAATCAGATATGGGAGAGGTACTACTCCAACTCCATTAAACACGAATTCAGGCAATCCAAGAGGACGGAAAACAACTTGTTTTGTTACACAGTCTATGGTAGCATGATATTTTGTTAACTAGTCCATTCCCCATATGACATCAAAATGGTCAATGTTCAATGGCAGTAAATCAATATATAAATGCGCATCTTCAACAATAATCTCATATGCAGGGTACATATAAGCACAAGTCATGGATCCCCCAACAGGTGAAGATACAGCTAACAGATAGTTCATAGGTTCCAGTGGTCTATTTAATTTTCGCGAAAAAGCATGCGACACATATGAATGTGTAGACCCCGAATCAATCAGAACATATGCATTTTGAGTGCAGATTGAAAGTATACCTGACACAACGGTCTCGGTATTCTGTACGTCTCCCAGTACGAGTGCGAACACTCGGCCTTGCCTCATAGGCTCCTTTCCAGTGGCTTTAGGGTTGGGTTTTGGTGCAGCAGTTAATGCTGCGGCGCTGGCTGCAGCTTTACTATTGCCCGAAAGAGTGGAAGGGCAATCTTTAACCATGTGGCCCACCTTGCCACACCTGTAACAAGCACCTGAAATTTTATAACAAACCCCTTTATGTTTCTTACCACATTTAGAACAGGGCGGTATGGAACTATTTCCTTGGCTGGAACTGATTGTTGACCCCGTATTTTGCTTTTTGTTCAAGGGGCTGTTCCGGCCTTTCTTAAATTTAAAATCCCGTCTCTTATCACGCCATTCAGTTGCTGGTACTTCAGTCTGTTTCAGTGCCTCGATGTTTGACTCAGCCATTATTGCTCGGTCAAGAGCATCCACATACTTAAGCAGTTTCAGAACATTTATTCTGTCAAGGATTTCAACATTAAGGCCGCCTTCAAACTTTCTGGCCTTTTTGTAGTCGGTATCCACCATGTGTGGTGCATAACGGGCAAGCTCTGTGAATTTAGATTCATACTCTGCTACGGACATAGTGCCTTGTTTCAGTTGTTCAAACTCAGTCACTTTTTGATCCCTGACACACTGTGGAAAGTATTTCTCAAAGAAGGCTCCCTTAAACTGAGCCCAAGTCATAACAGTGTCGGTGTCACGGACAAGCATCCACCACCTTCTGGCCTCTTCTTGTAAGGTGAAGGTAGCCAGTAGCACTTTGTGTGCTTCAGAACACGGAAAGACTTCAAATGATTTTTCGATTTCTAGCACCCATGCTTCGGCCTTCAATGGTTCAAGGCCTCCCTGAAATGATGGTGGTTTCATCTTACTGAACTTCTGTGTTAGAGCAATGATGTCATCATTCACATTCTGTTCCGGTTGTACCGGAGAAGGTGGGGGTTACTGGTTCTGTTGTTGTTGTTGTTGCCTTAAGGCTTCAGTCAACATTTCAACTGTTCTTTCTAATCTCACCATTCTGGCGTCAAATGATTCAGTTTCATCAGTAGTCCTTGCATTGTCCATTTCACTATATGCAACAACACAGTAGTAATAAACATAGGAAGTTGCATACTTTAAACATATTAACACATTAGCGCATATATTCCTGTCATGGCCACACACACTTTTCAATGCTCATGCAATGCCCTAATCACTTTCTAGAACATCCTATAGCTCATTTGGACACGTGTGTGCGGTATAACTCGTGGTTTGGAAACGCTCTGATACCACTCTGTCACGACCCAAACCCGCCCCTATGGGTTTAGCACCGTAACCGGCCAGTAATTCGTGATTACCGAAGGCCTGCTTAACAGTAATAACAGTAATACAGAGTACAGGGGCTGGCGGAAGCCAAAACAGTAAATAAAAGATGTCCAATGAGCTGTGACAGTCTGTATACAAAAAGACTTTTCATACATATCCACATAAACAGTACACATATACAATTATCCGGGACAAGGATCTAGTCCCTACTAGAACAGCACAGTACAGGTACAGTCAGTCTATATAGTGTTACAGAGCCAGATACAAAAAGGGAGAAATCTAAAACACCCCAAAAGCCCTAGCTTGAAGGACTTGGAGCCTCGCAGTGAGGCACGGTAGTTGGCTTGACAAAACGGGAGCTTAGCCTGATGCTCCTAGCAACGGTCTGGTGCCTGTACACCTACATACATATATGAGCAGTGAGCTAAAGCCTAGTGAATAACATATGCATAAAGAGGTTAAGAATGAATGTCCTTTCAGTATTTAAAACAGTCATTTAAACAGTATAACAATTATTCGATCATAGCAGTCATAAGTGGTACATCCAATAGCAAACAGTACAGTAGGTCTTAACAGACCGAACAGTCAGTTGATGGCCATCATATCAGTAAACAGTAGTGGTTCCAGACATGGGAACCGACAGAGATCTCTGTGTCAGTAGCAGTACAGGACAGTAACAGTAGGCTGCTATGGATGCCACGAATACAGTTCACAAATAGGACATCATCATTCAGTAACAGTATCATTTCAGAAAATAGTACAGTTCAATTGTTCAGAAGATAATCATTATTGAACATATCTTTACGACATTGTTACTCACAGAGTTCTGGGCTACAGATAAGCTAGAGCGTCCCCGGATGCCAACCCCAGTTACAGAGTGAACACACACTAAGCTACACAGTTGGGAAAATAATAACTTAATCCCTAATTTGCCTTGGTGTGGTTCTACATCCATATCCTTATTAAGATGCCTTAAACTGGGCCTAAGAATGCCTAGGATGGAAAGAGGATGCAAAAATGCACTTTTAAACACTTTACAAAATTTTCAGAAAATAGGGGTCACGCTCGAGCGTGGCTTTCTACGCTCGAGCAGACATGCAGACAAAGGTTCCCCGCTCGAGCGTCATTTCCCTCGCTCGAGCGGACTGCAAAACATGGCAAAAGTACTGGATGCATGATATTCACGCTCGACGGGCGCTCTACCCCCGCTCGAGCGTGTGACTCTGGTCCTCGCTCGAGCGTGCATTCCCTCGCTCGAGCAGACTGTAAACTCATGCAAAGTACTGGATACACGCATTTCCCGCTCGAGCGTCACTTTTCCCGCTCGAGCGTACTGCATGAATTCAGTATGTACGCTCGAGCGTGGAAGTTCCCGCTCGAGCGTGAGTCCAAAATCTGGAATTTTCAGATTTGAACCTCAAGCTCAAAACTCAATTTCAATGTACCAAAATCGATCCTCTTGGGCTAATTTTCTGGAAAACACTTCAAAACCTATAATATTACATGTTTCAAAGATCAATTTGAGAAATCAAAGCCCAAAGGTAGTTCAATTAAACTCATTTTCAAACAAAACTTCAAGGACAGAAATTAAATGTAACATGCATGTATTTAATCAACTTCAAGGCTTCAAATACTCCCTCCAAAGAGCCAATTCCTTCAAAAATTAAGATGAATTCATGGACTATAACCACAATGTGGACTTGCATGCAAGAATCTCATGGAAAACAACCTTAAACTTCATAATATGCACATGCATGCATGATTTCCTACTCAATTCAACATATTAAACTAATTCATGCCTTTAAACTCTAAGTTACCAAGAACCATGCAAGAACCAACTAGAATTCACAATTAAGAAGAGGTTTCTCCTACCTTAGGTCCTCAAGTACAAGTGTGGAAGCTCAATTATGCACTTATCCTTCAAATCTTCCAATTCTCTAAGCAATTTTCTAGATGAAGCCAAGTTTCTCTACCTCTCTCTCTCTCATTCGGTTTTGGGTCTAGAATGGTTGAGGAAATGTGATTGAATTAAAGCTCAATATGTTATATGGGGTGGCCCCCTAAGTGGAAAAATAGTGATTAAGGCCAACTCTTGTAATTTATCAATATTTAATCTAATTTAATCATACCAAATCACATTTCAATTAAACATGCCATAAAATCACATAATTTCTAATTAGCATGAAACACTAATCAATTTCAGATCCGGCCGCCGATAAGGCCTTCAATTTACAGTTTAAAGCATAAAACATGAATAGATAATTTAACAGTCAACAGATAGAATTGCATTCAAACTAGCACAATCAATTAATTAGTTTAGTAATTCAGTCAGTCAATTAACATGCTTAATCATAGATTAGCACTAATTAGTGGTGTTATCAGTAAACAGTCGTGAGGGTTGTTACACTATCATTATCTAGAAATGAAATTCGTAAGTGTTTATGTGATTATGTGCTTACGTGGAGTGAATTACAGCTGTCCATTGCATTAGGACGTGAGTGTTATAGTTTCGGCACATTTGTTAATGTGCTAACGTCTTGTTTACCTTTATTAGGATATCAGGGCAATGACGAGGACGTGGTAGATGTGATAGGCGTGTTAGGCAGGAGATGCTTATACCGGATGAGATTCCGGAACAGCAGGAGGGTGTTGGTCAGGCCAATGTGGCCGAGCCAGTAGGTCAGTAGGCTATGGGCGCCTTAGCCCGCGAGATAGCAGGAGCATTCAGGGAATCCATGGGCAGTCTCAGAGCTGAGAATCAAGCTCAGGTCCATGTTACAGATGCAGGGCCTTTTTTTCTGAAAATGGAGTTTTTCCGGTCTAACCCGGACGAGTTTGTGGGTGACCTAAAAGAGCCACTTAAGGCGGATGAATGGCTCGAACAGATAATGAAGACGTTCAAGATGCTTGGCATCGAGGACGGGGCTTTGAAGGTGACCTTGGCATCTTTCCAGTTGAAGGGAGATGCGGGTCAGTGGTGGAAATTCATGAGAGGTCGTGTAGGAGGGACTTGGGAGGCCTTTGTAGATGCTTTCCAGGAGAAGTTCCTGTCTCCAGCAGTCAAGGAGAGGTTGAGGGATCAGTTCTGACAGCTTAAGCAGCTGAGTTCATCAGTGGCTCAAGATGAGGGTTGGGGGTTCTATGACCCGGGATTATGGGCGCCTGGTGGATGCTGCGGCCCAAATGGAGATTATGATGCAGGAGGAGGAGGAGAGACAGAGGGGCTCCAAGAGGAGCCAAGATGGCCAGGGTGATGGCAGGAGACAGAGGGGTTCTAACTCTCAGCAGTCTCAGGGTGGTTTTGCTAGATCAACCTTTCTAGTGCCAAGTGCAGGCTCTGGGAGAGGCAGTCAGGGAGACATTACATGTTTCAAATGTGGTCAGCTGGGCCACAAGTCTCCAGCTTGCCCACAGAAGGGCGGAGGACAGAGAGCAGCTTCATCTTCGGCTCGACCTCAGAGCCAGAGTCAGGGCAGAGGCCAGCCGCTCTCTTGTTACCAGTGTGGTCAGGGGGGGCACCTGAAGAGGTTTTGCCCGCAGTTGAGTGGCACATTTGGTGCATCTGGTTTGAGGCAGACTCAGAGCCAACAGCCAGCTCAGTCAGTTCAGGCCTCGAGGGCCAATCAAGGGGCTTCATCGTCCCAGTCTACGTAGCAGTCTTATGCTCCTAGGGGCGAGCAGGTAGATCAGAGACCTTCTGGGCGCGTGTATGCTGTTACCGCGCAGGATCTTGTACCGGCTCCATCTGTTGTGAGAGGTACCTTTTTGTTTTGCAACTCGGTTGCTAATGTGTTGATTGATACGGGAGCATCCCATTCCTTTATATCTGCTGCATTTGTATCTGTTTTGGGGTTGGAGTTGGCACAGTTAGCATCTCCTATTTGTGTTGTATCACCTGTTGGGGGTGAATTGATTTTGAAACAAGGGTGTCGGGGTTGTGATATAGAGGTCACCGACCGCCGGCTTCCATTTCCTTTTGTAGTTATGCCTATGTCGGGTTTTGATGTTATTCTGGGAATGGACTGGCTGTCGTCATACCGGGTTGTTATTGATTGCTACCGCTAGAGGGTCACTGTATGTACCTTAAGCGGGGATTGTTTCCATTTCTTGGGGGATTGGGTTGGTAGTGTTTTGCCACCGGTGTATGATCCGCCAGGGCGGAGTGAGCTTAGTGGTCTTCTTGCTAGCTTCATGAATAGTGAGTGTGATGAGACCCAGACTGTATTGCCAAGAGTGGTTTGCGAGTACTCGGATGTCTTTCTCGAGGATCTTGTTAGTTTGCCACCCCATCGAGAGATTGAATTCTTCATCGATCTAGCGCCCGGCACGGCGCCGATTTCTATGGCACCCTACTATTTTACCCCAGCAGAGTTGAGTGAGTTGAAGACTCAGCTCCAGGAGTTGTTAGATAAGGGCTTTATTCGCCCTAGTGTTTCGCCGTGGGGAGCACCGGCCCTCTTTGCTAAAAAGAAAGATGGTGCCTTGAGACTTTGTATCGATTACCAGAAATTGAATCGGGCTACGGTTAAGAATAAGTACCCTATGCCTCGTATTGATGATTTGTTTGACCAATTGAAGGGTTCCCGTTGTTTCTCTAAGATAGACTTGAGATCGGGTTACCACCAGTTGAGGGTCAGGGAGGAGGATATCCCGAAGACGGCATTCCGTACGCGGTATGCCCACTATGAGTTTCTGGTGATGCCTTTTGGGCTCACCAATGCACCGACTGTGTTTATGGACTTGATGAACCGGATATTCCGGGAATTCCTAGATCGCTTTGTGGTCGTCTTCGTGGACGACATTCTAATTTATTCACCTTCTGAGGAGGAGTACGAGGAACACATGAGAGTGGTGCTTGAGTTGCTTAGAGCCCATAAGCTGTATGCTAAGTTTGGGAAGTGTGAGTTCTGGCTAGGAGAAGTCAAGTTCTTAGGCCATGTAATCTCCGGAGAAGGGGTGTCTGTTGATACATCCAAGATAGAAGCAGTGCAGGATTGGGCACAGCCTAAGAGTGTTTTTGAGATCTGTAGTTTTCTGGGATTAGCTAGGTATTACTGCCGGTTTGTGAAGGATTTCTCCAGGCTAGCTTCGCCGATGACTAGATTGACACGGAAAGGGGTCAAATTTGTGTGGAGTGAGACTTGTGAAAAGTCGTTCCAAGAGTTGAAAGTTAGACTTACCACCGCTCTTGTGTTGATTATTCTGGAGAGAGGTTTGGGTTATGCTGTTTATTGTGATGCCTCACGAGAGGGTTTGGGTTGTGTGTGGATGCAGGAGGGGAAAGTGGTTGCCTATGGCTCACGTCAGTTGAAAATACACGAGAAGAATTACCCTACACATGACCTAGAGTTAGCAGCTGTGATTTTTGCCTTGAAGATTTGGAGGCACTACCTTTATGGTGAGAGGTTCGAGGTGTTCTCGGACCATAAGAGTCTGAAATATCTGTTTACACAGAAAGACTTGAACTTGAGGCAGAGGAGGTGGATGGAGTTTATTGAGGATTACGACTTCGAGTTGCATTATCATCCGGGAAAGGCCAATGTTGTGGCCGATGCCCTTAGCAGGAAATCCGTTAGTGATGTAGCTAGTATAGCTATCCGGGAATGGGAGATGTTGGGTGCACTTGGCGAGTTTGACTTGTCTTTGGGCGAATCCGTTGAGGCAGCGGCCTTGTTTTCTGTTGTTGCGCAGCCTACACTTGTGAGTTGAGTATTAGAGGCACAGAGAGGTGACCTTGAGGTAGAATCCCTTCGGGAGAAAATCTCCAGTGGGAAGGTTGAAAAGGGTTTGACTGTGTATCCTGACCTGAGTGTGAGATACCGAGACCGTCTGTTTGTACCGGAGTCTTGCCGAGAGGAAGTACTCCGAGAGTTTCACCATTCACGCCTTGCGGTGCACCCGGGAGGCACTAAGATGTATCGTGATTTGGGGCTCCAGTTTTGGTGGAGGGGTATGAAGAGAGATGTGGCAGTTTTTGTGTCTAAATGCCTTACTTGTCAGCAAGTGAAGGTCGAACATCAGAGACCAGCGGGTTTGTTACAACCCTTGCCTATTACCGAGTGGAAGTGGGAGAACGTCACTATGGGTTCAATTTGAAACCCTAGAATTGGGTTAGAGCTAGGGCTAGGGCTAGGGCTAGTGTTCTATAGCGATCTCGGTCTTTCCCCATTTGGTTGTTGTATTCCGGACTTAGGTTCCGTGGAGTTGATGTTGTATATATCTTGTTTCTATCCTTCAATACTTTGTATTTGAGTTATAGGATGTTTTGGGCAGGTTGTTACAGGTTGGTAGTGAATTTGAACCAAGTGTTGCTGCCCAGAATTTTGGTCCTTCACTCGAGCGAGACTTTTGTCGCTCGAGCGAGCTCCATGTTTTAGATCCTTCGCTCGAGCGAGAGTTGAGCTTTGTATCTTGTGGCTCGAGCGAGAAGTCCTTCGCTCGAGCTTGCTTCTGCGTCCTGTACTGGACCTGAAGGGTGCAGTTCTTCGCTCGAGTGAGATTTCCTTCGCTCAAGCGAGCGAGGTCTATGTTTTGGATTTTTTCGCTCGAGCGAGCATTCTGTCACTCGAGCATGCTTCTGGGTTGTAGACCTGAAGCTTCTGATTGTTGGCTCGAGCGAGGTTTTCTACGTTCGAGCGAGGATTCTTTGTGTCTGGTCGCTCGAGCAACCAATCCTTCGCTGGAGCGAGCCTGTGTTATATCAAATCGTAGCAGCGGGTTAAACATCACTTTTTCATCTCTCTTTTTCTATCAAACCCTAGAACCGACTCTCCCTCTCTCTCTACATATCTTCTCTCTAGGGATTGACCTACTTAGAGTGTGTTTCTACCCTAGGCTCTTTGTAAGAAAGGTAGAGGGTTGTGTGGGCTACACTTTAATTTGAAAATTTGTGAGTTTGGAGCACTTTGGATTTTCATCATCTTCTCCATTTGAGCTCTTCATTTCGAGGTAGGGATACCCTACTCCATCTTATGAGCTTTGTCTTTGATTTTGGTCATTTTGATTAGTTGGTGATGTTTGGTAATTTTGGGAAAAGTTAGGGTTTAATTTGTAATTTAACAAAAGCGGGTTTTTCATATATTAAACTCCATGTGTTTGTAAGATTTGAAAAATGGCATTATTAGTGTCAAATTGAGGAAATTGAACCTTAGGGTTGATTTTTGATAAAGGATGGAAATGCCCTAATTATGGAAATAAATTAATTAGTATAATTAATTTGGAAAAATATGAAATTGAGTTGACATCCATGAAATTGGGAAATTATGGGATTGAATGGTGTAGTTGGATTAATTTGTCACTCACCGATGAAATTGTTGATATTGTATTAGTTTAATACATTTATTTTTTGTTTAGAAATAACTGCTTTGGGCTATCGGTGGAGGATAGTCTTGATTGTTGTAGACACTGTATGTTGATTAGGGAAAACTGAAACTAATCACAGTGAATATGTCATTGAATATGACGGTTGAATTAATACAGCAAATACGTGTATTGATTGATTATTGTGTATGACAAGTGTTAAATACATTGTATATGCATATGGTTTGGGAGGAGATAGGGGATGTACTCCATGGTGTGAGGGAGGATAGGGGATGGACTCTCAAACTTGTTTGGGAGGAGACAGGGGATGAACTCCATGGATACAGCAATTATGTGTATCACTTGTGTGGTAGCCGAATAATTGGCGAAGATAGAGGAGGTATATATCAGAAGATTGACGCTAGCCGGCAGATATCTCGCGAGGATAAGGGGCCGAATAGGATAAATAGGCCGAATAGGGGAGGATCCCTGGAGCCGAATATTGGAAAAGATAATGATTGAAAAAGTAGGCCCTGGCCCCGAGGATCAGAAGAAACGAGTATAAATATAATGGCAATGAACTAGGAGAGGTATGTAAGAATCACTTCTAAAAACTTAGTGAACAAGCTTTCTTGAGTACAGGAACTAACTTGTCCGTCGGAGTGCTAATTCCGGCACCCCCGTCCGGAGTATTTGTATCTTTGCAGGTGACTAGCTGAGGATCATTGGCGTCTTCCAGGATCTGAGGAGTATTTCCAAACCATTTCCCCACAACTGGCGCCGTCTGTGGGAATACTCAAAAACATCCATGGAAGGCGTGACCGAAGATCCTCCGATAGCCACCGATGAGATCACACAGCAAGACGACATCACCCCAGCTAATATGCTCGGAAAAGAAACTATCGCGGCACGACGCGTCTTGAACTTTGATTCGCCAACAACTTCAGCACAAGAAACAATGCAGGCTATCATGGAACAAGCAAAGCAGAACGAACAAAGGCTTGAGAACATGATCGCTGAGAACGAACGACTCCGTCAAGAGTTGGCCCTGGAGGTAGCAAAATCTAGAGAGGCCATGGGCCAGGAACCAGAGCGACCTTCGAGGGCAGACGGGCAAAGACCTCGGGCTCGACCAAAGGATACCGATAGCAACTCCAACTCATTATCCACGGACCTCGACGCAAGGGGACGATCCGAAACCTCCAGCTCCTCCGACAAGGACCTGCGAACAAGGATCAAGCGCAGGAGAAGCAGCTCAAACGAGGAAGACCAGCACGATCCTTTTGTGCGACGGATCGCAAGGGCGTCCCTGCCCAAGAAATTCAAAGCTCCGTCATTCACTCTTTACGACGGAAAATCAGACCCCACTGATCATATCCGTCATTACAAACAGGCCATGACGCTTCACGCAGACAATGAAGCTCTCATGTGCCGAATATTCCCTAGCAGCCTAGGTCCACTAGCCGTCAGGTGGTATTACAAGTTGGAGCCAGCTTCGATTAAAAGCTTCCGCCAACTGCAGAAATCCTTTAGGGCCAGGTTCATCACCAACGAGGTACAACCGAAACAGGCCGACTCCCTCTGGGCTATGCAGATCCAGTCGGGAGAGACGCTCAGAGCGTACTCGGCACGATATTGGGAGTGCTTCAACCTTGTTGACGACGCTTGCAACGACTCCATGGCCATCACCGCCTTCAAAATGGGCTTACATCCTGACAGTGCTCTGCGCAGTTCCCTAACCAGAAGGCCCCCCAAAACAGTCTGGGCGCTGATGAAGAAAGTTGAAGAATATTGTAAAGTCGAAGATGATGCCCTGAGGATAAAAGCCGGACAAATCTCCAGCAAAACGGCCCTCCCCGAAATTGCTCGACCAATAAGCTCCGTGCCGCCACCAAGCCTTGAGCCCCGGCAACGAACCAAGGGAGACAAAAGGCGGGAATCCCGCCGATCAAGCGATCAGTGCTCCCACCGAATGAACGAACAACTACAAGTCGACAGCAGACGCCCAAGGCGAACCGACAAGAAGTATACGGAGTTGACAGAGCCGATCGCGGCCATAATGACCAAAGTCCAGCACCTTCCATTTTTCAAGTGGCCGTCGAATATGGTGGGACCTCCCGACACACAGAGGAGGGACAGACGATGTGAATACCACAAAGATCACGGCCACAAAACCGAGAGCTGTTATGCGCTAAAGGATCATCTGGAGGAACTGGTGCAAGATGGTCGACTGCAGCAATACGTGAGCAAGGGAAGGCCAACCAAAGCATTAGCCTTGAGACAGGATTCACCGCCGCTTGGTGTGATCCACATAATCTACGGTCTGCCGGCACCCCTGACCGTGCATACGATTCAATCGCACCCAGCTCCCCAAACACGTAACATGTCAACCGGCAGGCCCAGAGAAGCCCCGACAATTAAGTTCAATGACGCCGACCTCGTCGGAGCAGCGGCCAGCCACGTCGATCCTTTGGTCGTCAAATTACGCATACGTCGGTTCAGCGTTGAACGCATTCTCATAGACCCAGGAAGCACTTCGGAAATCTTGTATTACAAAACTTTTGTTGAACTCGGCCTCAACGAGTCGGACCTATCACCGTCGTTTCAGCCACTGTTCGGCTTCAACACAAATCCAGAATACCCGTTGGGGAGGGTCGTGTTACCTGTTCGAGCGGGCTCAAAAACGGTTGACGTGGAATTCTTGGTTGTGAAGCTTCCATCGCCGTATAATGTCATCATGGGGCGCCCCTGGTTGCATGTCATGAAGGCTGTCCCAAGCACCTACCATCAGCTTATGCGCTTCCCGACAGACCGTGGCATTGAAGAGATCCGTGGCTCACCGCAATCCGCGCGAACGTAAACTTTATGAAGATCCATTTATGAACCCGACTTGTGGGATCTGATGCTTGTACTGGTACCACGTTTTAATCAAAATCGATTTTCTTTGGCAAACTCTCCCTCAAGCCTCTTGGGCCGAATAAGCCTCCAGATTCGGAGCGCCCTTCGTGGATGTCACGATTGGCCAGAATAAGTCTCCGGATTCAGAGCGCCTTTTGGTGCACGACACCTTAGGGCCGAATCAGCCTCCGGATTCGGAGCGCCCTTTGGTGCACGACACCTTAGGGCCGAATAAGCCTCCGGATTCGGAGCGCCCTTCGTGGATGTCACGATTAGCCAAAATCAGTCTCCGGATTCGGAGCGCCCTTTGGTGCACGACACCTTAGGGCCGAATAAGCCTCCGGATTCGGAGCGCCCTTCGTAGATGTCACGATTGGCCAGAATAAGTCTCCGGATTCGAAGCGCCCTTTGGTGCACGACACCTTAGGGCCGAATAAGCCTCCGGATTCGGAGCGCCCTTCGTGGAGGTCACGATTGGCCAGAATAAGTCTCCGGATTCGGAGCGCCCTTTGGTGCACGACACCTTAGGGCCGAATAAGTCTCCGGATTCGGAGCGCCCTTTGGTGCACGACACCTTAGGGCCGAATAAGCCTCCGGATTCGGAGCGCCCTTCGTGGAGGTCACGATTGGCCAGAATAAGTCTCCGGATTCGGAGCGCCCTTTGGTGCACGACTCCTTAGGGCCGAATAAGTCTTCGGATTCGGAGCGCCCTTTGGTGCACGACACCTTAGGGCTGAATAAGTCTCCGGATTCGGAGCCTGCTTTAATCAAGTAATTAAGCCGAAATCACTAATATGGTTCGCCGGACAAGGTGTGCCTTAGCCGGCCCACGAGTACGACCCATTCCGGTTAAACTCGCATCCCGCCTAAGGCAAGGGCCGATCCCTGAATATAGGAAAAATATTTAAGCTACACAAAAGCTTATAGCAAACTTTCCGATAGCGAACTAATAGCAAACCATTAAACCATACAAAATGACGTGCTTAACCATTAAAAGTTGGGATCAGGAACATTCATCCAGCACGGCTAAACAAAAGATTTTCAGAGTAAGACTCAACTATATGAAATAACACTTTTTATTGATTAAAAAGTTGTTACATAGACGCAATCCGCATTCGAACATTACAATATCTATCTCTTCTAAGACAAATCAACCGATCGATCCAACTCTTGTCAGTTGAACAACCATCGCGACTCAAAACGCATTGATCTAACCGCGCCCGAATCGGCATATCGCCGGGCCTCTGACACCATCGACAATGTCAAGGCCAAGATCCAAGACAAGGGAGGCTAGGGGCAGCGGTCCTTGTGTCTCCTTTCGGGGCGATCCGCTTCAACGACTTGGAGGCTGACGCGTTTCCAGTTTCTCTTTTCAGCGGTCCACCTCCTACACCGGAGAATCCTCCGCCGCAAACCATCTGAGCGCCAAGTTCGGCCGGAATTTGAGCTCTTACAACTATCATCACCATTTGATGGTGAGAACTCTTGAGCTTCCCACGCAATAGATGCTCGTGAGCCAAACATGTTTGATTGCATAAGGCGCCTGCCGCTTTTATTCTCAGCAATGGCCCCGATCTCGAGGCCCAAATCCCGAAGTGATTTTATCAACACTAAACCCCACGAGACAGGCGTCGGTCAACATTCTCCATGACCTAGTTAACCCAACGGTTGGCTAAAACGCGCACAGGCTGTGCAAGGGCAAAAATTATCTATCCCAATCGGCTAGACATCCGGCATTCGAGCTAAGTCTAAAAATGCAAAAATGCCGCAACCCCGCCGGCCCCTGGCTCACAGCTTCTTCAAATTTCAACAACACACGCCGCAATGGCTTATTCAAAAGTAAACGGCCATTACATGTAGGCCGATCACGCCAACGAATCGGCACATCGATTTAACATGCTGATACGTCTATCCAAACATCTATGCAATAAAATTAAACACGGACACGCCGAATGCGGGAAACAATTTGATATTTTCAATAAAGTGTCTTTTATTCAAAAAAAAAAAAAAAACCAAGAAATTACATAACTGCGAACGCGACCAGCGTTCGAATCTTACAATAATTAAAGTCATACGACGTCGCCCTCATCCTCACTCTTCTCAACCTCGAAAGCAGAAAACGGAAAGTCCTTACTGTGGTAGAGAGGTGACGCCGAATCGATTCCCGACAAGCGAAGAGATTCGACGACTTGAGATGCCTTGATCCAACCATGCCTAAACCCACGATTTTCACATCGGCAAACTTCTTCGGCAAGCTTCTCCTTGGTCTTTTTGATTCCAACCAAGCGCCCTTCGTGAAAACCTCTTTCATAAGACCTACCCTTTGCGGATTCCAATGCGAACATGCTCGCCGTTTCACGATCGGCAAGGGCAGCGCTTATAAGCCGACTGGTAACCCTCTCTTCCACGATCGGATTCACCGGCCCTGCTGGTTGTACCTGATCCGCTTTGATCTTTCTTAACTCACGTTCGGCCGCCTCCAGGCGAGCCTCCAAACTGCGAATATGCTCTTCCTTTTTCTCCATCTCTTGGCGGGCGGCGCGCAAACGCATGTCGACTTCATAAGCCGTATAGAGCCCTTTCACCACCCCATGAATGCCGTCGCGAAACACTTCGTAGTCCTGATGACCAACCATTGACTGCTAAACTTCCGGAGGAAATATTTGTCGAGCAAACTCGATCGCCACGTCTGGATCTCTCACGATCGAGTCCGCTTCCGTCATGGGCCTATTCTTCACAAATACTGCAAAACTTAACGGGCACGGATTCGCGTCTGATCTCCTTTCGACTTGGGCGTGTGGTGATCTCCCCTGGGACTGCCTATCCCGTTTGGGCGACCTACTACGACGTCGAGGAGATTGACGCCTCTCTCGACCCATAGAACTCTTACTCCCAGCACGGTGTTCACTCCGGTGTTCACCACGGTGTTACCTTCGATTCATATCACCGCCAATCTCAGTTAATGTCTTGGCTTCCCCTTTGCTGTTAAAGAAGAGCTTGTTCGACATTCGCACAATAGATTTTCTCTCAGGAGTTTGAAACAGATACCTACCAGACTCTTAAGAGCTGTACCTCTGATCATTTAACACTCCCAGAGGCAGCACGATCGAGGCAAGTTCATTAATCGCGAAACCCAATCGCCTAACGCCGACTAAGTTGACAGCAGGACAATCTATTCGGCTCAAGTACCCTAGCCGGCTCACAAATTGATTCGGAGCCAGAGTTCTTATCATGAACCCCCTAGGGCGAGGGCAGATTCATCAACCTAAGGGTCCAAAATCAGTAGGCAGTGAAATTGCAAATGGTGATTTTGATGGGATATGTTCAGCCTAAGTGCGTAGTACCCCAGCCGGCTCACGAGTTGATTAGGGTAAGAGCAGATTCATCAATCTATTCGGCTCAAGTACCCCAGCCGGCTCACGAATCGATTCGGAGCCAGAGTTCTTATCATGAACCCCCTGGGGCAAGGGCAGATTCATCAACCTAAGGGTCCAAAATCAGTAGGCACTGAAATTGCAAATGGTGATTTTGATGGGATATGTTCAGCCTAAATGCGTAGTACCCCAGCCGGCTCACGAGTTGATTAGGGCAAGAGCAGATTCATCAATCTATTCGGCTCAAGTACCCCAGCCGGCTCACGAATCGATTCGGAGCCAGAGTTCTTATCATGAACCCCCTGGGGCAAGGGCAGATTCATCAATCTAAGGGTCCAAGATCAGTAGGCAGTGAAATTGCAAATGGTGATTTTGATGGGATATGTTCAGCCTAAGTGCGTAGTACCCCAGCCGGCTCACGAGTTGATTAGGGCAAGAGCAGATTCATCAATCTATTCGGCTCAAGTACCCCAGCCGGCTCACGAATCGATTCGGAGCCAGAGTTCTTATCATGAACCCCTTGGGGCAAGGGCAGATTCATCAATCTAAGGGTCCAAGATCAGTAGGCAGTGAAATTGCAAATGGTGATTTTGATGGGATATGTATTGAGTCTGCAGGAACCCAAATATTGACCAATCTTTTCCTCTCTACCTCCAGTGGTGAGCGATAAAACAAAAAAAACAAAAGAACTGTTGATGAAAACTTCAGATTCAAGTAAGGAACAAACTAAAGTTTGGACACACGATATTGTATGTACGGTTTGTTTAGAAGAGTTCTAGATAAAATCATTTGTGCCACAGTAAAATCATCCGGCTCACGAGCTGGCTGGCAAGAGCAGATTTATCAATCTATTCGGACCAAGTACCCCAGCCGGCTCACAAATTGATTCAGCTAGAATTCTTTTCATGAACCCCCTGAGGCAAGGGCAAACTCACAAATCAGGGTTTCCCCACAGTATATGCAATCCCATTTTACCAAATGCATTGACAAACACAGAACTCTTTCATTAAAATTAAACCACAGAACTCTTTCATACAAAGTGTGTGGTGGTAGCAAAAATTACAAGGAAAAGTGTGTGGTGGTAGCAACAATTACAAGGAAATTTTCATTAATAAATTGCGCGCAGATGCTAACCATTTTATACATGAAAACTACCCTGAACCACAAAGCACTATCCAAAAGAAGAAAAACAAAAATAAAAAGACGCCTGCTCAGTAAACGGCTCCCAGATCACTCGTCGGTATCGGATTCAAGTGGCTCAACATCCACCTGCTCATAAGGAATTGGCAAATCCAATGTAACCTCAGCGGCAGCAAGGGCTTTCAGCCATCCATGTTTGAACCCGCGATTCTCAAATTTGGACACCTCTTCAACATATTCCGTCAGAGCGGCGCCTCTTCCTGCCTCAAAGGCCTCCGATTCGGCTTTCTCGCGGGCCGCCTTAAGCTCCTCTAACTGAGCTTCCGCTTCAGCAAGTGCTTTCTTGGAAAGTTTGAGCGACTCCTCGCTCGCATTTGCCCTACCCTCAGCATCAACACGAAGCTGTTCGGTGACACGAACCCTCTCTTTCTCCGCTTCGGCTCGCGCACTCTCCATTTCAGCTCTCATAATTTCGAACTCAGCCCTACTTTTCTGACCCTGCACCTCTGTTTGCAAATGGTCAATTCTCCCGAGAGCATCACGCAGGCGGCGACCCAAGTCGGCGATCCTTCCAATCGTCTGCAAAACAATTCGGTATGATCAGACGCCTTTAACAAACAAGAGCGAAATAAAGGTGACCTACCAGGAGTGCCGATTGAGCAGTTAGGGCAACGGCCATAATATCAGGCACAGCACCGTAAGCTTTGTTGTCAGCCGGTAGAGAAACTGAAGCCGCCAGGCTCAGAGCCACGGCTGGATCCTCAATGGCCGAAGCATCGGATAAAATCGGCACATCCCTGATCTTTGGCTGATTAATAAACGGAGCGACCACGTCCGATTCTTCAAGCCGAGGCCGTTTGCTACCAGGGCCAACTTCTGAACTCACTTCTCCCCCGGCACCACGCTTTTGGCCTTGCTCCGGAATCAGCCGTTCCCCATCGGCCTGTTCTCCGCCATCTTTTCCCGTGTCGGACACAGCAACCTCAACCGTCCCCTCAGAAACGGGTACGAAGGGCTTGATCAAGCTGGGATCTGATTCGGCGCATTCAGCCTTCTTTTGGGCGGCTATCCGCTCGGCATTTCTTCTACGCGCCATCTGCGTTAGGCTTTCCTTCGCCATACCCTCAAAAAAATCGCCGGGTAGATCCCCCAAATTCGCAAAAATATCCCCAGAAGAGAAATCTGCTCATCCTGAGGCGGATGGCTCGGCGGCCTCAAATGCCGAGCGTACGGCCTCGCCCTCTACAAGCCCCTCAGTGAACTCCCCAACCGGATCGGCAATCACCTCTACAACCGGTTCGGCGTCTTCCCCCGAATCAGAAGCTACGAGACCGATCTGCCTAAGGTTTTTTAAGCTGGGGAAGATAAGGGCCGAGAGCTGTTGATTGCCGGATGGAATCGGAATATTGTCTGCAGTCGAGAAAGTAGTGTAAGTGGGTTCGTACCGAAGGAGAATATGGGCGGCTCTCCCTTGCTTTTGTACGTTTGGGCGGCCGAAATATGTGAGTGCAGTCTTGATTTCCCCAAGAACTACGTCGTCAACCGAAGTCAGAATTTTCTTCAACCTATTACCTGCAGAAGATAAAAAGTAATTTAGGGAAAAGAGCCGAATAAGAAATAGACCAACAAACATAAAACATTGTGTGGCAACCTGGGTCACCCTTATGTCTGGGAATAGGGTCCAGGCGATCCTCCCCTTCAGCGAACTCCCAATTACCTCGGACGTTGACCATCACGTCGTCAACTCGCTTACCGGAACTGGCAAGCATAGTCACCAAGTGATGGTCAGTATCTTTGGCCCTGAGAAAACATTGCCCCAGCCGACCGGAGGATTTGGCTAAGGCGTAACAATGCCGAATGGCCGGAATCCCAAGGTTAATTCTAAGGCGTCGATTCAACTCTACAACCCCCATGATGATTCGAAAGAAATTTACATTGGGTTGAGAAGGAATCAAACCCCAATAGCGGAGAACGGCCCTAAGAAGTGGGTGTAGGGGGAAACGAACCCCGCCCTCCGATATGGATAAAAGGGGGAATACGATCGTGTTTTGATCTTCCCTCTCCATGTCGAGAGCGTTGTCCGTTACAAGGGATAAATGGACGTCGTCAGGAATAGAAAAATGTTGCCGGAAACCGGAAATACGATCAGAAAGGAGGTCTTTCAAATGTTTGGCCATCTTAGCAAAGAACTAAATATTCGCTGAAGCTAAAATAGCAAACAGAAAATAGGATTACGAAAAAGGGAGAAGGAGACTTACGAAGAGCAGATGAGACAAGGGAAGACGGGAAGAAGTTGCAGAAAACGCGAGTCACGGAGGGATATGCACTGGCGATCCAAAAGTCTCAGAAAATCGACGAAATGCGAATTCGAAAGGACCAAAGTTTCAAATCGCAATAAATGCTGAGATACACATGAATAGAGTGGGAAAGCGTAATGATAAGTAAAAAGGCGTGCGCTTCCTGACATATTGGGGCACGCGAAGCCGCCTGACGCTAAACTTCTCAAATTTTGAACCAAACACGCCGATCAACTGCCGTCAATAGGGAGTTCGGAGGGCAATTGTGGTAGCCGAATAATTGGCGAAGATAGAGGAGGTATATATCAGAAGATTGACGCTAGCTGGCAGATATCTCGCGAGGATAAGGGGGCGAATAGGATAAATAGGCCGAATAGGGGAGGATCCCTGGAGCCGAATATTGGAAAAGATAATGATTGAAAAAGTAGGCCCTGGCCCCGAGGATCAGAAGAAACGAGTATAAATATAATGGCAATGAACTAGGAGAGGTATGTAAGAATCACTTCTAAAAACTTAGTGAACAAGCTTTCTTGAGTACAGGAACTAACTTGTCCGTCGGAGTGCTAATTCCGGCACCCCCGTTCGGAGTATTTTTATCTTTGCAGGTGACTAGCTGAGGATCATTGGCGTCTTCCAGGATCTGAGGAGTATTTCCAAACCATTTCCCCACAACTTGAAATGTTAATACAGCAAATGTGTGTATTAAATTGAGATATTGGAAGTGCTTGTAATATGAGTTGTAGACTCATTTGAATTGTGAATAAAGGAAATGTTTAATAAGGAATGTATTCCTATTAATTGTTTGGCCAAGTTCTGAGCCATGTTTATGAAATGATTTGAATAAGTAAAGGAAAGTGGAACGTAACATGGACATAAATGTCACGGAACTGTGCTGTGATATAACCGGTTTATAAGTGTTAACCATCTATCAAATGCTATTATTTTAGTCATTGTTTATATTTGGTTTAGTATATCTCTACTGGGTTTTGGCTCACCCTATATGGGACATCATTTTCAGGTCCAGGTGATATGCCACCTCCAAGGACATAGTTTGGGAGGTTCTGAGAGTTGAAGGCTTCTTTCGTTGTTTTGGTTATTTTGATATTACATGTAAATTCAAATCAGGGGCTTAATATGTATTTGAGTTAGTACTCAACTTTTTGTACCCAAGTGTTGGCTTGGAAAGTTGTAAGCCCGTAGGGCATTTACTTTTATTGTTAACATGTAATATCTTTTGTAAGAATACTCTGATGAATGGAAGAATGTTTTATTCTCTTATATCAAAGCATGTCTAAATTGTTGGGTTTTATGTATTATTTTGAGGGCGTTACACGTTCAATCTGTAAATTCAAAACCACAATTTCAATTCACAAACCCTAATACAGATCTAGATTAGTAGTTTTAAAGGCTAAAAGTGCAAAAATAAATAAATAAAAGAAAAGAAAAGAAAAGAAGAAGGAAAAGTCTAGAAAATCGACATGTATCTTGCATATGTTATCTCAAATTTTGATTCTATTCAGATTTTAATTTGATTATTATGTGTTAGTTAATCCAAGATTTTTGTAGATAGGAGTTAATATTTTTTTTTAAAATTAATTTGTATATATTTTTTTAATATCCTTCTCAATTAATATTATGGTAAATCTATTTAATTTTTCTTCTAACATAGTTGTTCTCAATAATAATTTTAACAATTTTAATTTTGAAAAATTCATTTCAACAAGAGCAACTGTTAAAATATTGTCAAAATATATTATAAGCGATGCAAACATTATAAGCTTCTATTTGAAGTCATAAGTCCCAATATATTTTGAATGCTTTTGCATAATTGGGTGCTGTATATCTGTTGGGCTTGCGTTTAATATTTTAGGATAAAAATTCTCTTCAAAATAGACAAAAGGATTAAAACATATATTAATTTTAATAAAATACATTAAATTCAATGCAAATCGCATTTCTTGATCCCTATGGGTGCTTTTTAGCAACAGTCATATTTAAATATGGATTGAGTTTTTTTTAAATTCAAATATAAACTTGAGAAAATTTGAGTGGATATCATTTCAATAATCTAAACTATTCTTTAGCTCTAAAACTTTTCGTATATATAATTCATGAAAAAAATTAAGTCAATATGATGATTGTAATTTTTCATTTCATTGTATTTATCTTTAAAAAATGGATGTTCTATTTTTAAAAATATAATTGTAGTCCATTTTTTCGGTAACAAATACAATAAAAGAAAAATAATATGATTATCAGATCAACCTAATTTTATCCATGAATGATATACAGTGAGGGTCCTCCAAAATAAAATGCTTGAATTATCAAAATAAAACACGTGATGGGTCTCACCACCTCCTCAAGTTCTCTCAAGTTAAGTGAAATTGAGAAAAGCTCACCCCTTATATATAAGGTAATCATGTTCACATTCTATTTTTAGTGAAAGGTTATTTAGTGGTCTTCAAGTAATGTTTCATACCATTAAACATGTATAACAAGCTACGGTATAGAATGATATAGTGAACATTTTTTTTTTGCCAAATTTTTTTGGGTTAAATGTATGTTATATGAATTCACAAAACCCTAGCCCTAATTTGTAGATTCAAATTCAATTCAAAACCCTAGAATTGGGTTAGGCTAGTATGATATTAAATGAATTTATATCTTTATCATGATTTTTCTCAGTTGGTAGAGAGTAGCCTTTGAAGTTTTTCAATCTTTAGCCAACAATATGGGGTTTTGGTTAATACATTTTTAATTTTGTTTGAATTTAAAATGGAAAAATACTATAAGTAAAATAAAAGAGGAATTAAAGTAAAATTTAGAATCAATTATAAAGACCATCAGTGTAATATATTCATTATATCATTGGTCTTTGTAATTTGTTTTAAATATTATTTTTATTTTTCTAATTTTGTACTTAATTTTTTCTATTTCAATTGTTAACAACATTTGATGGAGGGACCATCTCATAACAAATTTTCAAATGTAAAGACCAAAATGTTCGAATTAAAATTACGATAACTGAAATGACACTTCACTTAAATTACAGAGACCAATGATTTAATTTACAATTTAATTAAAAAAAAATTCTCTCTTTTGTAAGAGATAATTGGACAAGTATTCTAACATGAATAATGCAGAGTAGTACTCTAAAAACACTAAATAATGGAAAATTTAAAATAAAAAACAAATCGTTTAGATTATTATAATGAAACTCGTAATGTACTCTATGTGTTCAAACAATACTCTTCAATACATATCGAGGAGTAAATTTTTTATTATTTTTGTGAAGATTTGTCTGACAATCATAAAAAATAAAAATAAATAAAAAATAAAATTTAATTTGCCAACCGGTAGCCTTGGATCTTCCGTGGAATGAAGATAGGGAAACTGGTAATGTTTAGTGGATAAAATTAACTTAAATTGGTAGTTTTTGTATTTTGTCTCATATATTATTTTGATTCATACATTTTTAATTGATTTGATTTAAAATTTTATATTAATTTGATTCAATTAATAACATCAATTAGTGTTTTTGAAGTAAAATCGTTAATCACATGATTGAGATTGACTCACTTACTTAAGAAAGTGACAAATATCATTTTGGGTTTATCCATAATTTTATTTGCAATAAAAAAGTTTAATTTATCTGTGTCCTAACCCAGGTTTTAGGACATGGATTCTGTCTAAATCGGCCTATCTACACAAAATTTGAATTCACAAACAAACACAAAGATTGGTGTAACTCATAATTAATCAAAATTTGAATTCACAAACAAACACAAATGCATATAATAACCAAAATTTGAATTCACAAAACCCTAGCCCTAATTTGTGAAATCAAATTTAATTCAAAACCCTAGAATTGGGTTAGGGCTAGGGCTAGGGCTAGGGCTAGGGCTAGGGTTCAATCTGTGAATTCAAAACCACAATTTCAATTCACATAACTCTATTGGTATTAAAATGGTATCAATTCTAGGGCATCAATTTAAAATGGTATTAAAATGGTATCAATTTAAAATGGTATCAATTCACAAAACCCTATTTCAATTCACAGAACCCACATTGGTATCAATTTGTATTCACAAAACGATTTGAATTCACAAAACTATTCTTGAATTCACAAAACCCCCAATTTGAATTCACAAACTATTCTATGTACCCACATTTACATTTTCACAAACAAAATCAACATAAAAAAATTCAAACTGAGAGAGAGAGAGAGAGAGTGCACATACCAGCAAAAGAGAGCAGAGAGCAACCCACGAAAAAAGAGAGGGAGTAGAGATCAACAGAGAGAGGGAGAATTGGTTCGGGCTGTGAGGGGAAAAAAGATAAGAGTATAAAAAGCGTGGTTGCAAATGAGGGGGGTAAGCCATTTTATATGGCTTTTAAAAGTGTGGTTACGAACCACACTTTCTTTTAAAAGCAAATTTTTTTAAAAGCGTGGTTACAAATCACGCTTTCTCTTGAAAGCGTATTTCCAAATCGCGCTTTCACTTAAAGTTGAAAACGCTAATAGGAATATCGTTTTCTTAATTAAAAGCGTGTTTAATAACCATGTTTTTATGATTTTACTCATTTTGTATGCTTGGGCTAGAAACATGCTGAAAGCGTGTTTTGTAAACACGCTTCAGCCTATTCTGGGAAATTCGGCCAAACAAGACTTAGTTTGGGAAATAACTTAGTAGGGAGGCCTAATTTGGGAAAAGCCTCTGCAGTGTGAAACTAATGCTTTTAGTTGACTGAAATAATGGAACAGGTACCACTCAATGCACTTCAAAACTATTTTATAATCCTCAAATGTATTAAAGACCTATGTATATATTTAAAATTTTATAGACGCTATTAAGGGTATCTCCAACGGTTCACCAAATATTTAATCAAATCTTAGTAAAAAAAGTACGAATTCTTCTATCTGTGAGCAGTCACTGCAACGGTGAATTTGTAGCTGTAATCAAAACAAAGGTCAACTCACAAGAGTAAATGAGGAAAAAAAAAAAATCTATTCTGTGTTCTACATCCAAAACTAGAAAAATGATGGTTTGCTCAATCCATAACCCATCTCATGGTTTGCTCAATCTGGGTATCAAGAAAAATGATGTTGTACTTATTTTCGCCCCAAATTCAATCCAATTCCTTGTTTATTTCATTGGAATCATCGCAACCGGCGCTATCGCAACTACTGTAGATCCTATGTACACAGTCTCTGAGCTTTCGAAACTAATCAAAGATTACAAACCAAAGCTTATCATCACTGTTTCTCAATTATGGGAAAAAGTTAAAGGCTTTGGTTTACCATCTATTTTTCTAGGTTTTGAAAAATCTGCATTGATTATTACAAACTCAAATTCAAAAGTTACATCTTTTATTGATTTGATTAGGAGTGTTGGGTCGGTTTCAAATTTGCCTAAGGTTTCAATTAGATCAAATGATACAGCTGCTCTATTGTATTCATTAGGGACACAGTTGCAGGGAGGAAATAAAATAGCTTTATTTGGTTAAAGAGATGGTCGACTGGGGGGTCGACCTCCAAGTGTAAAATTTTCACAAAATTTTGCTTGAGGTGGTTATCTAGGAGGACATCTTGCCGGTTATTCGGTGGGTCCACACTCAACGGCTATGCACAGTAAATTGCTGAAAGGTGCAAGACATCTTCAGTTTGGTGAAAATTTTGGGGCGTTCTCAATTTGATATTGTTTTGATAAAACAGTTGGAGTCAAAAAAAGGTGTACTTTTTCACCAAATTCAAATTTGGTGATGCATTTGGTGAACCGTTAGAGATGGCCTAAGTTGGAAGCATTTGAGTAAATAATATCTAAAAGAATTGCATAGAATTATCAGAGATATACATACAAAAAGGCAATTAAGACCAACAGGGGGTTGGTTCAGTGGATAAGACCTTTGAATCCCTCGCTCAAGGCTTGGGTTCGAGTCTCCATAGCCCCTTGTTGGGGTTAAACATACTCCTTAGCGCCTGGAGCACGTGGGGGGCCTAAGCTTTGGCCCGACGTAGGTGCGGTGGGGTTTCTTGCAGATATACTGTAGGTGCTAAGGGGCAATACTCCCTGGTGGATATGTTGGAGTAGCCTATCTGTATATCCAGTTGAAACATCTAAAAAAAAAAAGGGGAATTAAGAATTCCAAGAGTTATGTGAAATAACAAAAATCAGATCAAATCTAGGATATCCAATGGACGAAAATAAATGAACATAAATCAGCTTAGTTATATCACAAATGAATGGATTCGATCAAAAAAGGAAAAAATATTTGATTGAATTGAACAATTGAAGGTGAGTAACAAAGCACCAACTGACCTACTAAATAGTGTTCATGGTAGTGGACTTCGGAAGAGAGAGAGAGAGAGAGAGAGAGAGAGAGAGAGAGAGAGAATGGCCATTGATTCCTGAATTTCTGAGAAGCATTGAAAAGCCACACAAATCTGAAAGAACGAAGTGAGATCTTGACGAAGTTTAAATTGCGAAGTTGAAACGTTGATTTGGTCAAGAAACAACACAGATTTGGGGGTTTCTGAAGAAACAACATAGATCTGGGAATCGGAGAAGGTGGAGTCTGGCCGACCTGGATGAAGGTTGTTCGTGATTATCGACACCATGAGGTAGAGGAGAGGAGAGGAGAGGTACAACCACGATCTGAGCTGAAAGAGAGAGAGATTCGCTCAAATTTGAAGTTATGCACTACAAGAGACGACAGCGACTAAAGATAGTCACTGGAACCGTCGGCGCGGGGTGGCAGAGCTATGGAGCTTCGGTTCAATGATGAGGAGCAGCGCCGGAGGAGCAGCGCCGGAGGAGCAAAGAGAGAGAGAGAGTTTGAAGAGAGAGAGTGTGGCTACTTGTGATTAGGGCTAAAAATGAACCGAGGCGTTCGTGAACATGCTCGAGTTTGGCTCGATAAGAGCTCATTCGAATTCGATTTATTAAGTTTTTTTTTGCGTTTGAATTCGAACTTGTTAAATTTTTAAAAAATAAGCCCAAACATTTTAAAATTCGACTCCTAAGTCGTTAACTGGCTCATTTAATATTTATTATTTATATATTAAATTATGTAAAATATATATAAAAAATAAGATAAATATGTTATTTATATATTTAAAAAATATAAATATAAATAATAATTAATTATGGATAGTACATTTATATAATAATTGTAGTAGATATTATTATTTTGATAAAATATTAATTTTTTTAGTATGTTTATATATATTATATATATAATTGTATTAGTCTCATATGTAAGTATGAATTTATAATTTTAGCCTAAACCAACTCGGCTCGAGTTCGGTTTGTTATATTTTTATTGAGCTCGAGTTCGAGTTCGTTAAAATATTAATAAACCAGTCCAAACATACTAAAGCTTGGTTCGGCTCATTTGCAACCCTATTTGTGATGGAATGAAACCGTGTATATATATAAGGGTATTTTAGACATTTTGCTTAAGCTGAACCTTTTGAACAAAGTATTTCAACACCTGAATTTTTGACCGAACAAAATTGAATTTGAATTTATAAACTGAATTTTTATAGTAATATTAACATTTTTTTATTATATAAGAGAAAATTACAAAGAGTAAATCCAGAAAAATTTTCTTAGAAATTATTTAGAAACACCCATGTGTGGTTCAGATTTATTTTATATATGAATCTTACAATACACACTTTCAATCTCCACTATACATTTCATTCTTGCCACAAATTTGGAATACAAATAAAATCTTAGCTTTTAATTTATCGATTAAATCATTTCCCTTTTAACGAGGGCATTTGAGTCTCAAAAATTGATTTAAAAAAAGGGTTGCAAAATATTTTTAGATGTTATAGTCTATAAAAAAATACCTAAATTTAAAAACACTGACAAAATTAGATAAATATTAAAAATTAATAAATAGTTGATGCGGTGAATTATGTAAAACTAATAAATAATTATTCTTATTTGAAAAATTTTAAGGGATATTTATCAATAAATCTCATCTCACAAATAAGTACTCTAATTAGTCCTAATTTTTTTATTAATTTATTAAATCCTATTAGTGAAGAGTTTCTTTCTGAATAGTCATATTTTTTATTTTGGTGATGTTTTGGTGGACTACTATACCATTTTATTAATGTGACAGGTATGATGTGATACTCTAATGTAGCAAGTATTAATGTGACACTTCAAAAAAACTAAAAACTCCTTTTATTTTTCCCAAATGTAACAACGTGGCCGGTATGATGTGACACTCTAAGACTTTTACTCCAAAAAAATTAAAAACTCTTTAGAATACTTATTTTAAATGTAACAACTTGACGGATATAATGTGATACTTCAAAAAAATTAAAAATTCGTTAGTGTACTTTTCTTAAATGTGACAACGTAGCGAATATGATATGATACTCTAAAAAAAATTAAAAACTCCTTAGTGTATTTTTTCTAAATGTGATAACGTGGCGGATATGATGTGATATTCCAAAAAAATTAAAAACTCGTTAATGTACTTTTCCCAAATGTGACAACGTGACGAATATGATGTGACACACTAAAAAAAATAAAAATTCCTTAGTATACTTTTTCTAAATGTAACAACGTGGTGGGTATGATGTGACATTCCAAAAAAAATAAAAACTCTTTAGTATATTTTTTCTAAATGTGACATGTGACACTCTAACATGGCGGATATGATCCAACATGACGGATATGATTCAACATGGCGGATATGATGTGACACTCTAAAAAAAAAAAAATTTTAGTGTACTTTTCCCAATGTGACACTTCAACGTGGCGGATATGATGTGATACTAAAAAATTCTTTAGTGTATTTTTTTTCAAATCTGACACTCCAATGTAGTGGGCAAATAAGTCATTACACATCAAAAATGACTAAATGGATTACAAGAAAAAATATGAGATTATATGAATTACAAGTTCAAAATATGAGACTTATTGATCAATCTTTCAAAATTAAAAAGCATATTGATAAATGACTTATTTGAAATTAATGAATGGATGAATGTTTTCTAAATTTATAAATTATGTGTAGAATATGATTAATTATATCAATTATAATTGTTTTAAAAAAAAAATCAAATTTAAAATTGATTAAATCTTACTTTGAGTCAACTATGTCACAACAAAGATTAAATGGATTAAAAATTTTATCTATTGAAAAATATTTAGTTGATAACTTTGATTATGCAGGTTTGATTAGCAATTTTACAGCTAAAAATGTGAGAATAGTAATGTTTTAATAATATTTTGTTACAATTTACTTACTTTTTATTTATTATTTTAGTTTAGATTATTTTAATTATTTTTCTTATTGTAAATTTCATTATATATTTAAGTAAATTTTATGTCAAGAATAAATAAAAAATAAAAATTTGTTGAATAACATTTTGATTATAAATTTTTCCCCTTAAACGCATAAAAGATTTCTTATGGAAAACTCGCTTCGGTCCTAAAAAATATCAAGCCTTGCATCTAATTTGATGTCAATCATTACCCTTTTTCACCTACCATTTTCATCTCTAGGATAAATAATGGGCTTTGGTTGGTAGCTCAAAAAACTGTGGTCCTAATGGCCCTAATTTCCATATCAGGTAAAAAAAAAAAAAAAAAAAAAAAACAAACTTACCCAAAAAGGAAATTAGGGCCATTAGGGCCACAGTTTTTAGGGCCACAAAACATTTTTCGATAAATAATATCAAATTCTTTTATTTTATTTGAATTCATAAATACAAAATACCTTTATAAATTCATATTAGCAACTGAGTAATTTTAGGAATAAATTTTTTATGTTTATTTCTAGAAAAGTTCCACAAAAATTATAGTGAGATAATAGTATTTGAAATTGAATATATTTAAAACAAAGATTATTCTCTTTAAAAAAAACAAAAAATGTTTTTGTGGTACATAAATATTTTTAAAATAAAATTAAAAATTATATATTTGGTGAATCGTCAAAAGTGTTAATTAGGTAGTGGAGAGTGATCGAATGTGTTAGTGGTTGGAAGTGATCGTTAAAGGTCATAGACGGTGATTGTGTAGTCATTAAAGCCAGTTAATGGATTGCCTTGTTGATTTGTCGGAAAGTTATTGACAGTCAATTGTGACAAGAGGTGGTGGGAGAGAGAGAAAAAAGTAAGAATTTGTTATAAAAATAAATGAAAAAATATATATTTTTTATTTTAAATTTTTTAAAATTAATTCAACTTTTTTTAAAAAATAAAATAATATATTAAATAAGTTTTTATATATAATTTTATAAAATAAAAACAAAAACGAAAGCCTCACCAAACCACACCCACCAAACCACACCCACACTTTGGTCTCTCTTTCGATGTCCATTTGACTTTTGAATTCTGGTCTAGGGGTCACCCACCCCCATTCAAAATAAAAAACAAATGTCTCACCAACCCACTTTCTTACCTCAAAAAAATATTATTATCACGTTTTGCATTTGCCAAACAATATTTTCTTATTTTAGAATACAAAATAATAGAATTAACATTAATCAATGCACATGAAATCTACAAATTTAAAAATCAAAAAAACTCTGAGAGTTTAAAAAATAAAATTCACACATTTTTTAGTGCTTAGTTTTGGTGATCAAAACATCTAAAATATTTATTAGATTGAAGACGTTATTTGGTAATTTTAAAATATTATCATATGATATTTTGAATTAAGAATCATGTCAACATGTGTGTCTAGGACATACATTAAGAATGTTTACAAAAATAAAAATTTTATATTACACATAATTTGAACATAATATATATATTTAAAAAAAAATTATTAAAAAGGTCTTTAATTTGGTGTGATTAATTTATGGGCAAATTACACTGATTGTCCCTACAATTGCTCCTCATTTTAGTCTATCCATTTTCAATTGGCTCAATTTTGATTTTTAATTTTAAGTTTTGTGTTATTTTGGTCAAATTGATAATACCGTTATTGTTTTTGACATAAAATAATTACAGAATTTGTTGAGTTTAATAAATTTATAATTTTATTCTTAAAAATATAATAGATGCACTTATATGTATGTATTTTTTTTTTATAAAAAAATGTTAATAGTTGTAATCAATTGGATCAAATTAAAATAAAATCATAATTCAGAATCAAAATCGAATCAATTAAAATTATGGGGACCAAAAAGACACAAAGACCAAATTAGAAAGACTACTGTCGCAATTTGCCCTTATTTTATTCATTAAATTCAATTAATGACTTTTTAAAGTTAATATTTTTAAAATTTTAAGAAAAAATATGTAAAAAAATGACAAATAATAATTAATCAGTAATTATGTGTTTTACAAAAGGCCATTTTTTCATAAATCCATTTTCATCTACTTATGTTCTATTTAATGCACATTATTTTTTTATATTCCAATAAATCCTATGAGTGACATAATTATCAAATACCCCTAATAATATTCACATTTACAGTATGAATGTTCCGTAATGTGAATGTTCACACCGTCAATGTGAATATTCACACGTCAATGTGAATATTTACATTGTAAAATATAAATGTTCACATTACTAAATTGCTAAATACTTTAAACAACCATGCTACATACACCCAGTGAGTCAGCAACCCCAGCACCCCCAGTGCTAGGTGGCGTGCTGCCACTGGCCAAAATCAAAAAAAAAAAAAGAAAAAAGAAAACTGTTTTTTTTTTCACCAATCCCGGACTGCCACCTCACTGGGGGTCGACCCCCAGTGGGTGTATCCTGCATTTTTCTACTTTAAATATAAGAATTATGATTTTATAGATCAAATATTTAAATAATAAAATTTATTAAAATATAAAAATATTTTATGAACTAATTGATATACAAACATGTAAAAATTTTTTTTTTAATACATCACCTTTTTACAAATAGTAATTAATTATTAATTCAATAATGGTAGGGGTCCAAATTTTGTGGCTCAAAAGTGGCTCAAATGGCCAAAACGACGTCGTTTTGAGTACAAAACAACATTTAAATGGCCAAAACGACGTCGTTTTGGCCATTTAAACCACTTTTGAGCTACAAAATTAAAACCTCCAATTTTTATTAATTAATGTGTTTTACCAGTTCGATGACAGGAAGGGCCAGCTGCCCGCAGGTCGTAATCGGCCACCGACCCCAAATAGTAACCCGAGGGAGGAGTGGGGAACATCGAACGGTCCAGCTTCAATCTGACTAACTAAAACACACATGAGCCGTCGATTGTTTGTGTACATCATCCTCACCAATACCAAGACGAAGACGAAAACCAAGAGCGAGACACGTTTGGAATGAATCTAGCCTAATATTCGACTCACAGAGAGGGGGCTTTCGTTTCTCTTTCTCTTTCACTTACCCCCTTGTGTTCGGGTATATATAGACACATCCCTCTTCTTACAAACCCACACACACACACAGAGACAGAGAGAGAGAGAGAGAAGCAAGCAAACAAGCAGCGCAAGGCAAAGCTAACTCTCTCTCAGCAAGGTGAGGATTGCTTTTCTCTTTTGTCTGCTGATTTGTTTTATGCTCTGGTGTTTTAGTTGAAATTTTGTGATCTATCTTGTACTAACTAATCTTCCTTTCAAAATCACTACTTTTAACTGCTATCCTATTAACAGTGTTAAGAGTTTTGGATTGCTATGCATTATGCTCTTGTTCTTGCTCTTTGTGTTTTGATTGATCTCAGGACTCTAAACCTAAAGTTGTGAACTGGTTTTGGAATATATAAAATAAATAAAAAAAATCCAGAATTTACGCTTCTTCTAGGATTTAAATTTGGTTAATCCATCTCGCTTTCTCAATTCAATTCGTTAGCTGTCTCTGAACATTCTTATTTCGCTGAAGTTACTTGATCTTTGTTAACAAGTTTTAACCTTGCCAGATCTCATGGGTTTTTTTTTCTCTCATGGTTGTTTGTTTGGATTTTTTCTGCTTCCAATTATTTTTCTAAGATATTTTTCTGATTCTATATCACAGCATATTACTAACTTCATTTTTGTGCGTTTAGTAGTTTGATTGATGATCTTTATTTAGTAAAAATGTTTATTAATAAGACTTGCTCTATTTCATGTACCTTGATAAGTTTTGATCCAGATTTTTGATGATGGAATGGAATAGAAAGGAAATTAAATTCATAGAAAACAACCAAATAAGAAAAATGATTTTATTTTTATTTTTATTTATTTTTTAATAAAAAGCATGTTCCATCTTCTTATGTTATATCCCAACCAAACAAAAGTGAACAATTTTTTTTATCTGATTTTATTTCTCCTTTTCGTGTTTCCCCTGATTCTTTCCTTTTCCTTGATCAAATCCAGGTTTCAAACATAGCTAAGTGTTTCTTTATTAAGGGGGTTAATAGAATGAATCACACTTTCACCACTAAACTATACCCGCCACATTGTGATTATTTGCTTGATATTCTGAATCTTCATTAATGGAATCCTATTATGTACTGTTAATGACTTACTTTAATCATTTTTGATATGATACATCCAAACAAGCACAAGCGTATTGCTAAATGTCTCTTCTGTTACAAGGACCACCTAGTTGCAAAGCTTATCCAAGGGGTGTTTTTTATTTGCGTTAATGCCTTGGGAAGATGCTACTTAAGTGCCTTTATGTTTGTTTGTGCTTGGTACACCTGTTTGCTGAGAGATCATTTTCACTTTTGCGCTGTGCAGCTTGAACAAAATGGAGACCTTCCTATTCACATCTGAATCAGTGAATGAGGGACACCCTGACAAGCTGTGCGACCAGATCTCTGATGCAGTGCTTGATGCCTGCCTTGCCCAGGATCCTGACAGTAAAGTTGCCTGCGAAACTTGCACCAAGACCAACATGGTCATGGTTTTTGGCGAGATCACAACCAAGGCCAATGTAAACTATGAGAAAATCGTGCGTGACACTTGCCGTGCTATTGGGTTTATCTCTGATGATGTAGGTTTGGATGCCGACAACTGCAAGGTCCTTGTTAACATTGAGCAGCAGAGCCCCGATATTGCTCAGGGTGTCCACGGTCATCTAACCAAGCGACCTGAGGAGATTGGTGCTGGTGACCAGGGTCACATGTTTGGTTATGCAACTGATGAGACCCCTGAATTGATGCCCCTCAGCCACGTTCTTGCAACCAAGCTTGGTGCTCGCCTGACAGAAGTTCGCAAGAATGGTACCTGCCCGTGGCTGCGACCAGATGGTAAAACCCAAGTGACTGTCGAGTATTACAACGACAATGGTGCCATGGTTCCCATTCGTGTGCACACCGTCCTCATCTCCACCCAACACGATGAGACCGTCACAAATGATGAGATTGCTGCTGATCTTAAAGAGCATGTCATCAAGCCTGTTATTCCTGAGAAGTACCTGGATGAGAAGACCATCTTCCACCTTAACCCTTCCGGTCGCTTTGTCATTGGTGGACCTCACGGTGATGCTGGTCTCACTGGCCGCAAGATCATCATTGACACTTATGGTGGGTGGGGTGCTCATGGTGGTGGTGCTTTCTCTGGAAAGGACCCCACCAAGGTGGATAGGAGTGGAGCATACATTGTCAGGCAGGCTGCAAAGAGCATTGTGGCCAATGGGCTCGCCCGGCGGTGCATTGTGCAGGTTTCTTATGCCATTGGTGTTCCTGAGCCCTTGTCTGTTTTTGTGGACACGTACAGGACTGGAAAGATTCCGGACAGAGAGATTCTCAAGATTGTGAAAGAGAGCTTTGATTTTAGGCCTGGAATGATTGCCATCAACCTGGATCTTAAGAGGGGTGGCAATGGCAGGTTCTTGAAGACTGCTGCATATGGGCATTTTGGCAGGGATGACCCCGACTTCACATGGGAAGTTGTGAAGCCTCTCAAGTCAGAGAAGATTCAGGCTTAATTAAGGCGTCATTATGGATTACCGAACCATATTACTTTTTTTGGCTGCTTATGTTTGCACCATTATGGGAGTTTGCTTATCGGTTCATATCTTTTTTTCTTCTGTTGTTGCTATTCATTTTTTTGGCTATGGGAGGTGAAAAACAAAAGAAGTGGGTGTGGATTGCCTTTGTAGTCTCTATGTATTGCTTATTGCTGCTGAGAGACATAGTAATATCCACAAGAAAATGAGTGCACTAGACAGTACATCGTGAAATTATGTGATTGTTTACAAAGATTTTATTTTAATACTAATCGTAAGCCAGCTCTTCCGTTAATTTTTTCTTTAATTGCCATCCTATTGTTTGAATGGACAGTGTGATTGTTTTGAAGAACTGCATGAAACTACATTTGGGCAAGTCGGTGGCTTGGTTTGATGATTGGTTTCCACGAAAATTGGAGAAAGGAAAAGAAAAGTAAAACAGAGGCAGGTAGCTATTTTTCTCACGGCTATGATCTTCTGTTTGAAACTGTCTCAAACCACCTTCAATTCTTGTCAGCTAATTCTACTCCCAACACCTTTATGATTTAGTCCAAGGACCTGGTGAAAATCATTGCACTTTTACTATCTGTTTCTTCTTTTACCAAGAGCTTTGCATTGCTTGGTTGATCAAACAGACCGAACTAATTTATCAACTTGTGCTATGATTTCCAAAATAATGGATGAAATCAATTAATGAGATACACAATTATTGTGTCGATTTTAAAGTTCCATTTTGAACCATATCCTTGTCCCCATGAAGTAAACGCAATACCAATCAATGTGAAATAAAATCGGCTAATATTTAAAACCCTGGATGGAACCATGCATATATGAGAAAAACAAACAAACTGTGACATGTTCATTGGCGAAACACTTGTCCATCTCATTCCAATCTATCATTTCACACTATTTAAGTCATTAAACTAATGATGGAACTAGCTATACCATCCAACCATCTCATCTCCCACCAATTTATTCGGTTTATTCGTAAGCATCACTTTTACTCACCAAGCTGGTATATGCATTGGCCAACAGCTGCAAAAAGCGCGCACAACACATTAGAGCACACTTCAAATGAAATAATTTTTTGGGAAAAAATGAATAAAAAAAATCGCGTTGTGACATAAGTGATTACATGGGTCTTGGGTGATTAGGAGTCCGCTGCCACCAAAATCGCAGTCGTGGTCAAACTGTCCGGCAATTTGGTAGTACATATTCATGACAACTGATGCATCGGAGACTTTGTTGGTGGCCGGATTGTAACACATGCCGCCAACTTGGATGGCACTGCAATCAACTTCAATTTGGATGCAGCAGAACTGAATAATATCATCGAGTTTAGCAGCCGGAGTGGAGGGCTTTACAATGCACCATTTTTCCTGAACATCTTTGATCTGTTGTTAAGAAAACACTGAGAATACTGACAGTAAAAGAAGAAGAAGAAGAAGAATAACAAAGTATATCACCTGATATGGGACAGATAGTGAACCCGCGTTCTCCACTGGCAGAGGGCTTGTTTTTTGATCACTTGGTAATTGTTTTTCAAAGTAAAAAAATTAAGGACGACTCATGACAAGGTTAGAATAGAAATGAAGAACTTAATGAATTACTTTTTGTGGATTATAACAGTGGTGCTATTACCTGACACTAACTCCATTTGGAGCATGATTCGGAATTTGAGGCTTGGTGAACACATTGTTTACACCAACAAACACAAGTGGTCCAGCCTGCCCGGTTAGAGCACTTACATCAACAGTTATTATAAGACAGAGCATTGGCTATTTGGTTTTGTTTTCGTTTTTTTCAAAAACAAAACAATGAAAACAGCTTTTGGAAAATTGAAAACAATTTTTGGTGTTTTCTAAAAAAGTGGTTTTTATTTTATTATTTTAAATATCATAAAAAGGAAAAGAATTGGCAGCAAAATTCTGCTAAAAATGCTTTTTCTTGTTGTAGTGCTTGGACAAAGATTAAGAGGATGAAAGAATTATACCTTTTTTCCTTCATGTCGAACGTCCTGTGACTCTGCATAATTTTATGCCACAGTTAAAAGGTGATCCATTGAAAATTCTTCTACTTCTAAGACTCTTAAACAAGCATCAAATCAACATTTTCAAAAAAAGTAGTAAAAAACAGAAAAAATAAAGATAAAACAACTAAGTTTATTGGAAGTTGCAGAAATAAAAAATAACATGGGGCAATTGAAATGAAATGTAAGAGACCTGTGCAAGCACTGAAACACAGAAAACAAGTGAGAGCAAGAACAACAAAGGCTGAGGAGTGCTTTGTCATGACCATTTTTGGAGCACTGAAGCAACAGAAGACAGAGAGAGAAGGAATGCAAGTGTTTTGAGAAGCAAAGAGCTGGTTGATATTGGCTTAAATAGAGGAGATTTCACCAGCCACAGAGAGAACCCCTCACTGACTAGCCCTTACTACTAGTAAGTTACTAGGATGCAACATGGTCGGTCTAATTTTTCTTGGCGGTAGGTAGGTTGCAAGAGGCAGAGCCCCCTTTCCTCAAGGTGGGATTTTGGGGCCGACTCAATTTTGGAGTTTGGTTTCCTTTTTAGAATTTGTTTTTGAAATTATTTTTAAAAAAATTAATTTGATAAAAAATAAACATCAGAAAAATATTGTTGCCCTAAAAAGAGAGAACCTGTTTTTTGTGAGTGCTTTTATTTTCAAATTTTTATTTAGTATACTAGTTTTAGATTTGAACAAAAAAAAAAAAAAAAAAAAAAAACAAACATAAACAATTTTTGCATAGGAAAGTAAATAGAGTGAATATTTCTACACTTGAGACCTATGATCTTGGTTCAATGTATAGGTAGTTGAGGGGCTGCTAAATCTGTATTTCGTGTGTGACATTTTCTCATCATAGTGGAATTGTTGGGAACGTGAATGTAACTATAATTTTAAGATGAATCACGTAAATCTTGTATTATTGTGTGTGTGATTTACAATTCATATATATATATATATATTTTTTTGTAGTGTCTGTCTCCAATCTTATTATTAAGTGCTACGACTTTCTAACGTGACTGCGTTGATGCAACCATTGATCAAAAAGGCATTCTTGATTCTCCATTTGCACAGACCAACTTTACTTACACCCCAAGGCAATGCCATTACTGGTTTTCTTCAGAGAAAAGTAGATATTGACTATAAGGCTACAATGAAATTGAAAGGCACTGCAAAAACAATTTTCAATTAATGTGTATGTATTACCAAGTTAGGACACTCTTTGCTCTTTAATGGCCTTTAGGGGGGAGAGAGGGCAGTTGAAAAAGGTTTCAAGAGCAGGACTATTTGATCTATATTGGTCCCATTGTCTTTGGACAAGGAGAAAATCTCCTCTCATTTCAGGCAACAAAATAATGTGAACCAAACAGGGCAGTTGCTTGTGTCAAAAAAAAAGAAGCAGGGCAGTTACTGGTTTGAAAAACAAGAGTGTGCTATTTTGCATATAAACAAAACACAAGAAAATGTGTGGCTGAGATTCATTTTGTGTATAGTCCCCACTACATGCAGAATAAATCTAGACCACACCTCAACTTTTTTATGTTGTTTTTTTATTTTGTTTCTGTGCAACTAGAATTTGTTGTTTTCAAAAGAAAAAGAAAAAGAAAAAGAAAGAAAGAAAGAAAGTCATTTTTTGTTTTACAATTTTTCTATGTGCACATAAACTCTTCATTAAACTGGACAAAATCTTGTCACATGAATGTGGGATCCATAAAAAGGTAAGTCTCACTTCATATCGGAATTTGTGATCGATTTCTACACTGCTAAAATTTTTCTTATTTAACATCCATTTGTGTTTGTTGGTATTAAAGAAGAGTTGTTTTATGAAAGTTATCCCACTAGAAATCATATTATTTGCGACTCCATCAAGCCCACAGAAAAATGAGGACAGTGAGGAAGGTTGTGTGAGGGCTGTTTTGATGTTTCCATATACCATTTAAAGCACCCATAATATTGGACAAACAAATACATTGACAATTATATTATGGCAAGTGATTCGAGCTGACTCTGTAAATGAGAAAAATTAAGCATTGGTATAAATGCGCAATAATCAAATTACATAAAAGGATTCAGAATGTATATGCCAGTATTGGGGGGCTCATACTAAGTAGAATCACGATACGGGTGGTGTTTGGGAGTAGGGATGATAATTATCTCACTGGCTACTCTGTCTCGGATAAGAAAAGGGAAATGGACGATATTTACTTCTCTAACTTCGCTTATATATATAATTTAATTTTTATGTGACATATTTCCTCCGAACACCCATTGTCATTAATTGCATTATTATAAGTAAAACTGTAAATCCCTATTGTGTACTTCAAAATTGGTTGAGGCCCCTTTTTGGGAATTCCATCATTCCCAATATATTGTGATAGGTTAATTTTTTGTTCTTGTTTGTTTTATTTTTTTCCTCCTATCTTTGGCTGATATGTATTTGTGGAGGGTTGTGGGAGTAAAAAAAAAGAAGTCTATATCATTTCTGATAATAACAACTTGTTTGGTTCTAGTTTTCAGAAAACAGTTTTAAGAAAATTATACATTTTTATTTTTCTTATTTTAATGTTTTCAATAAATTTTTTTAATATTTTAAGCAAATTTTTTTTTTAATTTTTAGACACACCAAACATAAATACACTAAAAAAGTATAATATTTGTGAAAAAAATCTTTAAAAAATACACTAAATACAAAAAAATACGAAAATTCAGGACATTTTTCATATTTTTGTGTATTTATAAATTTTTTAAAATATTTTTTCATAAACATTTTACTATTTAGATATATCAAAGTAAGGTGTATCTAAAATAGTAAAAACATTGCTTAAAATTTAAAAAATATTCACTAAAATAAAAAAATAAATGAAAAATAAAAAACTCAATTTTCAAAAAATTAAAAACTGAAAACTGAAACCAAACATACTGAATAATGTTCAAAATCGGCTAAGGCCACTCCCCATGTGGCTAAGCCTTTGTTGGAAGCTACAAATACAATGCCTGTCCATTTTTATGGTAAATGTGGCCTTCATTATAGTTAGGGATTGTTTGGTAAATGAGTTGGGCTAAATAATTACAAAAGGATTAAAAAAAGTCAAAAAATTACAAAAATCATAAAAAAGACAAAAAAAAATCCACCATTTCAAAGCTAAAAAGTCAAAAAAGCCAATCAAGAATACCAAACGAACAAAAAAGCCAAAAAATTAACTAAAAAAGTCATTACCAAATGTGTGCTTAGTTTCTGGTCCATTTGTTGGAATTATCTTTCTCTGCATCTGTTAGTTTCATCATCATACAATAAAGAACACAAAAAAGATGCAAAAAATTCAATTTTATTAATTTTAAAAAAATGGGTACAAATCCTTTGTGAATCATAGTAAATATCATATTTGGTTTGGTTGCAATTCAACGACCTTACAAATTTGATGTTACTCTAACTACTTGTGGATTTTTTCAAATCTTCAAATTAGGAAGACTGTACAAGGATTTGATCAAGAGCTGAAATAGCTTGATATTAAACAAACTTCAAATTAATCTCTTCAAAATGAAAAGATTAGACTTTCAAAAGTCCTGGAATATTGTTTTAAGCCATGATGCAGTGTGCCATGGTCTATGAAATTGTGTACTTTGATTGGCTATTATTTTGGATACACATCATCAAGTTGGTAAAGTTAACTTGAATTTTCAAGATAGACATGTTTCCTAAAAATAATTATTCAGTCTTTTCAAAACCCTTCGTTGGCAGTGTGTCCACCCAATAACAAGAGGCTATGAATTTACGTCACCAAAAAAAAAAAACTACGTAATGTTCTAAAAAAAACTGAAGAAATTCTAGTCTGACTAATGGGAATTCATAGGTAGTTTTAAAATTTTGCATAGATTAATTTGATTGGATACATTGGTGTGGGCTTGGAGGAATGGGCCTCTTAAAGTGTTTTAAGGCCTCTTTTGAAAATTAATTATTTTAATTAATTTTTTAATTTTATATAAAAAACGTGTGAAAAATTAAAGAGAATGGTGTAATAATTTATAATGACTTTTTTATTTTTATTTTTTAATTATTTTAACCCAATACCAAACGAGGCCTGAGAGTTTTGCGGCTGGACTGAGCCATCTTAATAAGAAGCCCAGTTCTATCAATAAAAACTGTTTTTAAACACAAAATGAATGCTCTCACATCTGAACCTTAATATTTATTTATATTTTGTATTTTAAACAAGTCTTTGTAATGTTTATTTTTATTTCTAAGACATTTGTGTACATCAAATAAATTTTTTATTATTATTTTATAATAAAAAAAACAGATTATGAAAAAATTAAAAAGGTGTTATCAAATAGTTTGCTAGGGGGATCTAATGTCACAGCAATGACTGTTATGCGGTCCGTAAAATTCATTTTGAATTCTATTTTGATGATCCGAACCGTTCAAAATTTAAAAAATATCGAGAACAATATACTTGTAAAAAATTAAATTGATTGGATATTAAGAAACTTTTCATCAAATAATATTTGTATTTAGTTTGATACATACATATTCATTTTTTTTTATATAAAAATGTTATTTAATGAACAGGTTATTGATATCTGATTAACTTAATTTTTTATAAGTATATTATTCACGATATTTCCTAAAATTTAAATGATTTAGATCATCAAAATAATATCCGAAATAAATTTCACTTGCCGTACAACAGTCATTAGTGTGCTTTTTGTATAGCAGTGACACTGGATCTGCATTAGGGTGCCTCGCTATACACAATAATTATGGCATTACACTGTTTTATATGGATGATGACCACGATGATGATGTCTAATCAATGAAAAATCAGGCATACATGCATGTAAAGTTAAGTGGTAAAGCATCTCCAACGGAGAACCAAATGTTTCATCAGATTTAAGTAAAAAAGTAGCAATTTCCTTTATCTGATACTTCACGCTCCAACGGTTCAGCATCAAATTTTTTCATCAAATTTGCGCCGGGCAACCGGTTGGTTGACCGGCCGGTCGACCGGCCGGTCAACCGGTAACGGCAAAAAATTTTTATTTTTTTATTTTTTTTTACCGGTTTGAACCCTTTTTTTTGAACTTTTTGAACTCTTTGGTGGTCGACCGGGTGGTCGACCACCTAGGCAAAAAATTTTTTTTTTTTTTTTTTTTTGACTGGTTTGAACCGTTTAGTGAACTGTCTGAACTTTTTTCCGGGGCGACCGGTTGGTCAACCGGTTGGTCACCCGGATGGTCGCCCGGTTCTCTCATCCCAACGGTCAGTAACAGTATTTTGGTGAAATGCTTCGACTGTACTCAGTTTGGTGAAAGATTTGCTGAATTCTCGATTTGATATCGATTTGGTGCAACGGTTGGAGCTCCAAAAAGTGGGTTTTTCATCAAATTTTGAATTTGATGCTGGATTTGGTTCTCCGTTGGAGATGGTCTAACGAGTCACATTCAGTGGTTTGGTTTGTGTATTGTGGATTAAATTTTTTGATTTTTATGTTTTTTTTTTTTTATTTTTAGTGAATATTTTTAAAATTTTAAATATATTTTTTTATTTTTTTAGATGTACCTTACTTAGATATATTTAAAAAGTAAAAAATTTGTGAAAAAATATTTTAAAGAATTAATAAATACATAAAAATATAAAAAAATGTACTGAATTTTTGTATTTTTTTTAAATATTTTTGGTATTTAGTGAGTTTTTTTTTAAAAAATTTACAATTTTTTTTATTTTTTAGGTGTATTTATGTTATGTGTGTTTAAAAAATAAAAAAATTGCTTAAAATATTAAAAAAATTCAATAAAAACAAAAAAATAGGAAAATTAAAAAAATAAAATTTTCTGAAAAGTATTTTTAAAAAAATAAAAAAAAAAGAATTTTTGAAAAAATGAAACCCCCCCCCCCCCCCCCAACCAAAACACTTTACTTTTACTAATGACATCTTTGTTATAGTCCTAAACCAAAAGAAAAAACACTTTGGGTGTGTTTGGTAACGTTTACGTTTTCAGTTTATATTTATAAAAATTTTATAAACTGATTTTTGTTTATTTTTAGAAAAATATAAATTACAAACGCATTTGGTAATTGACTAATGACATCTTTGTTATAGTCCTAAACCAAAAGAAGTTCACACCAAAGGAGCCGCAAAATGTTCAAAGAATCTTAAAATTTTGGAGAAGAAAACAAACCAAAAAAATAAAAATAAAATTGAAATAGAATTCCCATCCCATCCCCGGTACCCTCTTTTCTCTTTCTTTTTTTTTGGACCAAAAGAAGTTCACACCAAAGGAGCCACAAAATGCTCAAAGAATCTTAAAATTTTGGAGAAGAAAACAAACCAAAAAAATAAAAATAAAATTGAAATAGAATTCCCATCCCATCCCCGGTACCCTCTTTCTCTTTCTTTTTTTTTTGGACCAAAAGAAGTTCACACCAAAGGAGCCACAAAATGCTCAAAGAATCTTAAAATTTTGGAGAAGAAAACAAACCAAAAAAATAAAAATAAAATTGAAATAGAATTCCCATCCCATCCCCGGTACCCTCTTTTCTCTTTCTTTTTTTTTGGAGAAAGAATTAGCCAATGGGCACACACCAAATGTAATTGTAAAAATGTTTGGTTATTCAAATTTAATTTGTCTGAAAGCTTAAATTTGTGTTTGCTGGTCGATTGTTCAGACAATCACTCGAGCTATCAGTGTAACACTTGTCTATCGTGATTGTAACTCTTATCAACTGCAACTATTTCCTTCTTGTCGAATGACTGGCCAAATGACTGGTAAGTCAAAATTCGGATGATGTAGCACATTGCTCATGTAATTATTTCCATAGGCATTCATTTATCTTTTTATTTGTTCAATTTGAGAAAATATTGGATTATGTAGATGAGGAATTTCATTTTGTGATAGTGAAGATTACGCCAAGTTTTGAAAAGTTGACTTTTTAATTTTTTTTTTAAAAAGTGTAAAAAATATAAAGAGATAATATCACTCAAAATAAATTGACTTTTAGTCAAGTTTTCAAAATAATTAAGTTAGTGGGAAACCAAGATATCTGATTAATTCTGTATGTAATATTTTATTAATCAATAAGACTACATGTACGTTAAAAAAAAAATGACACTACATGAAATCTTGGGGGTCAACGGGGGTTGTGTGTGGCCCCTTCAAAAGTTTGAAAAGCTTCAATGATGCGTGGTTGTGAATAGTGTAAGGTTGTCCATAAAGTTTCTGACCCTTTATAAAAGTGTCCAGTAATTAGTTTTGGAAAAATGATTGGTGGCCCTAAAAACCTGTGGCTTAAATGGCTCAAATTTCCTTTTCTGGAAAATTTTGTTTTTTTTTCTTTTTTTTTTTTGCCTTGTTTTTTTTTTTATTTCCTTATAAGGAAATTTCGGGGCATTCGAGCCCCGAAATCTCGGGCCCTCAAGCACCGCTGTTAGTTTTGGGTAGTATTTATTTTAATTGGACCAATAGAAAATTATCTCTAAAATTACTTTTTGAATAAACTTTTTTTTTGTTTTTTTAAAGTTTGACAACTTAAGAAATATATATTTAACCATTAAAATCAAGAAATGTTATATTTAAAGTTTTTTTTTTTTGGGGGAGGGTCAAAAATAGCTTTAGTATGTTAATATAGTTAAATTACAATTGAAAATTTTAATATTATGTTGAGCTACCTTAATTTTTAATACTTGTACGGGAAAGAAATAAACATTCTCGTATAATCCTGTTGATCAAGTCTGCGCTCCTCCGTACAACGTCACTCGACTACCTAAAAATACAAACGTGAGCTAGCTGGCGGGTGTGTGCCGGAAACTTCTTCGATGCCTAAGTCAGCAAAATTAGACAAATAGTCAAAAGTTCTGTGTATTCGGGAATCAAAGTTGCGTTACATCTCCATAGGTGATGTTTGTGAGCTTTTGTAGGTTCTGTGTAGCACAATCCTAGTAAGACTCTTACTCCTCCATGGAGAGTCCTCCTAGGATTCACACTCCTGAAAGATAATGCTTATCCTTCAACACCCCCTCACTGCTTAAACCAAGTGAGATGGTTTTACCTTGGTTAGGTTCTAATAGGACCGAAGTAAGCATGGTCATGCCGAGCCATAAAGTAGACCGAACTATCGTTAGTTCGGTACGTCCTTTCACTGCTCTTACCTCGGCTCTCTCTGCTCCAATCGCGCCAACCATAGTATTGCCCGGACCATGCTAACAATTAGCTAGGTCTGATCGAGCTAGCGGCACTCTGTGACCGGCCTAACTCGAAGTGTGGTGACCTTGCCGACTGAACTATCAACAGTGCTCTTCTGGACCGAGATAACATGAAGGCTTTCTAGGACCGGACTAACTTCAAGTCTTCCGAGACCGGACTAACTTTTAAGGCCTTTTTACTCAGCCCTTCGCATTGTGGCCCACAACGACTCATTACACAGCTCGGCCCAATTTTCACATAAATTACCCTCTCAATACTATACATCAATAATGTTATGTTGATTCTATTTATGTATCGTATTTTATTTATCATTCTATGAGTAATTGCATTAGTAATAGACTTGTAATGGAATTTATTAAACCAACACAATGATAATATATAAGATAACAAACAAAATATAATACATAAATGTAGACACCGTAGCATTATTGATTCAATATATCTTATTAAATTTACACAATATCAATTTGTAACTATAAAAACAAGTAATTAATTTTAAGTAGTCTTTTAATAATCTTATTTGAGTAATTCAAAATTTATTTCAATTGAGAAATGCAAGGACTTACAATTTTAGACTCACAAAATTTAATTCAAAATTTATTCATAATATGACAAAGTAGTTGCTACAACTTACAATTTTAGACTCACAAAATTTACTCACAATATGACAACGTAGTTAGGCCTTGTATAATGAAGTTTTAACACCTACCATGTTATATTATTGTAGGTCAAATTAAAAGACATTTTTCATTATAACCCAACTTAATTAAAATTTTCATCTACTAAGATTTACTATATTCTTATCCTTTTAGCCCCCACTCTCACAATCCTGCCCGCCCCTGCATGAAATGAGATCATGTGTTTGATAAAGCATCTTAAAATCTGACACTAATTGTGATACCCCTGTTCTGTATTGTGCTAAACTGGTCCTTAATTTGTTTATGGTTATGTGTTTAGCATGATTTTGTGTGCCATTATGTGATAATATGTGATTTTGAATTCATATCTGTTCGCCGTAGGAATATCTGTTTGAATAGTCCCCTTCGGGAATTAAATTGAGGGCCTTATCGGCTACAGAAACCGAAATTGATTACGCCGTTGCAATTGGCATAATTTTTAGAGCCTACGGTGAAATTTAATTGGAAATTGATTCTGGTCAATTTAAACTGATTAAATTGATAAATTAGAGCCCAATTACTTTATTATTATTATATTGATTTAGTGGGGCTTGTTGTGCATTAACACTCACTTCCCTTTTGCTCTATTGAACTCAAAACATCTGAGATATACACTTGAGGGAGAAGAGAGGGTCGGCTAGAGAGAGGGGGAGTGAGGGAAATTGGGATTTTGGCCTCAAAGCTTGGTAATTTGAAGATCAACTCAAGAATTGACTGGAGGTAGGAAGATTAAAGCCTTTTGGTGAGTGATTCATGCATTTCTTTAGCTATCATCTTGTGAATTGAAGTCTAATGGATGGTATGTATGTAAGAGGTTTGAGTCAAACATGTTGAATCTAAGGTCAATTAAGGCATGCATGCATGAAATTGCCATGATCCTCCATGTTTAAGCTTAATGTGTGCAATCTATGTCGAATCTTGTTTGAAATCCATGTGTATGACCACCTCTTCACCAAATAAGTTGTGAATGATATGTATTTCTTGCATGCAAGAGTAGATCATGAAAGAGTAAGCTTTGCATGTTTGAATTTGAGCATGTTGGTGATGGGTTGACACATTTTGGGACATGTATGTAGACAAATCAAGAAATTGAGCTTCATAATGTTGTAATTTGGGGTCTATGGCATGTTAGCATATGTATATGTGAGATTGGAGCCAAAATATGCAAGAAATGGGGGTGAAACATCGAAATTGAACTCAAGAACAAAATCTGGGAAACCCAGAATTCTGGTGTCCGCTCGAGCGGGGTAATGGCCGCTCGAGCGTAGAAATCGAGCTCCCAGCATATCTTCTGCAGACATGATGCCCGCTCGAGCGGGGAAGTTGACGCTCGAGCGGGGAGCTATGTGTCATGAAGTCCGCTCGAGCGGAAGAATGTACGCTCGAGCGGGGATTGGAGGCAACCAGTACTTCTGCAGGCCTAAGGGTCCGCTCGAGCGGGGAAGTCTACGCTCGAGCGGGGACCCTATTTTCTGAAATTCTGTTTTTGCCCTTTTTGTGTTTCGTTTTCCGTTCTCTTTCACTTGCAAACACTCTTAGGCATATGTTAAACATTGTGAATGATTTATACAGATAAGAATGAAGCCTAAAGAGGGAAATGTGAATTTTGAACGGATTGAATGGTTAATGACCCTTTTATGTTCATGGCATGTGTAGGGTCGAGTTCCAGGGCGAACCAATCAACCGATCACTGTGAGTAATATCTTGACAAGATATTTATAGTATGTCATTGTTCAATTGTTACTTCTGTGTAAGTTTTGCAATTCAATAAATAATTGGGCCAAAGGCCGATGGAAATGAATAATTGGGCCAAAGGTCGATAGAATTGAATAATTGGGCCAAAGGCCGATGGAATTGAATAATTGGGCCGAAGGTCGATGGAAATGAATAATTGGGCCAAAGGCCGATGGAATTGAATGATTGGGCCCAAGGCCGATGGAAATGAATAATTGGGCCAAAGGCCGATGGAAATGAATAATTGGGCCAAAGGCCGATGGAAATAAATGATTGGGCCGAAGGCCGATTGACATGAATGATTGGGCCGAAGGCCGTTTGTTAAACTGTTCCAATAATTGCTTATGTACTTGTTTACTTGATATTATTCACTGGGCATTCGCTCACGCTCATTCATGTAATTGTAGGTGAGCCAAGTGAGGACCAACCCCAGCCCCAGTGAAGTCAGCCAGGGATAGCAGGAGTTTTGGGAGAGTCAGCCTTGTGTCTCACGCACGAGACCAAACCTTGCCCTTTTGTTACATGTTTATATTCTGTCTTGTTGGCAAGGATCTTGTGTATATTGTATATAGTTCGCTATGGGTTGACCCAGTCTAGATGATCCTGTCGGTAAAGAAGTTTATACTACTGCACTTATGATGTGGGTTATTAACGTATATGAGTTTGGTTTGTTTTGTTTCGTTTTGGTGTGCATATAAGCACAGCTCTATGGACAAAGTTTTGAATTTTTACTTCCGTTTGGCCCCTTTACTCTGATGAGTTATGTCTGCTTAGTATGGAGGCCGTAGGTAATCTCCGGATTACTGGCCGGTTATGGCCTTAACCCTTAGGGGCGGGTTCAGGCCATGAAAGAGTGGTATCAGAGCACGAGTTAATAACTCACACACTTGTCCAAAGAGAGTAATAGGCGTCTAGATAAGATCTAGGATGCATTCATGTGATAGATATGAATTTGGAAGCATTGACGGTATGCTTAAATGCTTTGATATGAACTTTGAAGACATCATGAACATGCTTAACTATTTTGATTTGTGTAATTGTGTGCTATAAGTTGTGACCTACTTGCATTGCAAATTATCTGGATATGTATGTTCCTTGTTACGTGCATACTTGTGTATATCCTGTATGAAATATAATGCAAGTCTAATCAGATGGTGAGAACAAGAGGCGATGAGTTGGAGGAATCCTCTACAGCCAGAATAGACAGGATGGAAAGATTGCTACAAGAAATGGCCGAAGCCTTGAGACAGCAACAGGAGTGGCAACAACAGTGGCAGCAACCATATCCACCACCTCCACCACCGGCACCTCCTGTGCCAGATAATCAGAACAATGACCGAATCATAGCCCTCACCAAAGAGTTCAAGAAAATGAAACCACCCCAGTTCCATGGTGGGTTAGATCCTCTGAAAGCTGAAGCTTGGGTCCTCGGCATCAAAAAACTGTTTGAAGTATTCCCCTGTTCAGAGGCACAGAAAGTGCTTCTAGCCACCTTCATGCTAGAGGATGAAGCGAGAAGATGGTGGATGTTGATGCAGGAGAGTTACAAAGATGCTAATTGGGCAAAGTTTTTAGAAATCTTTTATGACAAGTACTTTCCGCAGTGTGTTCGGGATAGAAAAGTGGCGGAATTTATGGAGTTGAAACAAGGCAGTATGACTGTAGCGGAGTATGAGGCCAGATTCACCGAATTGGCCAGGTTTGCGCCACATGTGATTGACACAGATTATAAGAAGGCGCGACGTTTTGAAGGTGGGCTCCAAGATGATATTCTGGAAAGGGTGAACGTCTTGAAGTTGGAGACATACATAAGAGTACTAGACAGGGCCACTATCTCGGAGGCTAATATAGCCAGGCAAGCTAAACCAACAACAGAATGGAAAGGTAACAAAAGGCAAGGTTTCTTTTCGAAGAAAAAGTTTTCAAAGAAGCAAAATACTGGTTCCTCGAATACCTCCAATTCTTCCCGAGACGCAACCCCGTTGTGTGCCACTTGTGGTAATAGGCATCGGGGGACTTGCTACCGTGTGACAGGAGCTTGCTTTAATTGTGGTAAGCAAGGGCATATTGCCAGAGAGTGCAAACAGAACCGCGGAAAATTTGCTACTAGTTCAGCAGCATCAGTCCCAAGACCGGGGAATGTTATGGGACCTACCCCCACCGGAGATACCGTGAGACAGGGGAGAGTTTTTGCACTTGTTCCGGGTGATACACGGAATGCCAATGCCGTTGTCTCAGGTACTATCTCAATATGTAATCAGGATGCTTTTGTATTAATTGATTCTGGGTCGACACACTCATTTGTGACATATGCATTTGCATCTAGACTGAAAAGACCCCTAGAATTGTTACCATATTTGTTATGTGTGTCTGCTCCATCGGGGGAATCTGTGTTATGTGACTATATATATCGGTTTTGTGACATGCATATTGAGGATACTACCCTATATGTAGATTTGTTGCCCTTAAACTTTAGACACTTCGATGTAATTTTGGGCATGGATTGGTTGACCAAATATTGTGCCACCATAGATTGTGTGACAAAGAGGGTTGTGTTTAAACCACCAGAACAGAAAGAGATTGTGTTTGTGGGAAATAGGGTAGTGCCTCCACCATATTTGATATCTGCAATGAAAGCATGTAAATTGATCAGGAAGGGGTGCCAGGGTTATTTGTGTTATGTATTGACTGAACAATCCGTGAATGTTGAATTGAATGATATTCCCATTGTTAGAGAATTTCCAGATGTATTTCCAAATGAATTACCAGGGGAATTGGTAGACAGGGAGATAGAGTTTACTATTGAGACTGTGCCAGGCACCCAGCCTATTTCTAAAACTCCCTACAGGATGGCTACCGCCGAAATGAAAGAATTAAAGGAACAGTTGCAAGATCTTCTTAATAAAGGGTTTATCCGACCTAGCACTTCGCCTTGGGGTGCACCAGTGTTATTTGTAAAAAAGAAGGATGGCACTTTGCGCCTGTGCATTGATTATCGGGAATTGAACAAGGTAACGATAAAGAATAAGTATCCCTTACCCCGTATTGATGATTTATTCGATCAGTTGCAGGGATCACAGGTGTTTTCTAAGATTGATTTGAGATCCGGGTATCATCAGTTGAAGGTCGAGGCAGAGGATATTGAGAAAACAGCATTCAGAACGAGGTATGGTCATTTTGAGTTCCTTGTTATGCCATTTGGAGTAACTAACGCTCCGGCAGCATTTATGGACTTGATGAATAGAATATTTAAAACCTACCTCGATGAGTTTGTGGTAGTTTTTATCGACGATATCTTGATATATTCTAAAGATAGACTTGAACATGAACAACATTTGAGGGATGTTTTACAAATACTTCGGGAAAAGAAATTATTTGCTAAACTAAAGAAATGTGAGTTTTGGTTGGATGAGATTGTTTTCTTAGGGCATGTGATCAACAAGGAAGGAATTTCAGTGGACCCGCAGAAAATAGAGGCAATTGTGAATTGGTCTACACCAACTAATGTGATAGAGGTCCGTAGCTTCATGGGCTTAGCAGGGTACTACAGAAGGTTTGTGAAAGATTTTTCGAAACTAGTGGTACCTCTTACCCAATTGACACGTAAAGGGCAACCATTTGAATGGAATGATGAAAGAGAATCTGCTTTTCAAGAGCTGAAAACAAGATTGACCACCGCACCAATTTTGACACTACCTTCAGGTACGGAAAATTTTGTAATTTTCAGTGACGCATCTTACAAGGGCTTGGGTTGTGTGTTAATGCAGAACGGAAAGGTTATTGCTTACGCCTCCCGACAATTGAAGCCACATGAGAAGAATTATCCGACGCATGACCTGGAATTGGCCGCAGTTGTTTTTGCCTTGAAAATCTGGCGGCATTATTTGTATGGGGCAAGATGCGAAGTCTACACGGACCATAAGAGCTTAAAATACTTCTTCACGCAGAAAGAGCTGAATATGCGTCAGAGAAGATGGCTGGAATTGATAAAAGACTATGATCTTGAGATTCAGTACCACCCTGGGAAAGCTAATACAGTTGCGGATGCCTTGAGCAGAAAATCAACAAGGGGTATGGCTTGTTTGCTTACCGAACAGAAAGAAATCTTGCAAGATTTTGAGAACTCTGAAATTGAGGTAGTGGTATGTGAACAGGGCGGATTGATAGCCGCTATTACAGCCGAGCCGGCAATTATTGAGGAGATCAAACAGAAACAGAAAGAGGATGAGTTCCTCAGAAAAGTAATCAATGAATTTGAGGCGAGTCCAAAAGCAGAATTTAGCATTGAGAATGAAATGTTGAGATTCCGAAACAGAATGTGTGTTCCCGATATTCCGGAACTTAAGAAGAGGGTTTTAGACGAAGCCCACAGACCCGTTTTTGCTATGCATCCAGGCAACAATAAAATGTACCGGGATTTGAAACAGACCTACTGGTGGCCTAAAATGAAGAAAGAGATTGCAGAATATGTGTCTAAGTGCCTTCAGTGTCAGCAAGTTAAGGCTGAATATTAGAAACCAGGCGGACTACTCCAACCTCTCCCTATTCCTGAATGGAAGTGGGAACATGTGACTATGGATTTCGTTGTTGGCCTGCCTCGGACCTCACGAGGTATGGATTCTGTTTGGGTCATAGTTGATAGACTAACTAAATCTGCACATTTTCTGCCTGTCAAAACTACATTTACTGCTTTATGTTGACGAGATTGTCCGTCTACACGGAGTTCCAGTGTCTATTGTATCGGATAGAGATCTGAAATTTGTATCTAGATTATGGAAGAGTTTACAGGAAGCTATGGGGACAGAACTAAGGTTCAGTACTGCATTCCACCCACATACAGATGGGCAGTCAGAAAGAACGATACAAACTTTGGAAGATATGCTTCGCATGTGTGCTTTGGATTTTCAGGGGAGTTGGGAAGATTATTTGCCGCTTACAGAATTTGCCTATAATAACAGCTTCCACTCCAGCATCGGTATGGCACCATACGAGGCTTTGTATGGTAGGAGGTGTAGATCACCTATTTGTTGGACAGAGGTCGGGGATAGAGCTTTGCTTGGGCCAGAAATTGTGCAAGACACTTCTGAGAAAATCAAGACCATTCGCCAAAGGCTCAAAATAGCTCAGGACCGACAAAAGAATTATGCAGACGTTCGGAGAAGACCTCTTGAGTATGAGGTTGGTGACCATGTGTTCATCCGTGTTTCTCCGATGAAAGGCCAAGTCAGATTTGGGAAAAAGGGCAAGTTGTTGCCCCGTTACATCGGGCCGTTCCAGATTCTGGAGAGACTTGGCCCAGTTGCTTATAGAGTTGCCTTGCCACCGGGATTCGAGCAGATCCATAATGTGTTTCATGTGTCGATGTTGAGGGACTACCTCCGAGACCCGTTTCATGTGATTGATTATCACCGGGTTGCTATTGATGAAAATATGGAATATGCTGAATGGCCAGAGAGAATTATGGACCGACAAGTGAAAGAATTGAGAAACAAATCCATCCCAATGGTGAAAGTTGAATGGAAAGAACACTATGGGACAGATGCTACATGGGAAAAAGAGGAGGAAATGCGCCTACGCTATCCACATTTGTTTCCCGACAAAGGTAACTTAAGTTTGGAGGACCAAACTTCCTAAAGGGGGGAAGACTGTGATACCCCTGTTCTGTATTGTGCTAAACTGGTCCTTAATTTGTTTATGGTTATGTGTTTAGCATGATTTTGTGTGCCATTATGTGATAATATGTGATTTTGAATTCATATCTGTTCGCCGTAGGAATATCTGTTTGAATAGTCCCTTTCGGGAATTAAATTGAGGGCCTTATCGGCTACAAAAACCGAAATTGATTACGCCGTTGCAATTGGCATAATTTTTAAAGCCTACGGTGAAATTTAATTGGAAATTGATTCTGGTCAATTTAAACTGATTAAATTGATGAATTAGAGCCCAATTACTTTATTATTATTATATTGATTTAGTGGGGCTTGTTGTGCATTAACACTCACTTCCCTTTTGCTCTATTGAACTCAAAACATCTGAGATATACACTTGAGGGAGAAGAGAGGGTCGGCTAGAGAGAGGGGGAGTGAGGGAAATTGGGATTTTGGCCTCAAAGCTTGGTAATTTGAAGATCAACTCAAGAATTGACTGGAGATAGGAAGATTAAAGCCTTTTGGTGAGTGATTCATGCATTTCTTTAGCTATCATCTTGTGAATTGAAGTCTAATGGATGGTCAAGAGCATGAATTAGTATGTATGTAAGAGGTTTGAGTCAAACATGTTGAATCTAAGGTCAATTAAGGCATGCATGCATGAAATTGCCATGATCCTCCATGTTTAAGCTTAATGTGTGCAATCTATGTTGAATCTTGTTTGAAATCCATGTGTATGACCACCTCTTCACCAAATAAGTTGTGAATGATATGTATTTCTTGCATGCAAGAGTAGATCATGAAAGAGTAAGCTTTGCATGTTTGAATTTGAGCATGTTGGTGATGGGTTGACACATTTTGGGACATGGATGTAGACAAATCAAGAAATTGAGCTTCATAATGTTGTAATTTGGGGTCTATGGCATGTTAGCATATGTATATGTGAGATTGGAGCCAAAATATGCAAGAAATGGGGGTGAAACATCGAAATTGAACTCAAGAACAAAATCTGGGAAACCCAGAATTCTGGTGTCCGCTCGAGCGGGGTAATGGCCGCTCGAGCGTAGAAATCGAGCTCCCAGCATATCTTCTGCAGACATGATGCCCGCTCGAGCGGGGAAGTTGACGCTCGAGCGGGGAGCTATGTGTCATGAAGTCCGCTCGAGCGGAAGAATGTACGCTCGAGCGGGGATTGGAGGCAACCAGTACTTCTGCAGGCCTAAGGGTCCGCTCGAGCGGGGAAGTCTACGCTCGAGCGGGGACCCTATTTTCTGAAATTCTATTTTGCCCTTTTTGTGTTTCGTTTTCCGTTCTCTTTCACTTGCAAACACTCTTAGGCATATGTTAAACATTGTGAATGATTTATAGAGATAAGAATGAAGCCTAAAGAGGAAAATGTGAATTTTGAACGGATTGAATGGTTAATGACCCTTTTATGTTCATGGCATGTGTAGGGTCGAGTTCCAGGGCGAACCAATCAACCGATCACTGTGAGTAATATCTTGATAAGATATTTATAGTATGTCATTGTTCAATTGTTACTTCTGTGTAAGTTTTGCAATTCAATGAATAATTGGGCCAAAGGCCGATGGAAATGAATAATTGGGCCAAAGGCCGATGGAATTGAATAATTGGGCCGAAGGCCGATGGAAATGAATCATTGGGCCAAAGGCCGATGGAATTGAATGATTGGGCCAAAGGCCGATGGAAATGAATAATTGGGCCAAAGGCCGATGAAAATAAATGATTGGGCCGAAGGCCGATTGACATGAATGATTGGGCCGAAGGCGTTTGTTAAACTGTTCCAATAATTGCTTATGTACTTGTTTACTTGATATTATTCACTGGGCATTCGCTCACGCTCATTCATGTAATTGTAGGTGAGCCAAGTGAGGACCAACCCCAGCCCCAGTGAAGTCAGCCAGGGATAGCAGGAGTTTTGGGAGAGTCAGCCTTGTGTCTCACGCACGAGACCAAACCTTGCCCTTTTGTTACATGTTTATATTTTGTCTTGTTGGCAAGGATCTTGTGTATATTGTATATAGTTCGCTATGGGTTGACCCAGTCTAGATGATCCTGTCGGTAAAGAAGTGTCTACTACTGCACTTATGATGTGGGTTATTAACGTATATGAGTTTGGTTTGTTTTGTTTCGTTTTGGTGTGCATATAAGCACAACTCTATGGAGAAAGTTTTGAATTTTTACTTCCGTTTGGCCCCTTTACTTTGATGAGTTATGTCTGCTTAGTATGGAGGCCGTAGGTAATCTCCGGATTACTGGCCGGTTATGGCCTTAACCCTTAGGGGCGGGTTCGGGCCATGAAACTAATGTTGTGTTTGGTTAAGAGATTTGAGGAGAGATTTGAAAAGAAAAAGAAAAAAGATGTGTGAAATTAAGTGAAATATAAATATATTTTATTTAAATTTCACCTACTTTTTTCATTTTTCTTTCTAAATCTCTCATTAAATTCTCCAAACAAACACAATATCAAAGTAAGCAACTCATATCAAATCATACATTTATGCCAGCTTCACACAGCTACAATACATCTTATATTTCAACAAGGAACTAAAAAAATTATTCAATGAAATACTTGGAAAAAAATATCATGTAGTTAAAATTTATTTTAAGAGATAGTTTAAATATGATTTATTTTATAATTTTTTTATATTTATAATAAAAAAGCATATAAAAAAATAACAAGAGAATGTATCAACAATAAACCAATATAAATCTGAATCATCACTTTTCTGGTAAAAATTATCAGTAACTTCTATGGTTTCTTAAACTTTGGTGATACTTCAATGTTGATAGTGGAAGTGAGTGGACATCATGAAACAGGAATCGAGATGATGAGGTGTCTTGTTCTGCCAATATAATAAGAGGAATGTTAGGGATTATGAAATTTTTTTCATGAAAATGATCATGAAAGATTTGTGACCCTTAGATTACTTTGATTAGTGTGGTGCTTTATTCAAAGTGTAATCCAAAGGTCACAAATCTTTCATGATTATTTTCATGAAAAACTTTTTATGATACCTAACATTACTGATATAATAATAATAAACTATAAAGAAAAAGAAAGTGGGAAGAATTTTCAGGCCAATATCAACATTACTTACGTATGGAATAAATCATCAGCAAGCTTACATGAATGATGACACCACACCACATCACATCACATGTGACTCCATCCGTAATCAGCAGTGTTAAGAACCTCTAAGAGTAGAATTCTAGCAAGAGTTTTACTGATGTGACAATTGAAAAAAAAAAAAAAAAAAGTATAGTAACATTGTAACAGTGGGTGGAACCCACTACCACATCATTAGAGCTATCAATAATTAGTAATCTCAAACATTTTTTATCTGTAATATATGGACACTAAAATCATAATAATTCAAGAATATGAGAATCAATGTTCTACATATAAAACTTACTTTTCAATGTTTAACTTAAGACTTCTCAATCGAAAGAAAAAACAAAAATAAAAACAACTTAACTTTTGATTGTATTGGATTTTAAATTTTACAAAAAAATTTTGATAAAAAAGAAAAAGAAAAATGAAAGGAAAAAATAAAATAAATTAAACTTCTATTTCATTCACTTTTCCTTGCACATTTTTTTTCCATCATGTTAGTTAAAATTTAATTTAAGATCAATTGATAAGAAATCGACAGATGATACACAATTGTTTACTAAATATAAAAAATCAAGTAATGTGGTTAAATTTTACGTCTTGACAGGTCAAAAATTTCTTTGAAGGTAAATAAACAAAAAGAATGATGCAAAAGTAATTGAACTGATATAAATCAAGTAAAATTGTCACTTACGGAAAGTTATATGAATTTAAACAAGAATAAAGAAATTGAAATTACATTAATCGATAGGAAAATTATAGCTAAACTACTCCTAAAATACTAGTAACTACTCCAAAATAGAAGCTGCAACTAGATATCCGTTCTGGGAGTTGGGTTGAAGGTTCATTCATTTTTCAAAGCAGCCTATTTATAAGCTTTCATCTGAGTTGCTTTCATTTCATGTTGCTTATTTCATGGGAAGTCAAGCCTTGCGTGGAACAGATTATTTTAATAATTTTTTAGTTTTTTATGACAAAATATATAAAAATGTAAAGAAAGTATGTAATAATTTATAGTGATTTTTTAACTTTTTAATTAAAACATATAATTGACAAATGAGACTTTAATCTCTACTTCCATCATTTTTTTTTAAAATAAATAAATCGTGAAATAAAATAATAAAATATATATGTTTTCAAGAGAAAAAATGCTTGGGAGCACTAAAAAAGAATCACTAGAGGGAGCACTAATGATGTGGCAGTGGGTCCCGCCCACTTTCTATGCCTTATTTTTATTTATTTATTTATTTTTTTGTCATTCCCAATATATTAATGCTCTTAGTTATGTATTTTTTAATGGTCTAAATCATTGTTGTCCCCTAAAATAGAGGGGCCTTGATTGAGGCCTCGCATTCAAGGCTCGAAATTGCCTCGAATTCAAATTTTTTTTTTTTTCCTTTTTTTCCTGGGCTAATACATTCCAAAAAATAATAATAATAATAATAACAAGCAAAGCATCAACCCAGCCCAAAAAAAAAAAAAAAAAAAAAAAAAAAAAAAAAAAAAAAAAAAACAAATTCGAGCCAAATTTGAGCCAAAAAATTTGAGGCCGCAATCATTTTTGAAAATAGAGGGAACATCAGCATAAGGAGAGAAACTAACACCATCAGGTTGCTTATTTCATAAGCAGTCGATCTCCACTTTCTTCATGTTGCTTATTTCATGGGAAGTCCATCTCCACTTTGCCTTACAAGTGGCTTTCAAATACCCACCCATTTCCACAAATGGCTTGTCATGCTCTGCAATAAAGCAAACGACAAAAAATAACAATAACAATTGTACGGGAAAGAAATAAACCTTCTCGTATAATCCTGTGGATCAAGTCTGCGCTCCTCCGTACGACGTCGTTCTACTACCTGAAAATACAAACGTGAGCTAGCCGGCGGGTGTGTGCCGAAAACCTCTCTGATGCCTAAGTCAGTAAACAAGACAAATAGACAAAAGCTCTGTATATTCGGGAATCAAAATTACGTTACCTCTCCATAGGTGATGTTTGTGAGCTTTTATAGGTTCCGTGTGGTACAATCCTAGTAGGACTTTTACTCCTCCATGTAGAGTCCTCCAAGGATTCATACTCCTGAAAGATAATGTTTATCCTTCAACACCCCCCTCACTGCTTAAACCAAATGAGATAGTTTTACCATGGTCAGACTCCAATGTGGCCGAGATAAGCTTGGCTATGCTTAGCCGTGGAATAGGCCGAACTATCCTTAGTTCGGCTCTTCCTTTCACTGCTCATACTTCGGCTTCTAATGTACAATTCATGGCGTGGTTAGACCGAGCTAACCACACTATGACAGGATCGGACTAACTCCAAAGCATCTTTAGACCGGACTAGCTTCAAGCCTTCCTCGGACCGGACTATCTTCTGGGCTTTGGGACCGGACTAACTCCAAGGCATCTTCAAGACCTGAGTAACTTATATGGCCATTTAATCATCCCTTCGCATATCGGCCCATAACGGCCCATCACCCAGCTCGGCCCACTTTCCATATAAATTACCCTTTCAACAATAAATGTAGTTGTGGAGATATATTTTTTGAGTACCAACACGTGGCAAGGTGACGCCGACGTATTGGCCGAGATGCCACGTGTCCTGGTCATTATGCCGAGGTCATCCCGGTTAGGCCGAGGTCATCTCCGAAGATATCGGAATCCGAGATAAGTGGATAAGGGACAAGAGTCCTAGAATGAAGAAGGAACTCAACCTGGATATGGGACAAGAGTCCTAGATTGGGAGAAGACTTCAGTTTGGGTAAAGATAAACTCTTAGGGAGTTTATCCTAATCCCACTGGGAGTCCCAGATTAGCAGCAATCTTGAGTCCATTAGAGTTAGGCTCTCATTGGGACTAGGATTGAGTTGGTTATAAATAAGAGGCACCCCCATGGGTCTAAGGTATGTTTTTTATGCTCAAGCTTGTGAGTTGAATAGATGATTGATTATTTTTTAGAGATATTGAGTACTGACTTGATCGTCGGAGTACCCCTGGGTGGAAGAACCACCGCCGGAGCCTTCTCTTTCTGTTGCAGGTCAGCAAGGTGCCATCTATTCTGCCAGTGTTCTACAGCTGAATTACTAAGCGGGCAGTGTGGTCAGAAATTGACTCACACAATTTGGCGCCGTCTGTGGGAAAGAAAGGAGAATAGATGGCCATCACCGTACAAGATCAACGTGTTGAAAACGACGAGTTTAGCGAAGATGGAGAGTCTGTCGATATAAACGGAATGAAGGCCCTTCCAGAAGGGACGCGAAGACATGGGGCATGAGCACTCCCAAGAAGATGACATTCACGTATAGAAGAGCTCAGCCTAAGTGAGCAGATCCTGGATTTCAGGCCCCGGACCCCAGATCCCGAAAGACAAGATCTCGACCTAAATAAGCAGGTCCGAGAAGAGAAGAGCTCAACCTGAGTGAGCAAATCCAAGATTCCAGAAGACATGATCTTGGCCTAGATGAGTAAGCCCGAGAAAAGAAAAGCTCAATCTGAATGAGCAGATCCAAGATTCCAGAAGACAAGAACTCGGCACTTAAACCCGAGAAGATAAGAGCTCAGCGAGCAAATCTCAGATCCTAGAAGATAAAAAAGAAACACACAAGATCGGACTGAAGTTAGCCAAGAGGAAGACCTGTTGTAAAGTCCACAAAGGAGTATGTGGAAGCTATGCAGGGGGCAGATCCCTTGCCTATAGAACCATATCAAAGGGATTCTGGTGACCCTACGGACAAAAGGATGCAGAGGCTTATAAAAAACATGAGAAAAGAAACGGCTCGCCGAAGCGAGGCCGAGGTAACAATGGATCCAACAAGCAAGAGGCAGAGAGAAGAAGAAGACGCTTAACACTTGTTGAAATTTGTAGCAATTTACAAGTCGAAGTTAAGCTAAGAGTGTTCCTTATCTTCACTTGTTGAAATTTGTAGCAATTTACAAGTCGAAGTTAAGCTGAGATTGTTCCTTATCTTCACTTGTTGAAATTTGTAGCAATTTACAAGTCGAAGTTAAGCTAAGAGTGTTCCTTATCTTCACTTGTTGAAATTTGTAGCAATTTACAAGTCGAAATTAAGCTGAGAGTGTTCGTTATCTTCACTTGTTAAAATTTGTAGCAATTTACAAATCGAAGTTAAGCTGAGATTGTTCCTTATCTCCACTTGTTGAAATTTGTAGCAATTTACAAGTCGAAGTTAAGCTGAGAGTGTTCCTTATCTTCACTTGTTGAAATTTGTAGCAATTTACAAGTCGAAGTTAAGCTGAGATTGTTCCTTATCTTCACTTGTTGAAATTTGTAGCAATTTACAAGTCGAACTTAAGCTGAGAGTGTTCCTTATCTTCACTTGTTGAAATTTGTAGCAATTTACAAGTCGAAGTTAAGCTGAGATTGTTCCTTATCTTCACTTGTTGAAATTTGTAGCAATTTACAAGTCGAAGTTAAGCTGAGAGTGTGCCTTATCTTCACTTGTTGAAATTTGTAGCAATTTACAAGTTGAAGTTAAGCTGAGATTGTTCCTTATCTTCGCTTGTTAAAATTTGTAGCAATTTACAAGTTGAAGTTAAGCTGAGATTGTTCCTTATCTTCGCTTGTTAAAATTTGTAGCAATTTACAAGTTGAAGTTAAGCCGATATCATTGTCTAAACTTGTTGAAATTTGTAGCAATTTACAAAGGTAAAGGTAAGCCGACATATGATATTTAATCATCTGTTGAAATTTGCAGCAATTTACAGGTTGAAGTAAAAGCTAAGATTATTGTTTTACACTTGTTGAAACTTGAGAAAAGTTTACAAAGTTAGCATTAAACAGTATATGTTTTACCCTTGTTGAAATTTATGAGCAATTTACAGGACAAGTTATTGCCGAGGTAAATCATCAGTTTGTATACCCGAGGTATGTCACCCCGAGAAGGTTGCACAAAGAAGGAAGAGCATACTAAAGACACGCAAAATATTCTAAGTATAGAATCATGCAAAGGCAGTCAAGAAAAGACAAAGGCACAAGCATTCAGAGAAGGAAAGTTGAATTAGACATTCAAGAACAAGGAGGCACATCGGCCATATGCAGAGCTTACATTGTCTAAAAAATAAAAAGGTACAAGAGTACAAGCGACAAAAAAGGAAAAACTTCAAAAATCGAGATGATGTTTAACTGAAGTTAAACTGAGATGACGCTTAACCGAAGTTAAGCCGAGATGATGTTTAACCGAAGTTAAACTGAGGTGATGCTTAACCGAAGTTAAGCCGAGATGATGTTTAACTGAAATTAAACTGAGATGATGCTTAACCGAAGTTAAGCCGAGATGATGTTTAACTAAAGTTAAATGGAGGTGATGCTTAAACCGAACTTAAGCCGAGATGATGTTTAACCGAAGTTAAACTGAGGTGATGCTTAACCGAAGTTAAGCCGAGATGATGTTTAACCGAAATTAAACTGAGATGATGCTTAACCGAAGTTAAGCTGAGATGATGTTTAACTAAAGTTAAATGGAGGTAATGCTTAAACCGAAGTTAAGCCGAGATGATGTTTAATCGAAGTTAAAACGAAATGATGTTTAACACCTGTTGAAATTCTGAGAGAATTTACAAGTTAAAGAGTGCACAAAGTTAAATGTCGGCAAAAGATTCGCCGGAGTCAAACGTCATTTTGGTTAGAACAGAACCACTAAGTGCACACCAGAAGTGGTGACCAGAATTGTGAAAGGAATAAATGCTTCAAGAAACAGCGATGATAGTTTGCAAAGGCCAAGAGAAAGAGGGTCTAAAGGGGGTGAATTAAATACCAGAAGTTTTAATACATCGGCGAAAGAAGAACACATCGGGTCTGTGACTACGGCACAAAGCCAACTTCCCTAATGAGATCCTAAGTGTAATTTATGTTCACATTAGGGGGCAGGGAGAAGGTGCAGGGGGAAGGAATGATAATCAAGGAGCAAGGAATGTTAACACTTGTTGAAATTTTTGAGCAATTTACAAGATTGACTTCGATTAAGCAACTAGCTTGTTAAGAGCTGAGAAGGTTGGGAAATATGAAGCATGTATAAAAGAAGGCAAGTACAAAAATGAAGACCTTAAAGAACTAGGGACTGAAAGCAAGAACGTCGGACTGATTTGCTTCGACGGACGACGATGGTTCAGCCTCGACAGTCAGTTGGAGGAGCTTCTCTATCGTTATCTTGGCATTAATTTCAAGAAAGGAAGCAAACTACTCGGTATCAGTAGCAGGTTATGTTTCACCCTCAGAAAACAGTTGGAAAGATTTCTCAGCAGCCTTCTCGGCCTCGAGCTCAGCATCGATCTCCCGAAGAGTTTGATCAAAGCTTTTCTCGGACGATTGACACCTCGGAGTTTAAAGGCAAGGATTGAAGGCAAGAATCTGGAAAAAGACACAGAAAACAGAAACAAGAATGTAATTCGTAAATCAAAAATGATGAAGCTATCAGGAAATCAAGACAAAAAGATTGCATAGGTGTGTCAAGCCAAGAACAGTGGCAAAAATCAACAGATATATGAACAGTGTGTATTCAAGAAGATGATTTGGAAACAACGGGTAAAACAGTAATGGTAGTTAACAATGAAGCAGCGCCTCTTGGAAAGCAACAAGAAATAAAATCAGGAGGAAAAGTGGCTTACCAGAAAGAGGGAAGCCGGAATGAGAATTGCCGAAGTCTGACGACGGATACGAAAATGACAGAATAACGTAAGCTTCACCGGAGGAGAGGAAACGAAAACAATTGCAGAGCTTGGAAGCTTGGAACAATGACGGATTTAAGCAAAAGAGCTAGAAAGAGAAAAAGCTAGAGGATTGAATGAAAAAAGAGAAAATTCAGAGTCAAGAAGACAATAAAGTTCAAGAATAAAACCAAGTGCACAGGCACTAAGTAAGAACAATGACCCAGGCACGATGCTAGCAACAGAAAGTGGATATGGCGAGAATAGTGCCAGGCATTCAAACAGTAAACAATTCAAAATAGAAGGCAACAGATGGCAAGTAAACAGATTCAGAACAGTTATGAAAGATTGAGCTTAAAGGAATTTATGAACCTACCAAGTGAAATGAACGCCGATATAAATGTCGCCGGAGTCAAATAGATGACTAGAAATCGGGAACCCACCAGAAAAAGTGAATGGAGCAGTTGCAAAAACTCTTGGAGTTTATGAATTAAATGGAGCTAATAACCTCAGCTAGGAGGTGTGACCTCGAACAGCTTGGAAAGCATAAAGCTTGATACTTGACAGAAGTGGACAGTAAAGTCCAGGGAACTTTGAGATCGGCGAGTTTGATCTCGGACAGAGGGGCACAGATGAACAAACAATGTAGGTTCCATCACCTCAGAATGCCGAGGTAATAGAACCTAGGGGGCAGTTGTGGGGATATATTTTTTGAGTACCAACACGTGGCAAGGTGACGCCGACGTATTGGCCGAGATGCCACGTGTCCTGGTCATTATGCCGAGGTCATCCCGGTTAGGCCGAGATTATCTCCGAAGATATTGGAATTCGAGATAAGTGGATAAGGGACAAGAGTCCTAGAATGAAGAGGGAACTCAACCTGGATATGGGACAAGAGTCTTAGATTGGGAGAAGACTTTAGTTTGGGTAAAGATAAACTCTTAAAGAGTTTATCCTAATCCCACTGGGAGTCCCAGATTAGCAGTAATCCTGAGTCCATTGGAGTTAGGCTCTCATTGGGACTAGGATTGAGTTGGTTATAAATAAGAGGCACCCCCATGGGTCTAAGGTATGTTTTTTATGCTCAAGCTTGTGAGTTGAATAGATGATTGATTATCTTTGAGAGATATTGAGTACTGACTTGATCGTTGGAGTACCCCCGGGTGGAAGAACCACCGCCGGAGCCTTCTCTTTCTGTTGCAGGTCAGCAAGGTGCCATCTATTCTGCCAGTGTTCTACAACTGAATTACTAAGCGGGCAGTGTGGTCGGAAATTGACTCACACAATAGTTAAAATTATTCTTTAAAAATATTTACTCGAAAGATCATAATAGATATGCACGAACCGCATAGAGTGATTTGATCACAATTGATAAGTCACAATAGACAGAAAATATTTTATGGTGTCGACATATCCACAAATTATTATTCAAATTTAAGATTCAAACATGTTGGTGATAATTACAAATAACACACCAGAAAATACAAAAAATAAAGTTACAATAATTATTGAAAGGGCTGAGGCGCGGGAAATTCGCTCTCTTTAAGGAGATTCAAGCCCTCTACGGTTAGACAAAGCCTCACACCGGTGCAGCAGAAAAAACCTTGACTTGTCCCCCCCAGGATACAGCAGCCCGACTAAGTCGTATGGTTAACCAATACTGCACAATTGGTTGAACCCAAAACTTTATCACACATACCCTTTTTATTTGCCTGATAATCTCACACTAGACAAAGTAACAAAACTTCTTCACTCATGTGTATTCTCAAAGATAGGACATAAGTTAATATATATATAGAAATCAAAAAAGGTTCTTGGTGGATAAGTTACTGGAGATAAGACCAAGACTTGGTGAAGACGACTTGAAAGACTTGGAAGACATGGACTTAACTTAGACTTGGAAGTCTTGGAATGGATAGGAATGGGAAGACTTGGAGAAGACTAAGAAAACTTAGTAGAAAAGAAAAGAAAACCAATCTATAACACATTATAATATTAAAATACCTGTTAACAAAACATAATCTTAAAAACCAAGATAACACTGTTAAAACTTGAAACAAATTGCAAATATGTCAGTCAATTTTTTATTACAGGTAAAGGGCACACTCTATGAACCAATACCCATATCACATGCTAATACCAAATTACTCATAGATATGTATCAGATACTTCCTAAATATATTCAGTGCTTAATATTAAGGCTTGATTTGGGGTACACTACAAAAAGTCAAAAAGTCACTATCTTATTTAAGTCACATCATCTTATTTAAATCACATTATCTCTCTAACACATCACATCAAACCCAACCCATATAAACCAATAAGTCAAAAAGTACATTTTTTTAGAACATTCCAAACCAACTCTAATTTTGAAAAGTATCAAATAGTTTTCAGACATTTTAGATTATATATCCAAACTATTATGAAATTGTAACTGTAATAATTTTTGTATAATATTAATGTGTAAGTGTTAGAAAAAAATAGAAAAATAATTTTTTAATAATTTTTTTTTTATTTTTTACCAAAGAAAAAACTAGTGCAATTAAAGTAACACCATTAAAAGTTTTCCACATTATCGTATCCACATGCCTATCCATACTTGACAGCATACCACTAATAATGTTGGGGAAAAATTATCGCATACTAGTAGGGTGACCATGTGATAATGTCATGGTATTATAATCGGCAAACAAATCATAAAGGAAAAGAAAAAGATGCCACTTTGTAAATACCCTATCAGCATGCGGAAATTATTACTCCTTGGGAGATTGAAAGCAATTATAGAGATATCCCATAATGTCTTGTCCCTTTATTCTTGTGATGACACGTGTATATGAATCAAAATCAATTATAACTCCCAATCTTCAGTCTGTGTCCACATTCACATTAGTCATAACTTGTTTATGGCGATTTATTGACAGCTCCGACTAATCTTCATGGTCTCCTCCATGACTACTCTACGGAAACGGAACAACATGGAAAATCGCAGTTGGCCAGGAGGACTATGAAGCACAGATTCAGACTCATCGTAAAGGTGGTAAAGATGACAACAAAGCCACTGATAGAAACGCCCCGCCCCCACCACCACAAGTACCTGCAGACAAAAATTAAAAAGTAAAAAGAGGAAAGGAGAATAGAGACACAAAACAAAAGCCTTCATCGATGCTTTGGGCCAAGTTTGGAAAGACTAAATAAGTGTACTTTTTGACTTTTTATAAAATATGGGTTGGATTTGGGTTTGGTTTGAAGTGATGTGTTAGAGAGGTGATGTAATTTAAATAAGATGATGTGACTTAAATAGAATAATAATTTTTTGACTTTTTGAATTTTTTTAAAGATGTCAAACTTGAGCTTGATCTCATCAGTCAATTATCAAAGGGATGAAAACAATGTTGAAAGAATGGCCAGATTCCTAAATGACAATTGACTGAGATCCTGATCCTGTTATTACAACTCACACATTTACTGGAATGACCTCGGATTTTACAACAAATTAAAATAATGGAAAGAACTATTTAGCTTATCAATCAATGAGGTAGATATTATGTATATATATAATCAGCAATGTTAGGTATCATGAAAATAATCATGAAAGTTTTGTAACTCTTAGATTGCACTTAGAATAAAGTACCACACGCTAATCAAGGTAATCTAAAGATCATAAATTTTTTATGATTATTTTCATGAAAATTTTTTCATGATCCCTAACTTTTTCCATATATAATATATTTATGATACAATTTAAAAAATAATATACACAAGGTAAGATTATTATAATGAAAACAATATATACAAGGTAAGATTTTTATAATCAAAATAATTCCTATTTTAATTTCCATATTTAACAAAACCGAGGTCAATTAAGTGTCGGTTTCACCATAACACAACAGTCAATATAAAAAACTAAACTACTTCGCAAATGCTGCTATATATACAAAGACTTACAGATGAAGTATATGAGTTCTTCAGGATAAGCTCTCTTTAGCAGCAACAAACATAACTTTCGGAGATGGAACTAACAAGTGTTGGGAGAAACATTCAACAGTCACCATACCACCATCGTGGTTCAAGCTTCAAAAGCAGTCATTCAGATTCAATACAAGAGGAGGATGATGAACTTGCGTTGCAGTGGGCTGTGATCGAGAGACTACCCACCTACAAACGGTTGAAAACATCTTTGTTTGACAGTAATCATCATGCCAATGGAAGAAGCAGCACAGAATTTGAAGGGAAGAGAGTGATTGACGTTACCAAGCTTGGAGCGCTTGAACAGCACCTCTTCATTGAGAAGCTTATAAAGCACCTTGAGAATGATAATCTTCGATTATTGCAGAAACTGAGAGAGAGAATAGACAGGTAATCCCACTCTCTAATTTTAATTTTAAAAAAGAAAAGAAAAGAAAAAGAAAGTACGGTGTGATTAACAGCTAACCAATTTCTGCAAAGACTAAAACTTTATTCAATTCATGTGAATATATTTATATCTCCAGAAACAGCAATCTGTTGCAAGAAGCAACCACAATTTAATAATCAGAACAGTTGGCTTCATCTCTGGTCCGTGCAACAAAGATGTTCATGCATATAAAATGATCTGCTTAAGCCAACATTTTTCCTTAGCTTTAGATGAATAATTTTGCATGTATCCCTTGTAGGACCCAACCCTATATACAAACCTTAATTTAGAATCATATCGCTCTTTCATTTTATTAAATTATTTATTAATACATTATTTTAACCATATATATACAAATAGGAAAACATGACTGCCTGTAAGGTATTATGAATCATCTAGCTGGACTAACTATGGTATTTCTTACAGAGTTGGTGTAAAATTACCTACTGTTGAGGTGAGATACAAAAACCTGTCTGTGGAAGCAGAATGCAAGGTGGTGCAAGGGAAGCCACTCCCAACGCTCTGGAACTGTATTGCAAGCATGCTATCTGTAAGTAACCCTCCCCCCAAAAATAAAAATAAAAATAAAAAATCCAATATTAGCAGTCAAAGCATGGCATGGGTCCTGAAGAAGCACCGAAGCATGTGTATCTGTATCAGAACTAACCCACAAATCTTCTCCAATATGCTTATTGAAGATAACCCTTCAACAGGTTTTCACGACGGTTATCCAGTGCAAGTCTCAAAAAGCCAAGATAAGCATTGTGAAGGATGTCAGTGGCATTATCAAACCGTCAAGGTAATACGAATACATGGCTGCTTATATATAGGTAGCATTAGACAGTACATGGAAGAATACTGTGGAAAAATGATTTCACAACTCCAGACAGAGGAATGAATCCCATCTTATGTCAGCATCAATTTAGGCTCAGTAGCAAAGAATATCATAACACATAGTGATGGCCTGACAAAATACCAATATTACAATTTTTGGAAACAGTCATTAGAGTGATGAACTAGCAAATTCCTTCATTAATAGCTAGTTTTGACATAGCTTTGGGAACATTTTGTTTGTATAACACAGTGAAACTATCCCTCTTCCCTTCCCTTCCCTGCGTCTGTGTGTGTGTGAAAAAATGACACACAAAAACAAAAACAAAAACAAAAAGAAGAAGAGAAAATGACAGTTCTTTAATATAATTAGAATTTTTGTGTAGCCGGGGAAGACAGAAAAGTTAGGCTGTCTTATGGATCCAATTCAGCCAAGTTGTGTAATATTAAAAGGATGATGAGCATAAAATTGTTAAAAAAAATAGTATCAACAGGAGAAGATTTCATATTTATGTGAGAAGAGAAAGTCCACCATTCATGTTCATGGACGATTTTGTTGGATGCAGGCTCACTCTTCTTCTTGGGCCTCCAGGTTGTGGGAAAACCACCTTATTATTGGCTCTAGCAGGAAAACTAAACCAGTCTGTCAAGGTTAGTTTTCCCAGCATCTCACATCACATCACATGATTTTAAAAGGAAAAAAAAAAAAAAAAAAAAAAAACCTTTTTAAATTTTATGGGCTCTATAGGCAGACACCAAACAATTGCATTCATATGACACCACTACTGTGCTAATGCATAGATATAAATGGTGGCAATTTCTGCCAACCAATCTAATTATGAAGAGAGTTAGTAATATGAAACGACAAAGAAACATTATTATTGAAAATCATATCATTACAATCTTTTCAAAATATTCAAATTAAGAAGGATTCTATAGACAGAAATCTCAATCATGAATTTGAACCAGCCAATCATTACAATGTTTGTAATGTATCTCAATCCTTTTAATTTCTTCAGGTTGCGGGGGAAGTCTCTTACAATGGCTACAGGCTCGATGAGTTTGTACCTCAGAAAACATCAGCTTACATAAGCCAATATGACCTGCACATACCTGAGATGACTGTGAGGGAAACGATAGATTTTTCTGCACGCTGTCAAGGTGTTGGAAGTAGAGCAGGTAGTGTTACTTCACTCTTTCATAATTTATATATCCCATATTGGTGTAAACTTGCCTTCATAATGACACAAGTTGATTTAACTTACATATCTGGAAATGAAGAAATTATGAAGGAAGTTAGCAAAAGGGAGAAAGAAGCAGGAATTGTCCCTGACATAGACATTGACACCTTCATGAAGGTAACCATAACTATAAATTGGTTATTTTACTTCAAAAGATCTATTGAAAATCCTAAAGAGAATGGTATTTAACAGGCGACTTCAATTGAGGGGCAAAAAAGAACTCTTCAGACAGATTATATTCTGAAGGTAAATTCTTTTCAATCAGAGCAGGGTCAATGTGGGTTGTAAAGCAGTTCAACTAGAATATTTTTACTTATTCTGACAATAAACTGCCACATTACGGCCCATCAGATCCTTGGACTGGATATTTGTGCTGACATAATGGTCGGTGATGCAATGAAAAGAGGAATCTCAGGTGGCCAGAAGAAAAGACTGACAACTGGTAACACGTGTATTAATCTTAAAATTCTAATTCAAAGAGGAAAGAATATATTGGTCATGCAGATAATTTCTACTCAACCAAACTTTGCTTGGTTGATTTTTCTGGCAGGAGAGATGATTGTAGGTCCTACAAAAGCTCTATTTATGGATGAAATATCAACTGGATTAGACAGTTCCACAACGTTTCAGATAGTGACCTATCTTCAGCAATTGGTGCACATCACAGATGCAACAGCATTGGTTGCACTTCTTCAACCAGCACCTGAAACCTTCGAACTATTCGATGATCTTATATTAATGGCAGAAGGGAAGATTCTGTACCATGGTCCTCGCAGTCATGCACTTCAATATTTTGAGGATTGTGGTTTCAAGTGCCCAGAAAGAAAGGGTGCAGCAGACTTCCTCCAGGAGGTGCGCAAAACACTTTGATACCCCCCCTTCTTGCAATTTCCCCAGTAGCCACAAACAAGCATATTTTTGAACATTTTCAGGTAATTTCAAAAAAGGATCAAGCACAGTTCTGGTGCAGAACTGACCTTCCCTACAGTTACATTTCGGTAGACCAATTTTGCGAGATCTTCAAAACAAGTTCTCTAGGAAAAGAGGTAGATGAGGAACTTTCCAAGCCATATGATAGATCCCAATGCCATAAAAATGCCCTATCATTTAGCATTTACTCCTTGAGCAAATGGGACCTATTCAAGGCCTGCATGGCTAGGGAGTTGCTTCTCATGAAACGAAACTCCTTTGTTTATGTATTCAAAACAACACAGGTAATATTTCTTGATCCCTTGACTGTTTTGTAACATTTGCTACCATTTAACTTCAATCACTTAACAGTCATGCTTGAATACCTAATTGCACAGCTTATCATCATTGCATTCATGACAATGACAATCTTCATACGTACTCGGATGACCGTGGACTTGCGGCATGCAGACTACTATCTGGGTGCTTTGTTCTATACACTTATCCGACTTATGACCAATGGAGTTGCAGAGCTTTCCTTAACTGTTTCTAGACTTCCGGTGTTCTACAAACAACAATCATTTTACTTGTATCCAGCATGGGCTTATTCTATCCCAGCTTCTATCATAAAGATTCCATTTTCATTAGTTGAGTCAATTGTCTGGACGTCAATTACTTACTATGTCATTGGATATTCCCCTGAAGTAGAAAGGTGAGCAACATTTAATATGCTAATTGAATTAAAAACGCCAGATATACTGCTTTTCTCCCTAATTTTCTGTGTCACACCTCGTATTTTCTATGAATGTCAGGTTCTTCTGCCAGTTCCTTCTGCTGTTTGCTCTGCATCTAGCATCAACGTCTTTGTGTCGATTTATTGCCTCAGTTTTCCGAACTATGGTTGCTGCAACAACTTTTGGTACTCTGATCCTAGTGCTAATGTTCTTGTTTGGAGGCTTTCTTCTTCCAAGATGTAAGTCATATAAAGATATGATGCTTTATTAAAAACAACTAAATTACATATAAAAGGTGATTTAAAAAAAAAAATTCCAATGCAGCATCTTTACCGCCTTGGTTGAGGTGGGGGTTCTGGGTTTCTCCAATGACATATGGAGAAATTGGGGTTTCATTAAATGAATTCCTTGCTCCGCGTTGGCAAAAGGTAAACTCTACATGGCATAATTTAATTGTGCTTTCATAAGGGATATGAATTTGCTAAAGCTATCAGTTCATTCTCACCTGCAGGTTTCAACCGGAAACACCACTATAGGGCAGAGTGTTCTATCTAGTCATGGCCTAAACTTTGGTGGTTACTTCTATTGGATATCAGTAGGGGCATTGATTGGGTTCATGATACTTTTTGACCTCGCATTCATCCTGGCCTTGACCTATTTGAAACGTAAGTCTATTTCATCAATAAGTAAACAAAGGGTTGAATAAAGATATTGATAAATTTACATATACAGCTCCAGGAATGTCTAAAGCTATTATTTCTAAAGAGAAGTTAACACAACAAGGAAGAGAAGATCATAAAGATACAGAACATCAGGAAGGTGATTCCACTCCAGCTGTTTCTCCTAAAGCCATTGCCAAGAAACAAAAAGCTGGTCAGATAAGTACCATTACTGGTGGTTTCTCATCTGAAAAAAATAAAAATAAGAATGCAAGACTATCAGCTTTCGAAATTGGTAAACACTAAATTTTTAACTTATTGTTTGATGCAAGAGTATGTGCTGATTTAACAGGGAAAGTAGTCCTACCATTTGAGCCAATAACAATGACATTTAAGGATGTGCAATATTTTGTTGACACCCCTCCGGTAATCATGTCCAACCATAAATTGATATATTATATACACAAGTTTTTGTATGTTAAAGATAATACACAATACCATTCCCTCTCCACAGGAAATGAAAAAACATGGTTTCAATGAGGAGAAACTTCAGCTGCTTCAAGATATGACAGGCGCATTTAGGCCTCGAATCCTTACAGCATTGATGGGTGTCAGTGGGGCTGGTAAAACGACTTTAATGGATGTTCTTTCTGGAAGGAAAACTGGAGGCACTATTGAAGGTGATATAAGAATTGGAGGGTATCTCAAAGTCCAGAAGACATTTGCTAGAATATCAGGTTACTGTGAGCAGCATGATATACACTCTCCACAGATTACTGTGGAAGAATCAGTAATATACTCGGCTTGGTTGCGGTTACCACCACAGATTGATCCAGAAACCAAAGCTGTATGTCATCATTTATTTTAAATATTGACAAATTCTGGGTAGTGTTCAAAACAATGTATCAAATACTTCAAACTCTAGTGAGCTTACCCCAATTAATTAGGCTGCTCCATCAAACCCCTATTCTTCATTTGGCCTAGCCAAATTCAAATTTCATTGCTCTATATGAAAGAATCCCATAAAAATTCCTAGGTTAAGATTTCACATCCACCCCAATAGAGTTTGACCAGTCACCAGTCAACTCTTCTGCCTAATCTATAGGGTTTGACTTACATAATATGACACCCCTAACTAGGGTAACCTTGTCTTGGAAAGAAAATGTTTACATACAAGAACTTCAAGCCATAATTAGGAATAAAAGATCAATCTTTTTCATAGGGAAACTAGGCAGAAAGATAAAGAATAATGAAGTAATAACCTTTGAATCTCCATTACTCATTCCTCAAAAAATCAGGAAGTGTAACCCACAATTCCTAGTGTCTTATACTATACAGAACATAGGACATGTAAACACGGCAGCTTTTAGACATTTGAAGTTTTAGTCTGCCAAAAATTGCATGAGAGAAGTTATAATAATGTCCACTGTTTCTAATGTTTCATCTAAATTATGGAAAACAAAATTTGGGATTAGGTTGTGGCTTTGCTGTAGGATAAGGGCTATCCTTTCAATTTCACCACAAGGAAAAAAAAAATTCACTGATTGAGCCTCTACATATATTTCATGCAGAAATTTGTAGAAGAAGTGATTGAGATAATTGAGCTTGATGGTATCAGAGACTCTTTAGTTGGAATTCCTGGGCATAGTGGTCTTTCAACAGAGCAGCGTAAGAGGTTAACAATAGCAGTAGAACTTGTTTCCAATCCCTCTATAATATTCATGGATGAGCCTACATCAGGTTTAGATGCCAGATCAGCAGCAATAGTCATGCGCGCAGTGAAGAATGTAGTTGCTACAGGAAGGACAACAGTTTGCACAATTCACCAACCAAGCATTGATATTTTTGAGGCATTTGATGAGGTAAGTTGTAGCATTTATCAAGCAAATCACAAGACCCAGTAATTTATCACCAAAAAAAAAAAAAGCACAAGACCCGGTAGCTTCAGAAATTGCAGTTTTATGATTAACTTAGTGCAGTTGACAACCATTTCTCTCTCATAAGCCACACAGTTTTTCTTGCTAGTTGGGCTGATTACAGCACAGGACATCATGCATCTGAGTACCTATATAATTGATGTCTGCTGTCCAGGAGAATTTGGTTATGCTACTACATATGCTATACACGTGGAACTAGCCAAACCAACTTTAAATAGAAAAAACTTTATCCCAGATTATTGGAATTCCATTAGCTGAGGCTCATGGTGCACATCTTCTACTGGTTCCATAAAACTATTCCATCAATCTGCAGCCTAAACCTTTGTTTAATCACAATTTATAAGCTATTCACACCCTCCCTCACGTGCAATCCCGTCTTGCACGTGGAGAGCATCCACACATAGAGAAGAAAGAATGCAAACAGAAAGACTTGAACACAAGACTTCCCCGACCTGAGCTCTAATACCATGTTAAATCACCAATTATCCCAAAATCTTAAACGGCTAGGAAACGGGCCCAACTATGTATATCAAGCAATTTGGCACTCACTACATTGACCCATATTCTAATCTTTCTTCTTTGTCCTGATAGAACATTCAAATTGAACCTTCTTACCACTGATATCAGAGTTCCAAGTTAAACATGACCAAACTAAGTCAAGTTCCTTTCATTTTGTCACCTGTTAGTACTATTTGTATTTAAACCTCTGAGTTCATCTCATGACTCCATCTTTTCAAGTCTTACCATTCATTCACCTTTAACATCCTCCACCTAGTTGCCTATATTATGTAATATGTACCACAAAGGACAACTGATTTTGTAGCTATTATACAGTCCATTCAACTTGAGCATGTGACAATAGTAAGAAGCAACTCTTCATTCCATCCAACCTACTGAATTTTCAAGGCAATATTTTCCTTCAACTTTTCCTTCTTAATGAATAAGTGAGCCATAATAAAATAAATGAAACAAATCTTAGTCATCAACAAGTGTTTCCTCATCTGCTGCTACTTTCACTAAAATTATGACAGCATAATGCATGTAGTCTTTGTCTGACTTTTCTCCATTCTAGAGCATCTCTCCATATTCTTATGGAGAATTTACTCCAATTTCATGCACATGCAATTAGGACACTCAATCAGTTTATTGAACCTTTTTAATGGAACTGTTATTTCTGTATCCTTTTGCTCATTTTCAAATTTATACTGCAGTACAGAAAGTTACCATTTATGAGCTCTAGTTGACTAAAATTATCAGTTGTGTCGTTACACAGAAGATACAAGATATGAATCTTTATCTAAACATATATCCAATTTCTGCAGTTGATTCTAATGAAAAGGGGAGGACAAATTATTTATTCAGGAATGCTGGGTCAACATTCAAGTAAACTTATTGAATATTTCGAGGTATGTGCTTAAACATTTGGTATGAATGACATTCTGTCAAACATATCTATGAGTAATACTTACATAACATAGGGATCTAATCCATTCATAATATCAAAACAAACATCATAATGAAATATGTATTATGTATTATCCAACAGGAAATTATATATCGCTCATGGTTTGCATGGTAAAGCAAGTAACTTCTATACAAATATTTCTATATAAATGTGACGAATGATATTCACCAGTCTTCGGTTCTACACAAAAGAAATTAGTCTAACTGAAGAAAAGGAATGAGGGAAATCAATGTGTTCCTGTAATGCCCCAAGACCTGCTGGCCCAAATAACGTGTGGGTCTACCAACATGACCCAAAAGATAAAGCCCAAGTTGCTTAGTAGCAAGCTAGTGGTGCCTTATATGCCCAAGATCACTCATGCAAACTTCCAATGTAGGATGGGGTCGTTACAAACTCCCCCGCTTATAAATCCTTGCATCCTCGCAAGGGTCCATAATCAATCAAGAATATCACGAAAATTTCAAGTTGAACCTAATAAAAAAAAAGACTTCAATTCTTTTTTGGAATCAACCATTTCCTTTCTTTTAGAAATTATGTTATGCTCAAGTACGCAAAAAGCAAATATGTCATGGCTATCCATCACATATAGGCTTTAAGGGCACTGGAACTTGTGTATTGAATCCCTCGAGAAGAACTAGACAAAATGCCCAGAGTTCCTCAGATTTGTTGTACCTAACTATGATTTTGCATGTTTAATGTAACTTAGTTTTTTTATTACCAAAAAAAAAAAAAACTATTGGTCAACCTCCACCATGCATGAATCAATATCCATTAGCTATAAAAATCGTCATCCCCTTTGAGTCCTAGCATGGGAAGCCCACTTCCTTTTAATCGGGCACCTGATTTTTTCTTCAATCAAATGTAATTGAACTCAAATAGAAGCAGAACCGCATTAGCACCTCACAAGTACATTTTTCATTGTCCGTCTCTATCAATTTATTCTTTTTCTTTTTTACTTCTTCACCTGTTCCCCAACAAAGTTTGAAGTATCTGCAAAACAGAAAAGTTCATGCACCATATTCATCTGACATGTAACTTCTCCAACAGGGTATCAACGGTTTGCCAAAGATCAGAGAGAACTATAACCCAGCAACGTGGATGTTAGAAGTCACTTCTACATCAGTAGAAGCAGAACTTGGTTTAGATTTTGCTGCCATTTATAAAGAATCACCACAGTATCAGTGAGTAAGCTGAAACTTACACCTAAAGTTAAATATAGAGCAATGCTTTATGGCATTTGTTACAGTATGAACAACTCTCTATACAGGTTTAAGATGCTATCTGTGTTCAATTTTCCTTTTGGGGGGCCATACAACAGCATTTCAAGTCAAAGATTAAATTGTTTCTAATTTGTCAATGCATACTAATCAGAATAGTTCTAGTTCTGTACTATAAAATTTTCATGTTGTTCTTTTGGCCTTAGGGACACCATCGAGTTGGTTAAACAGTTGAGTCAGCCACTACCAGGTTCAGAAAGCTTGCACTTCCCGACTCGTTTTCCACAGAATAGCTGGGAACAGTTTATGGCATGCCTTTGGAAACAACACTTGTCCTATTGGAGAAGTCCTGAATACAACTTCGTGCGTTTCATATTTATGATAGTTGCAGCTGCGTTGTTTGGGGCAGTCTTCTGGCAGAGAGGGCAAAAAATGTAAGTCCTTTCTTTGGTCTCTCTGGATTCAATATCAGCGTGATAAATAAGACTCATTAGCAAATCAGGATATTAATCTACATACCAATTTTTATCCACCTACGGAAAGCTCTAAGATGTTGAGAGATGCTAATTTGATACTACTAATGGCTCAACTTTATTGTTTATGGTTTGACCACTGCTGTATCTATATCAGCATGAGGGAGACAATCACAGACTAGATGGAGAAAGAAAAAAAAAAAATAGTTCTCTCTTGTTTTATTCAGTCTACGGCTTTTTTTTCTTCTAGGCAAATATTAGAATATATAATGCAGTGGTCTTTTCATTCACTTCTATACTAACAAAAAAAAAAAAAAAAAATGGAAGAAGAAGAAGATAAACGGGACAAGTTTCATCACATTGAAATACTAGTGCCATTTCTACTCGCATACCTAATGTGGAAGACTTGAGTACTTCAGTCCAATTTAGCACAAATTTCATCACATTGAAATACTAGTGCCATTTCTACTCGCATACCTAATGTGGAAGACTTGAGTACTTCAGTCCAATTTAGCCCAAACCATAACACCCATGTCTGCTAATAGAAGGGTTTCCAACATCTACTCGCAGTATATTATTTTCTAAATAAAACAATTTAGTATGTGCTTCACATGAGTTTTCAATTTTCTCCCTCTCTCTCTCTCTCTCTCTCTCTCTCTCTCTCTCTCTCCTGAAGAGGGAGCTTGGAATAATAAGTCCCTATCTTATAACACATTTTTATCTGAAGAAATGATGAGCAGGATTTGTTCAGCATACTTGGATCAATGTTTATTGCTGTCTTATTCTTGGGCATAAACAACTGTTCAACAGTCCTACCACATGTGGCAACTGAGCGCAATGTCTTGTACCGGGAAGAATTTGCCGGGATGTACTCCTCATGGGCATATTCATTTGCACAGGTCCAATATTATTAGTCTTGCAGAAATAATACTTATGTAGTGTGTGTGTGCGCGCGTGTGTGCGCGCGGGCACGCATGTCTTGACACAATAGTGCTATTTTTATTTTTTTTGTAAATTGCAGGTGACCATTGAAGTACCTTATATCCTACTGCAAGCAATATTGTACGTGGCCATTACATATCCACTAATAGGATATCACTGGTCAACTTTCAAGGTTTTCTGGTACTTCTATGCTACATTCTGCACCTTTCTATATTACGTATACCTTGGGATGCTAATAGTTTCATTAAGCTCAAATATCCAAGTAGCTTCCATATTGGCAAGTGCAGTCTACACCTTACTGAGTCTATTCTCAGGCTTCCTTATGCCGGGACCGGTAAAGTTCTTCCACCCTTTCTTCAAATTGCACAGTGAACCAGTTATTCTAGCTTAAATCTTTTAATTAAAATTTACAAATAATATTAAGAAAAAGAAAAAGAGCATAAATGTGTCTGCGTAGGTCCATTAGCAGATGCATAGCTCTTAGCCTCTTAGGCATTTTGTTTGAGAACTCATTGAGGAGGGTAGGTGGTTAAGAAGACCACAATCAGGGAACCAGGCAAAAACATATAAGAAGGCATTTAACTTGGTTCCCATAGACTAGACACTGAAATATAGAATTTGATCATCGTCTAAGAAGCACGGGCATGGACACTCAAAAAATTAAGATACCGACACGGAGGTATACGACAAATTTTTATATATATAATTTTATTTACTATGTATATGAATATAAATTTAGGATAGATAGATATGAGAGGCATCGATGTATATGTAAGCGCATTTTTATTTTTTAAACTTATTCCCTCTTTATTTCCAAATATTTTACTTCAAATTAGCTTTCTAATTTTACTTTCTTCTTTTTTGAAAAAAAAAACCTACAAAGGTTTCATGAGATGTGTCCAAACACAGGACACACATGTCCATAAATTGTCCCAATGTGTCCTACAAAAAAACAAAAAACAAAAAATAAAAAATTGACACTCCACTTGACGTGTCAGACATGTGGACACGCGTCACCCATCTTGGAGTGTCGATGCTTCTTAGATTCTTGTTTCTTTTCTCCTTGCATTGTTATTAAGGTTCTACTCAGGTGGATGAGAACACTGAGAAAAAAGGGGAAAAAAAAAAAAAAAACGAGTCATTTCTAGAATGTGTAGTTTCATTTGCAATTGAGTATCGATAAGGTAGAACTTTCCCGCAAAAATGTAAAAGCATAAGGGCCAATTCATGCATCAGACCCAGATTATTAACTCTTGTTCACAAGAAACTTCAACTTTTGCTGAATAATTCCATCCAAGCCAGAACCAACTAGAGCTTAATAGTTACACAAAGAAGCCATGGAAGCAAAGACTCTTTCTAAATTTCCAAACTAACTATTTCTGCAAATTAAACAGAAAATTCAACTTTCGTTACTCTCTTAAAACTCATCCCACCTACTGATATATACTTTACATTGTAACTTGTCATTCAAAGTAAACCTGCACACATGTTAAAGACTTTGTTGTTTTTATATGCAGAAAATTCCTAAGTGGTGGATTTGGTTGTATTGGATTTGTCCTACATCTTGGTCTCTGAATGGCCTCCTAACTTCACAATATGGAGAGTTGGACAAAAAGATAGTGATATTTGGGGAGCTCAAGACTGTTAGTTCCTTCCTAAAAGAATTTTATGGTTTTCGATATGATCGATTAGGCCTTGTGGCAGTTGTTCTCCTTGCATTCCCGGT